>OX336424.1:40759808-40999808 GCA_946903255.1 Schistosoma spindalis
CTTATCGTCGAATTCAATTACATGGTGACAATGGAATGATACAATTTTTAACTAAACTTATTCAAAATATTAAAGATTTTACTCGATTTATTCAATTGAATACTGAAAACTATGTAAATAAAGAAAATTCAAAAACCTATTCATCTTTACGATTAAATAATCAAAGTAAAATTACTACTGATGAAGTAGAATTACACTGTAAAATGTTTTGCCAACAATATGATTATTGGATGAAATGTATTAGAAATATACTGAATTATAAATGGCAAATATATGACAATGAATTACCATCAAAACAAATTAATATACCTCATTCAATAGATGAAATATGTACAGTTTCATTTGATGAGTAAGTTGATGAATGATGAAATCTCTTTCTGTGTTTTAGTTGACGTTTTAGAATTCTTAGTAAATTGTTCATTTTACATCACTCAGTTAGTCAGCTACAATGTAGGATCAGGCATATATATATGTAAGTTCAAGTTGCTATACCTTGATAGAACAAAAAGATGAACAGCGAATTCATAGAAAACTATGGATGACCGTAATCTTCAATCATTGGTTACGATAGTCACGTGGACATTAACCAAGTAGTCTGCTTCTACGAACTAAGTTCAAACCAGAGGTTAGTAAATTTAAGGACTGATGTTATGTTTTCGTTTGGCCGCCCTTAACTTTCTTCCAGCCATCCCCAAAACACTAATCAGCATTGCACGTTATGGTAATCGGTGTTCAGGCATACGTAACACATGACCCAACCATCAAAGTTGATAAAGATTTGCAGCTTCATCAACTGATTTACCATCATTCCCTAATACTCTGTTTCTAACCTCATTATTACTTACCCTGTGATACCAGCAGATGCGAGCAATATTCCTAAGACATGTGTGACCAAATACTAGTAAATTACGAGTATCTTCTACTCTTAATGGCCACGCTTCGCAGCCGTAAAGTACAACAGAATAAACTGTCGTGCAGTATACTATTCCTTTGATTGATAGACAGATATCTCACGTTCACCATAGGTGACATAAGTTGGCTAAAGCCAAACGGGCTTTCTGAATCCGTACTGAGATTTCGTCGGACACCAACTCATTCCTTTTACATGGAACATAGCTTATGGTTAACGTTTGAATTGTAAAGCGTTTCTAAAATCCTACATTCACTGGTTAGAATTATTGAAATTTCTTACAAAAACTATTGGAAACTACTATCTATTACGATGGGTTAATATAAGTAATAAATTATTTAATCAACATATGTTCACTAGGAACGATCTAAAAGAGGTATTTCCTAGAGTTCCAGTGAGAAGCAGTGACCAGTGGAGTTCAACCGGGTCTGTTGTCAGATAGAAATTTACTAATGACAATGGTGGATGGATCGCTCAATTACATCGGTTGGTTGAAGTTATAAATTAACATCGTTGGATGCCGGCCAACTCAGAGGTCTAGAGGTTAAGCACTGGCGCGAGACAGACAAATCCTGGGTTCGAATCCCACGAGACGGAATCGTGGATGCCCACTATTGAGGAGTCTCACAATAGGACAAAACGATCACCCAGAGCTTCCAGATTTTCCTTGGTTGTGTAGCCTCAATTGACTCATGATCTCAACTATTGAAATTACTATAATATACACAAAAATCCCTTCTGATAATAATTCACAAATTAACTATCAGACTCACTAGAACAACGGTTACATTTAATAATAACAACATACCCAAGGTTTATTTAAATCAGAAGACTATCTTACTTACTTGAAAATAAGACATCAATAACAGTCAGTCGCTTAGCAATCAACTGTAAAATAGGAACTGTTCAAAATGGTTCTCGTAAGAACATGAGTTTCAACTAGTAAGAGCATAGCCAATTTGTCGATCATTAATTTAACTGCTGAGGTTAAAGGAAACATGAATGAACACTGGTTATTATCATGTAATCTGGTCATAAAATAAGAATTTCATATTAATAATTTTTGTATGGCTTTTTAGTAGTTAGAATACTTTATATAGTATCTTAGGTCCAATGGAAACATAATTGACATTCTTAAGTAACAGAAATAACGTTTGATAATTTTAACTTTTATAGCAACTCACGTTCAATTGAGTTTGCTCTCACTTAATTCGGTTAAGCCCTTTTATTAACTTATTAAACGGACAAAGTCACCTGCACTATAATAACTTATTGTATCCTTATTACTGTTGCGAATGTATGTACCTTTATTATTGTTATCCTTGTATAAATATGTATGCTCGGCAAGCCTTACTGCCTACGCATTTATTGACGCTACTAGCTTTACTATTAACCGCTTAATTGACTTGATGATTTATTAATTTCACTATGTATATATATGTCCATGTTATTAATATTCATGACTCGCTCGCTCGTTCATTCACTCGCTCGATCGCTCGCTCGATCGCTCGCTCTTGCCCTTGCTCTCTCTCGCTCGCTCGCTCGCTCGCTTGCCTGTTTGCCTTTCGGCACAACTATTTCATGCTTGCTTAACGCATCTGTAATTTTGGATATCTGTGTGTGATCACTTAATAAACGTAATTAACGCTTCGTATTCGCCTTCTGATTAATATACCGTTGGAGCATTATTTGGTGACGGTTACCGAGACGAACTGTATACGGAGTTTAAGGAATATATCGAACACCGACCACCACACTTTGATTCAATGAATAAAACGATTACATGGAATTACTCTACAATTTATCATTAAAAGTAATTATGATCATTCAAAATCCCTTACATATCTAACAGATATTTTTCTAAATACATCGTGACCAGTAATTTATTTCTGAAAGAACCAATAAAATTACTATCATAATTTTTAAACAAAGATGGATAGTGGTTATTAGTGCAATCCAGTTTGATGCATGTTTCGTCCTATTTAGGACTCGTCAGCTGGATGTACCTACATCTCAGAGTTGATGTTCACTGTGGGACTCGAACCCAGTACCATTCGCTTCAAACGTCATCTCGTTATCCCCCCTAGCTACTGAGTCCTTATGGGCACTTGCTTTTTCAATAGGGTGAAGTTTAATTCACATGATATTGTTTTACTTGAATCTTCCCATTGATGTTCAGAACTACAATTGATCAGTCTCTCATATTGGCATATGTGCATACTGTGCGTATTGCCTCGATATTGCGTTAATTTACAAGCATTATAAGCAAAGATGGATAGTGGTTATTAGTGCTATCCAGTTTGACGCGTTTCAGTGAGGGTCTTTATTTTGACGTCATTTAGATTGGACGATGTTTGTTGACGGGCTCTCCACTTCAGTGGCCCACGATCTGACTCCTATTCGGTCGCATGAATGATTGTTATTGAAATATATGTCGCTTATCTTCGTACATAATCATCGACTTGAATTGCGTTAGTCAATGACGGAACTAAATAAGTCAAATAACGAGAACGGACTTTTGAATACACATATTTTGTATATGAAGCGAATGGAATAGAGCGAGGCGAAACGACGCGCAGCGGAGATGGCGGGTAAGCGAATTTCATTTAGTCAAGCGTTAAACAATACTCATAGTTACATAAAAATAAGATACAGACATGTGATTAATAGGATAAGAAGTGTACACACATATATGCGCTCATATAAAAACAGTCAAGATTGGTAAGCGAATAATGAACAAGGTCTATCCGAAAGCTAGAATAAGGTACATTGGCTTAACATAATAACCGACACTACAACATGTTTCATTCTATTTAGGACAAGTCAACTGGATATATCTACATCTCAGAATTGATGTTCACCCCTGAAGTTGAACCCAATACCGTTCACTTCAAACATCACTTTATCCACTATAGTTGTCATTATCTATTTCATAAGTTTGATTTTATCTTATAAACTATTTTAGATGGAATCAAATGAATAATAATAATAAAAGTAAAAGTTTATTTAAATGTCAACAAAATTTAATAAAATGGTTTGAATTAATAAAGAACAGAGTGAATAGTATTAGTGAAATGAGAATTGAACAAATACTATTAGAACAAATTAATATAATACAACAATTGAATATACAAATTACAAATATCAATACTAAAGATATAAGTGATCAACAAAATTTACCCAGTGGGAATAAATCAAGTTTACAAAATGATCAATTCAACAACCAAAATCCTAAATTGAAAAAGAATAATTTCTATGAATTAACAAAATCATTGTTTAAGTATGTTATTGAATTTATCATTTTTATTGTTTGAATTGAGTTTGTGTATGTCAATGTTATATCCTGATGAGAATAATGAATGGTATTTATTTTATTTTATTGATTATTTATTTTAACACATAGGTATTGGTACAAGAAGGCACCAAATACATATGCGCCACACGAATCTCAATTGATTTGTGTGAAGGCTGTGATACTGCTCGGATGCCCAAACTGAAGCAGGTGGTTTTCTTAGGTGGTCACACCCCGAGCCTTTGACCTGAACGTCTGATCCACAAGGCAGTAGAGCATCGTGAGGAGATGCAGTCCCATGGTAGCCGGTGACCAACGATTGGTTCATACGCCATTTGTTCCCGCAGGATACTGGAGCCCATGTGCACCATTGGTTTGGGACATTCGCTTTTCGTCCTCTCATTTTCGTAAACAACACCCCCGCCACGAGGAGGCAGTGAGTAGGACTTCCCTGGCAGGGGCTGTATACGCGTGGCCATGTGAGAGCATTTCGAGAGGGAGAGCGGACTCTCCCCACTCTCGGCCGTACCAGGGCCGCTGTAGTCTAGTGGTTAGGAGTGGTATTTATGGTCTAATACGATACATATATTTCTTATTGTATAATTGTTAAGTAACTAAATTATGTATATTCGTTTTCCTCTTATGATAAGCTTTATTTTAACCTATGAACTGTTAATATACGATTTACCATTCTTGAATTATGCCCCAGTCTATCAATTACTATCTCCCACATTCATAGCCACTTTCGTCTAAATCTTGTACAAATGTTGTTTCCAATTTTATGGTATGATGTGGTCTGTTTAGTTTGTATAAAAACCCAGTATATTTGAAATAAATGATTCATATTAGTGTTCAGGACTCCACAATCAGACAGGGCCAGGAGAAAGAAGGACCGATAGGGACCCTAGACTGCTCGTATGGGTTTTATGTGTCATTGGTCCGGTCGATAATTCACTGCGCTCTAATTGGCGATATCATTAAGTTATACATTAATAGGACACAAGGCACAAGTTAAACAGTTAACTAATAGACAGTACAGAATATAAATTATTTTAGTTCTCTTCTATGGGGATTTTCAAGAAACTACAGATAGCTCTCTAAGAGTATTCATATCACGAAAATAAAACTAAATTTAGTATAACTTTAATTTTGACATTAAACCTTTCAATATAACAATTTAAATTGAACTAGAAATGCTAATGAAATCAGACATGATCTTTAACAATGAACAAAAGTGTAATAAATAACCATTTTATCTAACCTGATTGATTCTACCTATTGAGGAGGGGAGGGGGGGGGGAGAACAAGTTGCTACTTGATTTTAGGGATTTTCAATTAGAAACTAAAATATATATGCTTATCGATAACAGAGAGTTTAATTTTTTTTATCTGTAATACAAATGAACAAAGTTTGAAAGCATAGATAGTATAGTTTTGATTGGATAACTGAAAATGATCAAATAATCTAAATGTTTACAATTCTATAGAAGATGAAAATAACTTCAAATACCGATTTAAAAAAGAAAACAAATGTTTAGTCCTCTCCGATTTAAATTGGTCCTATATCTAAAATTGGAGATACTACCCCTAACACAGGGTCTGAAGTCGGAAAAATGAAAAGTTCGTAAATGCGATTAAAATGATCTTGGTGATCTTTGTAATTGTATTCCGACACGAGACAATCGGTTCTAAGAGTTCTTTAAGTCCTAACGCTTCAGGATGTGCTATTTTGTTTATTATCCTATATATATATATATATGTTGTATGCAGTATAAGCTATATTGCTATGTAGAGCTGAAGGTCTCAAATGAAACTGGAGGTTCGTCATTGATATTTTAGATGGTTAGGCATTATTTCGGCACGTTTCGCTAACTGTTCATATGCAAAATTGGTTTACTGCTTAACCGATTTTTATTCATACTGGTGGTTGCTTTTCAGTGTTCTCGAGGGCCATCGTCATTGGGGCATTGTAATTTATGTCGCCATTGCTAAGAATATTAAGTTTGACTACCGTGTAAGCGGAATAGGTAACCTTTGGCCTGTTCGTGGTGTGTATTAGTGATTCACACGATGATTGAACGGAATAACTACACATATGTGTGAATGTATATATAAATGGTGTGAATGGTCCACTAGGTTGCTTGGTACCTGTGTGGTTGCACCACAGGATTGAGATGTATTATTCAGATTGTCTGGTTCTTCTGCAAAACGGGATTAAGTTGTACTGCTCGGGTTGTCACGTGAAAGTCTGGATGGTGTCTGGGTTCTCCTGAAAACCAATTTAAAATTACCCTGCCCCACAAGGTTATATTGTATATATCTATATCTAAGGTTAGTCCATAATAGGAATCAATATCAATATAGATTTAATAATTATTTGTTATAGATGATGTTTCATTGATATTTCATTATTTATCAACTATTTCTATAATTCTCAGATTAGGTTCACGAGTGATTAAACATTTAGATCAAAAAAATATTTGTATTTCTTATGATCACCAAACAATCTTATCTCGACTGAATTTTTTCAAAGTAAGTCAGTTCAATTTCAATGTTATCTTGTTTATTTTAACTTTCATTCCCTAATTTTTTTATAGTTTATCAAGTGATTCAGTAAGATAATGATGCAAAAGTCTTATCAGTATATGGTTGTGGAGATTATTAAGTTATTGATTGAGATCATGAACCGATTGATGTTAGATCACTGCTGTTGAAGAGTCCCACAATAGGACGAAACATCCGTCCAATCCTTCCAGGTTTTGAATGGTGATCTAACATCAATGTGTTCAAAACCTCAATCAATAGAGAAATTTTTAGTTCGACATTTTATTCTGACATATCAATACTTCTTGGTTAAACCTAAAGAACTGTTTGCCCTTAGTTCGAAATGATTTAGTTCTGTTTATGGTAGTTAGAAAGTTTATATTTTCATCCAATAATCTACATCTTATGGTTGAGAACACCCGCGAAAATTGTTATTGGATACACTTAGCAATAGTATATTATAGATGATTGGTGGTATTGTATTTCTAATCAGTGAAATTGTTTACATTACACTCTACAATACAAAATATAGCAGAACTATCCAGTAATGACTTTTTCACTTAAAAAGTCACTAATAATAACTTCTCATTCTCAATAATTCATTTTTAGTATTATGAAAGGTTTTTGTGGAGACTGTAGTAATTTCATAACTGAATTCATGAGTAAATTAAAGCTGGATCACTATGGGAAACGTGGAAGCATTGGATGACCGTTTCATCCTAGTATGGGACTTCTCAGCAGTTTGCATCCACGATCTCGCCTCGTGAGATTCGAACCCAAGACTTATCAGTCTCGCGCGCGTATGATTAACCTCTAAACCACCGAGCTGGCCGACATTCAATGATGTTAATGTCTAACTCCAACCAATCTATTAATCATTTTTATCACTTCACTTACATACAATTTTCAAATATTTTCTTTCAACTTGCAACAAATGAGATTTGAGTTATATTTTTCATCACCTACCATCAGGGGTTTGAAAAGTTAATTCGAGAAATTTTTTTCGATACTTGAGATCATGAATCAATTGAAGCTACACAGCCATGGAAAACCTGAAAGCATTAGACGACCATTTCGTCATATGGTACGACTCCTTAGCAGTGCCCATCCACGATCTCGCCTCACGAGATTCCAACCCAGGACTTGTCTCAAGCGCGAGCGCTTAATCGCCAGACCACTGAGCTGGACGATATCCAACGGGGTTTATGTCTGACTCCAACTAATCCACGAAATCGAGTGACATATCCACTATTGTCTTCAGTGAGTTACTATCTCACAACAGACCCGGTTGAACTCCATTGGTCACTACTTCTCACTAGAACACCAGGAAATACCTCTTGAAGCCAGTCACTAGTGAGCATATTTTGATTAATTAAGGATTATTCAAAGAAATTCCGTCAGACTAACCAACCGAAACAATTAATTTTCTTTTTTTTAATTAAAAACTTCCCATTCTCATCTAGTTATATGCGGAAAGATGGATTGATTACTTGAATAAAATAGAAACTTTTAATGCTACACAACCATTTAAAAATGTGGTATGTTCTATTATAATAATAAAATAATGTAATGTACTATCTATAATATTCATTTCAGAAGGATTATTTAAATGTTCAGTAAGTGATTGATTCAGGTTCTTAACTCATTTTTTTCTTATTAAACAAATTCTGAAGTATCAGAAAGGGTTTTGTGGATATTATAACAATTCTAATAGTTGAGATCATGAATCAATGGAAACTAGACCACCATGGGAAACTTGCAAGCACTGGACGAACGTTTCGTCCCATTGTGGGACTACTCAGAATTGCGCATCCACGGTGTGTCGCTCAATTTTGTGGATTAGTTGGAGTTAGACATTAACACCTCTGGATGTTAGCCAGCTCACTGGTCTAGAGGTCAAGCGCTCACCCGCGAGACTGATAGGTTCTGAGTTCGAGTCTCGTGAGGCGGGATCGTGGATACGCACTGCTGAGGAGTCCAATAATAGGATAAAACAGTCGACCAGTGCTTCTTGGTTTTTCATGGTGATCGAGCTTCAATTAATTCATGATCTCAACTATTAATATTGATGATTAATGTTCTACTGGATGTTGGAAATTTCATGGCATCACAGCAACCAGTGGAATCCAGGCCGTGTGTCTCGTCTTACATCTCAGATTTGATGTTCACCCTGGGACTCAAACCCAGTACCGTTCGCTTCAAATGACATCACGTTATCTACTTAGCTACTGAGTCCTGATAACCACTTGGTTGTGCAATGGGGTGAAGTTTTAAATTCACTTGATTTTATCTACTTGAATCTTCCCATTGATGTTTAGAACTGCAGTTGATCAATTCTAGCCGCTATCTATCTTTTCTTATAATACTCGTGACTTAAGGTAATATCGAGGTAATCTGCACAGTATGCACATATGCCAATAAGAGACTGATCAATTGCAGTGCTAAACATCAATGGGAAGATTCAAGTAAAACAATATCATGTGAATTAAACTTCACCCTATTGAAAAAGCAAGTGCCCATAAGGACTCAGTAGCTAGGGGGATAACGAGATGACGTTTCAAGCGGATGGTACTGGGTTCGAGTCCCACAGTGAACATCAACTCTGAGATGCAGATACATCCAGCTGACCAGTCCCAAATAGGACGAAACGCGCATCAAACTGCATTCCACTACTAGCCACTATCCATCTTTGCTTAGAATGCTTGTAAATTAACGCAATATCTAGGCAATACGCACAGTATGCACATATATGCCAATATGAGAGACTAATCAATTGCAGTGTTAAACATCAATGAGAAGATTCAAGTAAAACAATATCAAGTGAATTGAACTTCACCCGATTGCACAAGCAAGTGGCTATCAGGATTCAGTAGCTAAGTGGATAACGCGATGGCGTTTCAAGCGGACGGTACTGGGTTCGAGTCCCATAGTGAACATCAACTCTGAGATGCAGATACATTCAGCTGATTAGTCCCAAATAGGACGAAACGCGCATCAAACTTCATTCCACTGCTAGCCACTATCCATCTTTGCTTATAATGCTTGTAAATTAACGCAATATCTAGGCAATACGCACAGTATGCACATATATGCCAATATGAGAGACTGATCAATTGCAGTGCTAAACATCAATCGGAAGATTCAAGTAAAACAATATCAAGTGAATATTACAGCAACTATTTGTTTGTTTGTTTGTTCGTTATTTGTTGTCTTTTTTTTTGTTTGTTTTTTTGTATTATTACCAATTATTTTACTTGTAGTACAGAATCTAGAAAACTTATAGACGTAAACAATCGGAGTATTATACGATATATACAATCAACAGATGGAACTATAAGAGAAAATTTATTAGCTAATATAGTTGATAAACAATCAGTTCAGAATAATGAGGATACAGAATTGATTATTCAATTATTAAATCATTATTTCATAGATACAAAATTAGCATATTTAACTTTATTAAAACAAAATGAACATTGTCAATTACTTTCTAAAATGGAAAGTAAAACAATAATAGAATTTGATCAAGAAACAACCATTGTAGAACAACAATGGATACAGTTATGTAATACTGTTGAATGTTTACAATATCAATTTAATATAAAACAAAATGAATTAAAACAATTAAATGATATATTACAAATAAAAATGGAAGTATTAAATGAATAAGAAAAACTTATTCTTAAATGATTAAACAATTGATTACGATTATATTAAATAGTGAATATACTACTTAATAAATTTTATACTACTTATTTATTTATTTATTTATTTAAATACATAAACATTCATACAAGGAGGCACCAAATAGATATGTACCACATAAATTATTCAATTTGTCTGAGGGCAGTGAATTTGTCCGGATGCCTGGATTGAACCAGATGGTTCCTATAAGGAGCCACAGAAGAAGCTTTTGATCCACAAAAATGTGGTACAACGTCAGGAAATGCATTCGCATGGTAACCGGTGACCAATAATTGTTTCATATGGCGTTTGTTTCCTTAGAATTCTCGAGCCTATGTAAACCATTGGTTTGGAATGAGGATTTTCCAACTCCTCTAGTTGGATCCTCCATATCTACCAATCCGTTTAGAGCAGAGGATATTTGCTTTTCGTCTCTTATCAATTTCGTAAATAATAGCAATGTCACGAAAAGGCAGTGAGTAGGATTTCCATTGCTGTGGCTGTATATGCATGGCCATGTGAGAGCATTTGGAGAGCGAGTACTGACTCTCTTCACTCTCAGCCGTACCAAGGCATTCGGGAGCACGTTAAAAGTAATACTGACAAACGAAGTCAATATATTATATCTTGAATACTATTTCAACATTATTGCATGTATCTAACTAAGTGTTAATTCTTTTATCGTTTTGATAGCTGAAGTAAACTATTATCTCGGTTTTAGATGGATTTTTATTCAGTCTTATTAACCTTGATTTCAAAATAGAATTTCTTGATTATGATAACTTTAAGTCTATACCACTCATGGTTCTTTATTTATCTTGCTATTGTCACTCGCTACAACTCATGAATTTCATGTGAAAATTTTGTCAAGCTATGAGCAGGATCAATAAAAAATTGTGTAATAGAAGTTGAGTGGTAATTCTCAATTCTTTTCGGTCAGGTTGTTATCAAATGTCGTTTCCTATGGAGTTTTATTCTCTGGTTCGGTCGTGGATCTTTCATCGTTCTTCTGAACGACATCGTCAGCATAAAATTCAGATAGAAATGAAGCGTTCAAATCTCTCCACATGTGGTACACAGCTTGTCTTGTAGACCTCAGTGTTGATTGATTCTTGTTGACCTTAAACCTGTCATTGTCTACTTCTTTGTTTTGGTTGCATCTCCCACCATTTCATGTTTGAAGAACTATGATCGGTAAAGAGGTATGATGAACGATTCAGTGAACACGTAACTCGACAAACAAACACACTAAAATCTGGGAACCATACAGTAAATACTCGATTTGTAAAATATCTATCATTTATCTAAAACTTAACTGTTTCTTTTGCAAATATCAATCCATCGTTTTCGATTCCATTGTTACTACATTTTCATACAAATTGATTTCTGTTTTCGTTCTTTCCTTTTTGATCTTCTACTAAAATACATTCTATTCTTGACTATTGTTATATAGATATAAGTAGCTTACACCATACTATGATCAGTACAGAGATAAGGTCAATTATTCAGTCAATAGGTAACTCAATAGATCAATAAAAAAAAACTAGTTATAAAGAACTAATTATTAATCAGAGTTATATTTGTCATGGACTTGATTTGTCAATGTCAATTTAAAAAGAAAGAAAGTAAACTAATCGTTTTGTTTTAATGAATAAAACAATTGATTATTGAACATGCATAAAGAAACAGATAAATATTGGATGGATAACTAGAATGTAGTTTATAAATAAGATTAAATCAATATTCCTTTATTTGTGTAAATAGTAGTTAAGGTGGGGGGTTGTTTTTTTTTTTTTTTTTGTAAAAAATATTTGTACCAAACTTTAGTTTTATTAATGTCTTGCTTCATTATCATTATGTAATGAAGATGGAAATATTGATGATACACCATTTCTAACAAGTGATGTACCTTGTGCTTTAATTCCAACAATATTATCAGCCATACATACGTATTCACCTTCATATTCTAAGATGAAATTTGTTATTTGTAAATAAGATATAGTGTGTGTTTCTTCAGTTCCTGCACGAACACTAACAGTAAAATCTTTGTAATTACCTTTAAATATAAAAATGAAATAATAATACAATGATAAATATAAAGACTACATTGTTAAATAAAATTATAGATACTTATATGAAAAGATAGATGGTGGGTTTCAGTGGAATCCAGTTTGACGCTTGTTTCGTCCTATTTAGGACTTGTCAGTTGGATGTACCTGCATCCTCAGAGTTAATGTTCACTCTGGAACTCGAACCCAGTGCTGTTCGCTTCAAACGCTATCGAGATATCCACTCAGCTACTGTGTCCTTATAAAGCTTGTAACTTAAGGCAATATCGAGGCAATTTTCATAAGATGCCCATATGTCAACAGGAGACTGATCAATTGCAGTCCTAAATAACAATGTAAGATAAAAGTAAACACCACCAAGTGGATTTGGATATTTATGCTTTTTTATATTTCACGTTATGTAATTGCGGTAGTCAAGAAACAAGCAAGTTGTTATTTGTGCGACTATTTCAATGAGTAAGGTATTTATTTCCCACATTTGTATTAATTCTTCAGAACTTTTTAGAAAATAACAGACTTATAACTCCTTTCATAAGTAATAAAAGATTACGTCAGACTGGTTAAGATAGTCTTAGTTGCATTCAATAAGAACAAAACTATGATAATTCTTGATGGTATCCCAACTTCCTGCAATTTATTCATGCTTAATGAAGTTTTAGACTAGCTTCTGTATTAGTTGTACTCATAATGACATGATCAAGAGAATAACATCTTCATTATTATAGATCCAATCATCGAACTGTTTATTCTTATAACATTTATTACCCGAAACATACTCCATTAACTTGTTAGATTTGACTAGATAACGAAAAGTATCTTCAGCTATTAGTGTTTATGTTTTTTATGAAAATGGTTGTCATAATTCTCTATTTTATCACGACCTATCTATTCCTATTGCTTAGTAGTATTCTTGGACACCAATTCACTAGACTACTTGGTTAGGGTCCAAATGACTATCGTAACCCATTGTTGGAGTCTGTGGGTGATATGGCTCAGAATCGGTCACAATGGTGTAGGTGTATACACTCTTTGTCTTCCTTTAAATTATGAGACTAAAATTTCTGCACATCTTTCTTTCTACGAACTAATTCTTTATTCCTGTACTATGTCCTTATACACAATTTTTTGTTTATATATTACCACCACTGAATTAACTACTCGTATGAATCCGGCGTTCATCTTGTTGTGTTAATGAGGTATGGCAACTTGAACCGATGCACATACGTGCCTGATCCTGCTCTGTAGCTGACTGACTGACTAAAATCACAACACGGTTGGACAAGAACGAAATCATATTCCGAAAAACATGTGTAGATGCAAGTAAGAAGCATAATAAGAGTATATTTATAGTTTTTACATGAGAAGATTTCAGAGTCTTCTCCAAGTATCGACTAGCGCTGATTGGATAAGAAACAGTCAATTAGCTTGCACGAACATGCTTTAATCCAATCTACGTCCCGTTAACAACGGTTTACACCAATAATTGACGAAGTGACTATGGAATAAACAATTTGTTACTAAAATAGTTTATTGATGTTTTTTTGTATTTAAAACCACATTTGCTAAAATAAAAAGTAAGTTTGTTGTATTACTTCCAATTTAGTTCACAAATTTCAGCATAATTTTCTCCTGACATTCATTCATTCTTGAAGAACAAAATCTCAATGGCAAGAAATAGTTACGGAGGCAACTAACTCCAGAAAGTAGATCTTAGATATCCAATATAGTAAGATAAAGAGCGTTACTTCAAAATTGCAGAACATTTTGTAATACGTTTTAAAAGATTCTTAAGGGATTCAACTGAATCTAATGTTTGTCATCATTTTTGGAAATGAAACTTTTATAGTGAAACTTTAGTTTATGAGTACGAAACTGCTAATAATAATGATACTATAAAAGAATTTGAGATGGTGGAGAAGATTTGTAGCTCAGGAGGATGATTTTGGTGGAGTTTTGTTTTCTGAGCTGGATGGTTTAATCGTGGAGCTTTCATCGTTCTTCTGATAAAAAAATATCATTACCACAAACTTCAGGTAGAAATCTTCTTCTAAAGCAACCTTCCCCCCATTATGTTTAGCACAACATAACAGAGCTACTTAATAAATCAGAAAAGCCATACTCTAATAATTCATTTGCAAAATGTTCATGAATCATCTCAGACTTCATTGTTTCTGTATTTCCATACCGATTGCTTTCTGTTCCCGTTCTTCCCTTCTCGATATTTTCAATCCTCTTCTAACAGATACTATTCCTGAATCACCATATATATTACTTATATCGATAAAAGTAGCACAAACCACACTATGATATCATCAATATTAAAGCATTTTTAAATGTATAAAGAATTTAGCTAAACGAAAAGAAAAATAATAAAAGTCATAACAATTACGATTACAAACCTGGCATTTGAATTTTATCCTGTTTTTGATTTGGTTTATTAAAATACCAAGTAATGGTTGGAAGTGGATAACCACGTGCTTCACAAATCAATGTAACATTTGTACCTTCAACAACAGTTTGATTTAATACAGTTACTTTGACCAAAGGTGCTTGAGGTAAGAAAAAAAATAGTAGGAATTAATTACAAAGTAAATAAATAATACAAACTTTGAGAAAAGATCATACAAAAAATTAACCAAAATAACAAACCTTCACTAGCAAGTAACTATCAGGACTCAGTAACTGAGTGGATAACGTAATGGAGTTTGAAACGAACGGTGCTGGGTTCGACTCCCAGAGTGAACATCAACTCTGAAATGCAGGTATGTCCAGCTAACGCGTCTCAAATAGGACGGAACGCATATCAAACTGGATTTGATTGCTAGCTACTATCCATCTTTGATTATAAAACTTAATAATATTTTTAAGGTTTACCCATTTTCTACAACGTAATCAGAAAGTAATAACTAGAACAAAATGTTTAAAATTAACCGTTTTTTCAGAGATACAATGAACTTGTTAAATTTTCATCTGCTTGTTCTAGATTAACTAAAGAATAAGTATTTAGTGGCTCTATATCTAACTCCAGATCAAAAGTCTGAGTGTTCGAATCAGGTCGGACTCACCACTTTAGTGGGACCCTTCATTTAGACGTTAATTAGATAGAACGATGTTGTCGATGGGCTTACCACATTAGTGACTTGTGATCTGACTCCAAGTAGATAGTATGAATGATTGCTCTTGAAATATATAACCGGCTTTTTCTCAGCTTTTATATATTTATCAGTGGATCTTTATATTTAATATCTGTTTATTAAAACTTTTCAATGTTTGTCAAGTATTCCGATTCACAAATAGTTTATGTCTTTTCTACTCTATAAAATAATGTTTTGAATAGTGCTTTCTTACAACTAATCGTACAAAACTAACGAAATCCAAGTATAAGCCATTCTATTCCAATGTAAAGCCTGACACAAATGTCCACTAGCATAAATTCATATATCAAATTATGATGACTAAATGAAATTAACAAGACGTACAGTAAGGGAGACAAAATAATGTAGTAGCAATGATAATGAAAAATATCAAACACTGAGAATATGTTTTTAAGCAAAGATAGCGGCTAACAGTGGAATCCAAGACGCGCGTTTCGTCCTATTTGTGACATATCAACTGAATGTACCTGCATCTCAAAATTGATGTTCACCTCTAGAGCTGGAACCCAGTACCGTTCTCTTCAAACGCCATCACATTATCCACTTAGCTAATGAGTCCTGATAACCACATGCTTGTGAAATGGCGTGAAGCTTAAATTCAATTGGCATTGTTTTACTTGTATCTTCCCATTGTTATTTAGGAATGCAATTGATCAGTCACTTGTTGACATATGTGGGAAGATACAAGTAAAACAACACCAAGCTGATTTAAACTGAAAATATACTTCTCAAAACTTGTAAGCTACTTCTGACGAGCATGAATGACATGACAAACATTTCGGAAAATAATTCCTATTTACCATATAAATAAAATAATCGGATTCATCAAACTTCAAAATGATTCTTCTAACCCTGTGCAAACATTAACAAATAACACATTTTATTGTAACAATTTCTACTGAGAACTGTTGTCACAAATTCATTTGAGGGAATTTATAAATTTAAGCCGCTAAATGCCCTGGTACAACCAAGAGTGGAGAGAGTCAACTCTCCCTCTCTCCAAATACACTCATATGGCCACGTGCATATAACCACTGCCACAGAAGTCCTACTCACTGCCTTCTCAAACAATTACTGTTGTTTACGAAGTTGACAGGACGAAAAGCGAATGTTCACTGCTTTAACCGGATCAGTGGACACGGAGAGTCTATCTAGGGGAGTTGGAAAACCCTCATTTCAAACTAATCATGTACATGAGTTGGCTCCAGTATCCTGAAGAAACAAATGGCATATGAATCAATTATTGTTGACCGGTGACCATGAGTCTGCATCTACTGACGTTGCTCCATTGCATTGTGGATCAGACCTTTAGGTCGAATGCTCCGGGTGACCTCTTAAGAAATCCACCTACTTCGGTTTGGGCACTAGTGTACTATCCCAACATTCACACAAATCGAATGATTTATGTGGTACATCTGTATTTACTGCCTCCTTGTACCAATGTTATGTGTTTAAAAAAATAAATAAAAAGAACACAGGAAACTTCAATCAAAATTACGTTATGTCGAGATTTTATATTCTTGTTTTTGGATAGAAACTAGGCCTTATTCTAGTTAATCTATCAGCTAATGAAATAACTTGTAACTTAGTGAAAGATTAATATCTTAGTGTTTAAATGATATACTGTCTAATTAATGAAGTTATACATGAAGCAAATATCAGTGGATTAATATTTAAGTTTATCTAAACAATGTCACAAATAGATTAAAATACTAAAATCTGAACCAGTACTCATATTACACTATATTAATCTCAAAAGCTGAAGCTATTAGATTTCATGTTTTTCTCAAGTTGTGAGTTACATCTTACAGGACAAAGTTGTAGACTAAGAAAAACCTGTTTACCAGGACTCCTACTCGTGTTGTAGTAAAACAGTACAGATAGTCATTGATAAGTTGAGTTAATGTCTAATAGTAGCAAAGGAAGCTTGACATCCCATTTGTAATCTCCTCCTGCGGCCGTCAAAGAGGCTTTTAACTGTCTGTGGAACCTTTCTATCATTCCATTTGCAGTCGGATGATAAGCAGTGGTCCTAATTCTCTTTATACCGAAAGTATTCGTAAGTTGCTGAAATAATTTGCTTTCAAACTGAGCTCCATGGTCGGTCGTAAGTATTGTAGGGACACTGAAGTTTGTAATCCAGTGTTTCACTAGTTTCTTCGCCACTGTTGATGCCAACATGTTTTTTAAGGGGACGGCTATGGGTTATCTCATGAATCTATCTATGCATGTTAGTATATGCGTGTAACCATTAGATTTCATGTTTTTCTCAAGTTGTGAGTTACATCTTACAGGACAAAATTGTAGACTAAGAAAAACCTGTTTACCAGGACTCCTACTCGTATTGTAATAAAACAGTACAGATAGTCATTGATAAGTTGAGTTTATAATATCAGATCCAAAATTGTTATCACAAAATAAGCAAAACCTTTATGATAATTATACATTTTAGAATAAATAGTAGAAAGAATGAGATTGTATACTATTAAGTTAGTTCAATCAAAGAAGCATCTTTTAGGTATAATCCCCTATAAACCTTTAGAAAAAAAATAACTTGCCAGTTTGACAGGGTCCTTCACTAATTGGAATAATTGTACCATTCGATGAAATGATTATTGCATTCATTTTACACTTTGAATACGTTACACCATTAGAACCGCATACTTTACCAGATTTAACACAATAACATATACTTTGTGATCCAATTATCTTTGAATCAATATCTGTACGTGTACGACATTCTAAATCTGTACCACATATTCCATGCCATGTAATACCTGGTTTTATAATACCGTTTATAAAATCTTCAGGTATATTACATAATTGAGATTCTTCTAAAGCACAAATATCACAACATCCACATTTATCACGTACTGTACCAACATTACATTGTATAATAGGTGAACATTTTTTACGATCACATTTTTCACATTCATTTTCTATAGTTTTCATTACAGTTGAATATTTTAAATGTTTGAATGGTTCATAATTATAATTATCAAATTCACTGCATTGAGAGATATGAATGAAGATTATATTGACAAAAAGTAAAAATAATTGAATAGACATGTTATACTTTGTTGCCATGGTAATTAATATTATTATTATTATTATTATTACTGCAGAATAAAAATATGGTATACCTTGTTACAGTGTTTGAGGCAGAATGTGTTAATATTAGTTATCTCAATGTAAAATAGATTTGTATCTGTAACAATATCGATTTTATTTTAATGTAAAATGAATAGGGATAATAATAACAATATGAACCAATAAGGAATCTAAAGAAAATGTAATCGAATTCCAAACACAAATCGCTACACAACTAGTACAATATTGCACACTAACAGAATAATATTCGTTAAAAATAAAGACATGTCTTAATGGCTTAACCAATCACAAATTAGTGTTGTATTACCTATGTAAGAATAGAATTCAACCCAAGACAGTTATTCCTGATTTATTTGTTTATTTAAACACATAACATTGGTACAAGGAGGTAGCAAATACATATGTACCACATAAATCATTCGATTTGTGTGAATGTTGGGATAGTACACTAGTGTTCAAACCGAAGTAGGTGGTTTTCTTAAGAGGTCATCCGGAGTATTCGACCTAAAGGTCTGATCCACAATGCAATGGAGCAACGTCAGTAGATACAGACTCATGGTCACCGGTCAACAATAATTGGTTCATATGCCATTTGTTTCTTCAGGATATTGGAGCCAACTCATGTACATGATTAGTTTGAAATGAGGGTTTTCCAACTCCCCTAGATGAACTCTCCGTGTCCACTGATCCGGTTAAAGCAGTGAACATTCGCTTTTCGTCCTGTCAACTTCGTAAACAACAGTAATTGCTTGAGAAGGTAGTAAGTAGGACTTCTGTGGCAGTGGTTATATGCACGTGGTCATATGAGTGTATTTGGAGAGAGGGAGAGCTGAATCTCTCCACTCTTGGTCGTACCAGGGCATTTGGGTCCAACTCAATCACCTTCAGATATCACCTCAACACTAGCTTGTTGATTATTATTTTTCGTTAAATGAACTATAGTGTAATCAGTTTTAGAGTTCGTCAATACAATCAATTATTTTGAATACCAATAAAAGAAGAATTTGTGGTGTCGGTTATTATGTTAAGCCCATATGCCTTATTCTAGCTTTTGGACAGGTCAATCTATTCATTCTAGTTGAGTTATATTTTGACCTTGTTAATTATTCGCTTTGCAAAGATACTCCACATTCTCTTCAGAAAGATTTGGGATGAGGAACAAGTACCAGCAGACTGGAAAGAAGGACTCTGCTCAAAATATCAAAGAAAGGCAATCTCAGCAACTGTGATAACTACAGGGGAATCACTCTTCTCTCAATACCAGGAAAACTCTCCAACAGGGTATTGTTAAACAGGATGAAGGATTCCGTAGACGCCAAACTTCGTGACCAACAGGCAGGATTCCGTAAGGATAGATCGTGTACAGACCAAATCGCAATTCTATGGATCATTGTGGAACAATCAATTGAATGGAATTCCTCGCTCTACATCAACTTCATTGACTATGAAAAAACATTTGACAGCGTAGACAGAACAACATTATGAAAGCTTATTTGACACTACGGAGTGCCTAAGAAGATAGTCAATATCATACGGAATTCTTATGATGGATTAAACTGCAAAATCGTTCATGCAGGACAGTTGACAAAGTCGTTCGAAGTAAAGACGGGTGTCAGACAACGTTGCTTACTCTCACACTCTCTCTCTTTTTCACCTGGTGATCGACTGGATCATGAAGACGTCAACATCTGAAGGGAAACACGAGATACAGTGGACATCTAGGATGCAATTGGATGATCTAGACTTCGCAGGTGATCTGGCTCTTCTATCGCAAACGCAACAAAAAATGCAAGAGAAGACAACCAGTGTAGCAGCAGCCTCAGCAGCAAAGGGAAAAGCAAGATTCTCCGGTACAACACAGCATGCGCCGATCCAATCACAATTGACGGAGAGGATTTGGAAGATGTACAGACCTCTACATATTTGGGCAGCATCATCGATGAACACGGTGGATCTGATGCAGATGTGAAGGCACGGATTGGCAAAGCAAGAGCAGCATATTTACAACTGAAGAACATCTGGAACTCAAAACAATTGGCAACCAACACCAGAATCAGAATTTTCAAAACAAATGTTAAGACAGTTCTACTGTATGGGGCGGAAACCTGGAAAACTACGAAAGCCATTATCCAGAAGATACAAGTACCTATTAACAGTTGTCTACGCAAAATTTTATCTATATCTGACTCCAATAAATAGTATCCCATTAACTGAGTGTTTAATGCAGGCTAAATCTCCTAGTAGAATTATGGATTTACTCGAGATTTATTCAAAAGCCTGAACATCAGTTATAACGATAGTTTATTATTAAAGATTGGTCAAATCTTCAAGCGTACAGGAAGCAAGCACACAGGGAAACCAAGAGTGTGTGTGAGAGTGTTAAAAATCCATATATATATATTTGTGAGTGTTAATCAAGCGTGGATAAATTATTGATCGTCTGTGTATTATAACCAATGGGAGAATAGATCGGAAACTGATGTGCAAAAATGTGCTCAATTAGATTCACACAAAAAATGACATAGTGGATTAAGTGTTTAAATTACAGTGAGCAGATAAATAACACATTTGTCTGTAACGGCTGTCGTACTCTATCATTTCTGACTAATATATATGAGCATTTGTCTAGTTCATTGGTTACGAATGACCTCACCTTTTGGGTTCGTGGTTCAACGGACCTAATGGATTCCATCTACTGTTTTAATTGTTGCACGTAGTTGGTTATATCTGCTGGAATATCTGTTGCACGGTCAAAAAATTCACCAGGCAAACGTAACGTTGTTCCATAAACCAACTCAGCGGCACAACAACCAATGTCTTGTTTGATAGTTGAGTTAATGTCTAATAGTAGCAAAGGAAGCTTGACATCCCATTTGTAATCTCCTCCTGCGGCCGTCAAAGTGGCTTTTAACTGTCTGTGGAACCTTTCTATCATTCCATTTGCAGTCGGATGATAAGCAGTGGTCCCAATTCTCTTTATACCGAAAGTATCCGTAAGTTGCTGAAATAATTTGCTTTCAAACTGAGCTCCATGGTCGGTCGTAAGTATTGTAGGGACACTGAAGTTTGTAATCCAGTGTTTCACTAGTTTCTTCGCCACTGTTGATGCCGACGTGTTTTTTAAGGGGACGGCTATGGGTTATCTCATGAATCTATCTATGCATGTTAGTATATGCGTGTAACCATTAGAAATTTGTAACGGTCCAACGATGGCAATATGAATGTGGTCGAACCTAGCGCTGGCGAGGGGAAAAATTCCTGTAGGAGATATGACATGTCTATGTACTTTTGACTTATGACACTGGGTGCATTCCCGTGACCATTTTCGCACATCTTGGTTTATGTTTGGCCATACAAACCTATCTGTGATAAGCTTTACAGTGGCTTTTATACTTGGATGAGATATGTTGCGTAATTTCTCAAAAATGTTTCGTCTCATATCATTGGGTACAAAGGGGCGAGTTTTACCTGTCGAGGTATCACAAGTTAAGGTGTCCTTGTTGTTTATGGGGATGTTTTGGAATATTAATCCCGTTTCCTTAGACTGCAAAAGTTTTTGTAGCTCCCTATCGAGCTTTTGATGTTTTGCCATGTTTTGATAGTTTATATCAGGGATCAAGAAAGTATTGATATTTAATCTCGATAGTCCATCTGCTGCATCATTTTCGTTGTCTTGTATATAGCGTATATCAGCTGCAAATTGCGAAATGTATTCTAGTTGACGAATTACGCGGGGACTATATTTATCATGATTGTGCATCAAGGACTTAGTTAAAGGTTCGTGATCAGTATATATCGTAAAAGGATTGCCTTCTAACATATACCGAAAGTGTTTGATGGCTAGGTAGACAGCTAACAATTCTCTACCGAATGTGCTATATTTTGTTTGCGTTGCGTTTAGCTTTTTTGAGAAAAATGCAAGGGGTTGCCATTGTTGATCGACATGTTGTTGAAGCACAGCGCCTACTGCTACATTAGAGGCATCGGTCATTACTGCTAAAGGTGCATCAACCTTTCGACGTACTAGTAATGCCTCGGTGCTTAAGGTGCTTTTTAACTGTTCGAATGCTTGAATTGCTTACGGTGTCATTGTTAATGATTTAGCTCGTCCCCTTAATAAATCAGTTAGCGGTTTTGCTATGTCTGCACATTTCGGAATAAAACGTCTGTAAAAGTTGATCATCCCAAGGAAACGTCGTAGTTTCTTGAATGAATCTGGTAAAGGATAATTTTTGATGGCTTGTGTTTCCTCAGGAAATGGTTTGATGCCTTGATTATCAAGTACGTGACCTAAAAAGGTGAGGGTTCGCTTCCCAAACTCACATTTGTCAGGATTGACTGCTAACCAATACTCGTTTAGCTTCTCAAAGAGCATTTTCAGATGAGTTAGATGTTTATTTTCGTCTTTGCTTGCGATAAGTAGGTCATCTAGGTAAGCGTATACAAACGGTAAGCCACATACCACTTGGTCGTAAAACGCTGGAAACTTTATGCAGCATTCCTTAATCCGAAAGGCATGCGAACAAATGCGTATAGTCCTAATGGGGTAGTAATGGCTGTTTTGGAAACATCGTCCGGGTGAAATGGCATGTGATGGTAAGCACGGACGAGATCAACTTTTGAAAAAATCGTCACATCAGATAGACTATGAGTAAAGTCATGTAAATGTGGAAGTGGATATCTATCTGGTATAGTCCGGCTGTTGAGAGCTCTATAGTCGTCGCAAGGTCTAATTTCGGGAGAGTTTTTTTGAGTACCATATGCGGCGGTGATGCCCACGGACTATCGGAGGGACGTGTGATACCCAACTCTATCATTTTATTGAATTCATTCTTTGCGAGAGTCACACGAAAGAGGTCAGGGCGTCTTGGGCGTGTGAACACTGGTGGTCCCTCTGTCTTTATTTGATGTGCGATGGTATGTGTCGGTTCGCCACGTTTGAAACTCGGTCGTAATAAGTCCGGAAACAGATCAAGTACATTGATGTATTTGTCATTCTGGTGATGAGGTTTGATTAATAAATGTATGGACGTCTCATTAGATATAATTCCTCCAATTTCACTTCTATGATCGGCAAGGACAAATTTCTGATTTCTAACGTCTACCAGTATTTTATGGAATTGCAGAAAATCAATGCCGATCATAAGAACGAAGACGTCAGCTACAATGAAGCTCCATGGAAAATTGGATTTAGGACCGAAATGTAATTGTAACTGCC
The DNA here is from genome assembly GCA_946903255.1 of Schistosoma spindalis. NCBI lineage: Eukaryota > Metazoa > Platyhelminthes > Trematoda > Strigeidida > Schistosomatidae > Schistosoma > Schistosoma spindalis. The sequence continues at coordinate 40,783,792 of OX336424.1, forward strand.
TTTTGCCATACGTCTTGATTTCAGCTCTGTTTGATGCTCGTAGTTTTAGTTTAGGGTCAGGTGTTTTTTCCTCAAGTGTAGTAGGTGGTGTAGTAGAGGGGAACATGGGTGAGTACAACCGAACTACATGTAGCACAAAATTACAGAGTTACTTGGTAAAATAGAAAAACCATACTATAATACTTAATTTGCATAATGTTCAATAATTGTCTCGGACTTCATTGTTCTTGCATTTCCATACTAATTGCTTTCTATTCCCGTTCTTCCCTTCTTGATCTTCCCCATCTCCTGCTGCCATACATTACATTCCTGACTCGCATCATATACTACTTATATCAATATAGGTGGCACGCACCACACTCGTTCCCCCTTTTAATAAGGTGTCGTCGTATTCTTTCCGATTGTCGCACCGCTGTCTTCTTTGATGCTATTCGTGACTCACACACATGATGATCTTGAAACAATCTCTGCAGTTGACTGGCATTTACGCGCTTCTGCTTGTCTTCTCTCCGGATCGTGTAAACTGAGCCACGTCTCTCCATGATAACTTCGGGATCAGCTTTCCCGACCCTGATCCCCCTGCAATGTTACTTTTCCGTTCTCTACACCTTACTAGGCTCCCCACTGCAAAGGGTTTCCACGTTCTCCTCTGTTGTTTCGCTTTCTTTATGTCTGGTATTTGTTTCTTTTCCACGTTCCTTATTGCCTCTTATTGCCTCTTTTATTAACTTTGTTGTCGTCCACTTCTGTTGTCGTGGCTGTCTGCCATACATGAGCAAGAAAGGTGACCTCTTGGTTGTTCCTTGTATGGAGGAACGATGCGCCAGAAAGATCAATGATAACTCTTTCTCCCGATTTCCTTTAACGCCCGTTTGTTTCCCTCTGTAAGCCCGTTTGTCTGAGGATGGTACGGTGTAGTTCGTATTCTCTTGATGCCAAACTGCTTTAGATGGGCTTTGAACTCGTCACTTTCAAAACAGGGACCCTGGTCAGTTAATATCCTCTTCGATATTCCGTGACACGCTACAATATGCCGGATTACCACTTCGGTCACTGTTTTTGCCCGCTGGTCTGCGATGGGTATGGCATCTACCCAACGTGTAGCATGTTCCGTCATCACTAGCAGGTACTGGTTACCGCTCGCCGTCTGTGGAAACTGTCCCATCACATCCACCGACCATGAATCATCGACTGCGGTTACTGGGATTAATTGTGATGGCGTTTGTGTGTATCGATCGCTTTTCATTAGTTAACACTGCTGACAAGTTAACACGTATTGAGCCACATCGTCTCTCATGTCCGGCCACTGTGCACTTTGTCGTAGCAAATCTGTCTTTCTTGCGATGCTTGTATGTGCTACCTGGTGACACTCGTATATCATCTTACGCCGCCAGTCTTTCGGGATCACAGCCATCCAATTCTTTTCATCTTCCTGCCAGGTCGGGACTCCATATGCGTTTACTCTCAGTCGTTCCTTTTGCCGGAGCAGCATTATTACCTCTTTGTCCATTGTTCACTTGTCTACGTCTGCTCCCTCTTTTATCACTTTGATTACCTCTCGAAGGTTAGGGTCAGCTTTCTGTTGCCGGACGAGTTCTAATGGGTCTCCCTCTAAACTATTCACCGCGTATGCTGTCAGTGGAAGGTCGGCTCCCATGTCTGGTCTTGACAGGTAATCCGCCATTACTTTTTCCTTTCCTGGAACATGGCCGATACTGAAGTCGTACTCTTGCAGATGTATCATCCATCGGGCCGACTTCCCTCAGAAGTCCCTTGCTGTTTTCAACCACTGCAGGGGTTTATGATCAGTCTCACTGTGAAATCGTCTACCTAAAAGGTACGATCTTCATTTATCTACTGCCCACAGGATTGCTGAACACTCCTTTTCGATCGTTGAGTACCTCTGTTCAGCGGGTATGAGAACGCAACTCGCGTATTCCACCACTCTATCAGACTGACTCAATACAGCACCTATACCTTGATCACATGTGTCTTTGGCCACTGTAAACAGTTTCTCGGGTTCAGGCAATCTGAGCGTCATCCGGTTGAACGTTTGTTCGGCAGTCTCAGTCCAAGTAAACTTGATGTTTCTCAACAACTTGTATAGGGGTGCTGTTGTTTCGTTGAAATTCTTGACAAACCGACTGCAGGACGCCACTCTTCCCAGGAACTGTCTCAACTTCCTTTTCGAATTAGGTACTGCAATATTTTTTGTGGTAAGAATTTTATTCGGCAATGGTTTTATTTCTCCATTTCCCACTTTATGTCCCAACAATGTGACGCTGGCTTTCGCTATCTGAGACTTTTCCTTAATAATTCGAAGTCCAAATTCATCAATTCACTTTAAGACTGCTTCCACATGCTTGACGTGATCTGTTTCTGTCAGGCTGTATACAACTACATCGTCGCCATATACCTCGACATTATCTAGATTCTTGAGCAGTAGCGTCATTAATCTTCTGAACGTAAACGATGCAACCGCAAACCCAAACGGCATTTGTTTAAATTGATACTGTTTATCACGTACAGTAAATGCTGTCTTGCTTCGATCGCTATATTTTATAGGTAATTGCCAATAATCTGACCGTAAATCCAGCACTGTAAACACCATGGCATTCTGTAGCCAATCTAATGTTTCCACCACTGTTGGCATTGCACAGGATTTCAGGTCTTTTATATTATTCACTTCTTTAAAGTCGACACAAAATCTATACTTTCCATTGGGTTCCTTTACCAAGAGTACCGGCGAGCTATACGGGCTGTCCGCTTCCGCAATTATACCTTCTTCCAACATCTCCTGGATCTATCGATTTACCGCGAATGGTACTGGGTTCGAGTTCCAGAGTGAACATCAGCTCTGAGATGCAGGTACATCCAGCTGACGAGTCTCAAATAGGACGAAACGCGCGTCCTGGATTCCACTGCTAGCCACTATCCATCATTGCTTACAAATAATAAGGATGTTTATGGAATAGTTTACAGCAATGCATTAAGTACCTAGAATGAAAATCAACATCTCACTCCATTGATAAATGAAATAGAGGTGTCCAATCTTCAGCTTTAGGTTTATTTCTTGAAAACAGATAAAAATTCTAGTCAGTTTCTCCTGTTGTTGAATCATGCACCGTTGAGTATCTCACTATTTTGGATGCGTATGACGTTAATGGGGATACATATATTACCTTATTAACATTGTTAACATTATTATTTAATCCTATAGTCAGAAAAGGGGCCTACAACCAGCAATAAGACTCAAAGGCCACTCAGGTGCAATTCTCTAGTATGATGACTGAGTTCACTATACACGAAGAAAAAGTTAAAATATTGAGTAGATATAGCTCTCAATATAGGGTTGTGAAGATTATTACGTTTTTGATCGAGATCATGAACCAATTGATGTTAGACCACCATTCAGATCCTGGAAACACTGGACGTCCATTTCGTCCCACAGTGGAACAATTCAGTAGTGCGCATCCACGATCTTCCTCGAGGGATTCGAACTTAGGACCTTCAATTTCACGCGCGAACTCTCGACCTCTAGACCACTGAGATGGTCGCCATTCAATGGTGTCAATGTCCAACCTCAACCAATCCACGAAATTTCGCTACCATCTTCCATCATAGTGAGGTAGATACCAGTCTCTACCCTATCTGCCTAAACACTGGCAAGTAGCTCAAATACAAAAATGAATACCATTAGATCTTCAAAATATGTTTTGTAAACTCAAAAGAGAATCCTTTATGAACCAATGTCTGAAATTAATACATTTCTCCAGTTAGTAATCTATTCTAACTCTTGAGTCTACTGAACTCATTTCCGCTAAATCCATTATAAAACGATTGTTTTTGGTACGCTTTTAAACAAATGAATCGTAACTATTGAAAGATTTTGAATAGTAATTTACAACTATGCATCACACAAGTGATTCTAGTCATATTCCAATCGGTACTGTTATTATCAGTTTTCTATGAGCATAACTAGTATTTTGTTGACGTGCTAACTGTTGTGACTTTATGTCCGGCTTTTTATCACGTGATTTATCCACCAATCAAAAAATGATTCATACAATCTTAGCACTGTACCAATCCAATGACGTTCGACCGGTATAAGCAGTCTAGCGCCCTTATTGGTCCTGTGTTCGCTTAGCCCGTCCACTTGAGTCCAGAACACCAATACCAGATTCCTTTTATGCGAATCGAATCGAATCACTTATTTCAGATATATTGAGTTTATATATCAAACAAACAGACCGTAACACACCATAAAATAGGAAATAACATTTGTACACAATAAAACTAAAAAGTGATTGTGAATGTGGGAGGCAGTAGTCAATAAACTGAACATAGCTTAAGAACTGTAAATCGTACAATAATAAATTATAGGTCAAAAAGAAGCTTATAATAAGGGGAATATAGATATACATTATCTAGTTACTGAACAGTCATATGATAGTCCATTAACAGGTCTCAGACGTTACTCGTAATGTAATCTTCACTAGGATATAACACTAACTGGCTAGTATGTACATTATTACTTCAGAAGATTATATCTGTTACATAAATCATTTAAAATTCAGTCTCTAACACGAGGTATGCATCTACTGTAAATGGTTGAAAAGGCTGTATTATATATAATTGTAAGAGGACAGGGAAACATTCATAATTGATTATAAGATTATAATATGGAACCTATTGTCCTGTTTCAAATCTTTAAATTTTTAGTGAATAACCAGGTCAATCATACTTGTTGTCAGGCTTCAGAAACTACTTATGGTTCATTTAAGTAAACTTCAATAAACCTAATATGTTGTCTTTAGTCTAGATATTTCTTAAAGCTTTTTATTCTGAAGTTAGTTTTATTATATAAGCTATTGAAATTTTGATTTATTTTATTTTGTCCGGTACCTGTGAAAATGTTCTTGAATTGCCAAAATAGTTAAGTCGAACAAATAAAATCTGGTAAATCGATTAAGATCAGATAACATTTAGAGGTTTCCATCATAGCTTAGAAAGCTTTAGCCAAATAAACCCATAACCATTACAGGTATCCGAATCAAGTCTTTGAAATTTCACGGTGACGATCATATCATCCGAGTAGGGTTTAAGTTGAATAGTTTCCGGCTAACTTTGATAGACTATTGATAATGACCTAGAGAAAGTTTTCGTCGTTTCTAACCTTTAATAGTAATGAAAAAAGGAAGAATTTAAGGAACTAAAAGAACATTTCCAAGTGTATACTAATTCTACATGATGAATGGACATTTTTAGATTGGCTTTGCTTTTCCGCGCTTAAAGAAGACCATCTATATAGATCAAATTTACTCTTTTCTAGGAGCTTCTGTACAGTCGTAAGTAGTTTTTTTTTTAAATAAATCCCAATAACTATTTCAATATATCCATCAATACCATAGAGACGTAGTGGTGACCAGATCAAATTTATCGGCATTACTGAAACTATAGTAGTTCAGATACTTCTGCTACATATCAGGGAAGCTGCTCTGTTTACTTGGTTTCTATTATCCAGTCCATTACAAATAATATGATTTATCCAAGCTTTAGCCTCTGTAAACATGACTCAATTTGAAGTCAGCGACGACACAGGTTGATATTAAATCTTATTTAGGCCAATTGCATGTATCAGTGTGATGTTGATTACGATTGAGCACACATAACATACGTCACAAGCAATTTATTTGTTGACAATTTACAAGCATACCAACGAATTTCCTTTGTATCATATAAGTGGGAATGAAGATCCCTCTATTTTTAAAATTTAATCTGACAACCGAAATTAAAAGAAAATATATTATTCATCGAGATGTCCTAGAACCTCCTAATGAGTTTCTTGAAGTCTACTTACTTACTTACTTACGCCTGTTACTCCTCGTGAAGGAGCATAGGCCGCTCACCAGCATTCTCCATCCAACCCTGTCCTGGGCAATCCTTTCAAGCTCTTTCCAGTTCTCATTCATCTTTTTCATATCTGCTTCTATTTCCCGACGTAATGTGTTCTTTGGCCTTCCTCTTTTCCGCTTCCCTTCAGGATTCCAAGTTAGCGCTTGTCTCGTAATGCAGTTTGATGATTTCCTCAATGTATGTCCTATCCATTTCCATCGTCTTTTCCTAATTTCCTCTTCAGCTGGAAGCTGGTTGGTTCTCACCCACAAAAGGCTGTTGCTGATGGTATCCGGCCAATGGATGTTGAGTATCATGCGTAGACAGCTATTAATAAATACCTGTACCTTCTTGATGGTGGTTGTTGTAGTTCTCCAAGTTTCAGCTCCGTACAGTAGAACTGCCTTGACGTTCGTATTGAAGATTCTGACTTTGATATTGATTGAAAGTTGTTTTGAGTTCCATATGTTCTTCAGTTGAAGGAATGCCGCTCTAGCTTTGCCAATCCTCACCTTGACGTCCGCATCTGAACCTCTTTGTTTATCGACGATGCTTCCCAGGTATGTGAAGTATTCCACGTCTTCCAGAGTTTCGCCATCAAGAGTGATTGGATTGCTGTTCTCCGTGTTATGTTTGAGGACCTTGGTTTTCCCTTTGTGTATGTTGAGGCCTACTGATGCAGAGACTGCTGCTATGCTGGCTGTCTTTATCTGCATTTGTTCGTGTGTATGTGATAGGAGGGCTAGGTCATCTGCGAAGTCCAAGTCGTCTAATTGGTTCTGAGCTGTCCATCGTATGCCGTAGTTTCCCTCAGATGTCGAGGCCTTCATAATCCAGTCGACCACCAGAAGAAACAGGAAGGGAGAGAGTAGACAGCCTTGTCTTACTCCGGTCCTTACTTGGAATGCGTCTGTCAGCTGTCCTCCATGCACTACTTTGCACTGTAGTCCATCGTATGAGTTCCGGATAATGTTGACAATCTTCTCAGGAACTCCGTAGTGTCGAAGAAGTTTCCATAACGTCCTCCTATCTACACTGTCAAATGCCTTCTCATAATCAATGAAGTTGATGTAGAGTGACGAGTTCCACTCAATTGATTGTTCGACGATGATCCGTAGTGTCGCGAAATAAAATTTCACAATAATGTATCATGAGATTTTTACTCAAAAAGCTTAAACACCCTATATCCAACTGTTGGAGTAGTGAACGAGAACGCAATTGGATAAAACCAATTTACTGTTTAATGCATAATCACAGAGTTAGTAAAATATGAAAATCATACATCAAGTACATCAATTGCATATTTTGGTTACTTTGTGTTTTACATACACTATTATTCCTCTAATTCTGTTGTTATTTCGATTGCTCTCAGATTTCCTACCTGTTTTCTTCATTGCAACCTTCTGCCAGGCAATCCGTATTCGACCGGTGCTACGTACTACTTATATGTGTCAACATGAGTAGCACACACAACACTGATACTAAGCGATAGTACATAAAAAATAAAAACCATTTCAAAGCAATTAGTCCCTTTTATAAATTTCGATGGAACAATGAGAAGACGGAGTTGATCTGATGTATTTGCGCTAAACATTTCGAACAATCTGGTCACACATATACTTGTCAGAGCATTTTTATATAAAATTTAATAAAGGTGAATTACATGAAAGTTAAAGTACAAACAAACAAACAAAAATAACAAAGGGGGAGAGAAAGGATAAGAAATTGTCGCATTATCCTAGGCCATAGAATGACTAAAGGATTACCAAGGTAAATTCAAGGTTACGACAAATTGTTTTTGTACACATAAAGGGGGCTTAACTTTACGAATAGCCAAAGGCTTCAATAAACTTAAGAATTCACCCTTGACAATTTCTATACAACGTTTTAAAAGCTGCATTAATATCAATTTCGTGCCCCATTTCATGGCCTTATTATTTATGAAGTTGCAGTGAACAAGCATCTGTGGCGACAATCGAGTGTAATGAAGAGAACTAGTTAGTAAAATCTAACAACCATATATTAAATACTTAATTTGCAAAATATTCATCAATTGTCTCAAATGACTCAGAATTCCTTTGTTCTTGCATTTTAATACTAATTGCATTCTTTCTTCATTCTTTATTGTTCGATCTTCTCGTCTCTCCGTTGCCAGACATTCCGTTCACGACTAACATTATATACTACTTATATCTACATAAGTAGCACACACCACAAAGTCCATACGCCTGTTCCTTGATCAACAATCAATGCCAAAATATAACTTTAGACTAAGATTGGGGAAATTGTATCTCTACAATAAGTTATTATAATGGTATATGTTTATTTAATAAATTTCAAATGGTAGTCACCAACAATGTATAGTATAATGTGAATAATGATTAGACGTCAATGTCCTTTGTGCCAACAATGTTGTCTAGTATGATGGCCAATGTCTTATTAATTTAACTGGCTTAAAAAGATATGTCATTACAATCATCTTCCCGTTAGTAGTAGCAGTATAAACATTCACTTCGTTTTAAAGCTAAGCTCGAATTCGGCTATGTAATGGACATTTATGTGTTTGCACTACCACATTTGATTCAATGTTCTAATAATGGTTAACAATTCTTAGGAAACTTAACTAATGTGAAAAATAATTTTATTTATCATTTAGATTAGTCATGACAGTCAGTAAATAATCTGCTATTCACCTTAAAAATAACTAACTTTTTATCAGTATAGAGTTGTGGAGATTATTAAGTTTTTGATTAAGATCATGAACTGATTGATGTTAAACCACCATTGAAAACCGTTATTATTTATTATTTTAACACATAGATATTGGAACAAGGAGGCACCAAATACATATGCGCCACACGACTCTCGATTGATTTGTGTGACGGCTGTGATACTGCTCGGGTGCCCAAACCGAAGCAGGTAGTTTACTTAGGTGGCCACACCCCGAGCTTTGACCTGAACGTCTGATCCACAAGGCAGTGGAGCATCGTGAGGAGATGCAGTCCCATGGTAGCCGGTGACCAACGATTGGTTCATACGCCATTTGTTCCTTCAGGATACTGGAGCCCATGTGCACCATTGGTTTGGGATCCGGTTAAAGCGCCGGACATTCGCTTTTCGTCCTCTCATTTTCGTAAACAACACCCCCGCCACGTGAAGGCAGTGAGTAGGACTTCCCTGGCAGGGGCTATGTACGCGTGGCCATGTGAGAGCATTTCGAGAGGGAGAGCGGTCTCTCCCCACTCTCGGCCGTACCAGGGCATTTGGGGGCATTGAAAACCGTTGGATACCGGCTTAGTGATCTAAGTGTTAAGCGTTCGTGCGCAAGATTAAAGGCCCTGGATTCGATTCCCATGAGGATGCGCACTGCTGAGTCCCACCATACGATGAAACGGCCATCTAATGTTTCCACGTTTTGAATGATAATCTAACATTAATCGGTTCATGATCTTAATCAAAAACTAATTTTATTTTTTGTGAAAATAAGTTAACTTGATAAAACTATTTTTATTTTTCAAGGTCGATTATGAATCGACATTCAATAAAGTATAAACTTTATGGTTGTTATATTTTAAGGAATAATTGACCTATTAAACTATTCAGTAGTATTCTTTTTCATTCATTTGAATAACTAAACATGTTTACTACTGTTCGCTTAGCCTAATGTTTAGTTAGAAAGTACATAACTATAATTTCTACTTATTCTATCCCATATAAAATGGTTTATGCTTGCAACAGTATGATTAATGGAATCAATTACTAAAGGAATCATTGGTTCGTACAATTAACACAATTAAACATATTATTGTTTAAAAAAAAATAATATTGATAGGTTATTTAGATAGATGAAGAATTTACATTAAAACTATAAAAAGTCCTGGTACGACCAAGAGTGGAGAGAGACAGTTCTCCCTCTCTCCAAATACACTCATATGGCCATGTGCATATAACCACTGCCACAGAAGTCCTACTCACTGCCTTCTCAAACAATTACTGTTGTTTACGAAGTTGACAGGACGAAAAGCGAATGTTCACTGCTTTAACCGGATCAGTGGACACGGAGAGTCCATCTAGGGGAGTTGGAAAACCCTCATTTCAAACTAATCATGTACATGGGTTGGCTCCAATATCCTGAAGAAACAAATGGCATATGAATCAATTATTGTTGACCGGTGACCATGAGTCTGCATCTACTGACGTTGCTCCATTGCCTTGTGGATCAGACCTTTAGGTCGAATGCTCCGAGTGTCGTCTTATGAAAACCACCTACTTCGGTTTGGACACTAGAGCAGTATCCCAACATTCACACAAATCGAATGATTTATGTGGTGCATATGTATTTGCTGTCTCCTTGTACCAATGTTATGTATTTAAATAAATAAATAGAACTGAAGCATATTCAAACAGGTATTTGTAAATAAAAAATCCTGAATAGCCGTTATTATTCTAACCCTGAAAGTTATACTTTTAATTTTTATGGAGTATGAACCCATATAGTACATAAAATAACACAACAAATGATCACTTCTGAGTTCGAATATATTTGATTTGCCGGTAAATGATTTATTTATGGTGCGAAACATTAACTGCTTTGAGAAGGAATACCGTTTTTGTTTTTTAACATTAAACTTGATTATTTCGAGAATACTGATGTTTCTTTGTTGATGATCAATCTTTAGTATGAAACAATTGAGTTTAAATATTTATTAACATTATGATCTTGAGTAGTTTTTCTGAAAACAGTGGTACACTTGAAGAGACAGGGCTAACTTAAGTACAGTTGATCTTTTTTTTAATAAAAAACAAAGTTTTTTTTCTTGAACACTGAAGTCAACGAAGATACGACAGCCAAGATATTAAACGACAAATTATCCATGTTCACGTTTTATTCACCAGAGCTCTGAACTATTTTCTCCAGCTAAAACCCCGATCACAGAAATGCCAAAAGGGCAAACTGGTGCTTTGGACCACCTCAGTGTACATTTATTAGTTTATTTACTCATGTGGAGAGGGTTATCTTGAACGTACAAAGCGTCAACTTGGTAAGCTAATATCTGGGCATGATTTGATATGGCTAACTAAAGGGGAATGTGGATCACTTAACAACTCAGTCCTTGAACACATAGTAAACTCGCATCAAACTTCACTACGTGAATCGTAGTTCAAAATGAAGAGAAGTGGAAAGAACTGACTCAAAAATGTTTGCATGAGGAATTAGTGCACAGACCAGGCTGTAGCAACTCATAATTTCAAACTCGAACTCTGTAAACACAAGAGCCATTCCTAATCCCTTATTCTTCCAGTCTTAAAAAGCCTTTAAATTTTACGAATCTTAAGTGCTGACTATTGTTATTATCTTACTCTTCACCATCTTCCCTTTATAAAGTAAATGGTTATCCTTAAAGTTCACTTTATAGATTATTACCTCTCATTACTTTGAAAACGATTACGTAAGCTCTTCGTGATTTTCGATTATTTTGCTGAATGATCCAGCCCCGTTTTATCCTTCCATTTTTGAATGGTCAAATTCAATGCTTGTAGTTCTTTCATGATCTTGACAATATTGTCAACATCACTTTATCTTTACTGAATTCCACCTGGAAAGGTTTGACAACATTTGATAATTACGTGAAACTCCTTTATTTTACTATAGATTTCTACAGGCGAAAATTACTTATAAATACGATTGTATAGTTTCAGATAATGATGTCGTCGAAAAGAGAATTTCCTCCGCTGAAATATTTACATTCTTTTAAAAGGAAGAAGTGTTGTTGCAGGTTTACAGTTAATACTGATAAATTTAATTTTAGCTAAGATCATTTCACAAACCAAACAGTTGTTAGCGATGCGATTCCGTAGATCTATGAACTAGTCAAAACACTAAATCGTTTCAAGATTTATTTATTCATATCAATTGGAATTAGCTCTTAATTCACCAAATACAAAGAGAATGCAAAATATAGCTACAGGCATGCTATCTTTCATTTATATATCAGCACCATTGAAGCAACTACTCCTATGCATTTAGTGTTCACCTTGTTGTGCTCCCAAATGCCCTGGTATGGCCGAGTGGGGAGAGTCCGCTCTCCCCCTCCAAATGCTCTCACATGGCCACGCGTATACAGCCTCTGTCAGGGAAGTCCTACTCACTGCCTCCTCGTGGCGGGGGTGTTGTTTACGAAAATGAGAGGACGAAAAGCGAATGTCCGGCGCTTTAACCGAATCCAAAACCAATGGTGCACATGGGCTCCAGTATCCTGAAGGAACAAATGGCGTATGAACCAATTATTGTTGGCCGGCTACCATGGGACTGCATCTCCTCACGATGCTCCATTACCTTGTGGATCAGATCTTCAGGTCGAAGGCTCGGGGTGTGGCCCCCTAAGAAAACCACCTGCTTCGGTTTGGGCACCCGGGCAGTACCACAGCCCACACACAAATTAAATGAGGTTTGTGTGGCGCATATGTATTTGGTGCCTCCTTGTACCAATATCTATGTGTTAAAATAAATAAATTGTTGTGCTAATGAGGTGTGGCAACTTGGACCGATGCATGTATACGCCTGATCCTACGTTGTAACTGACTGATATCTACTGAAATTGACTGACAAAGGTCATTCGACCAAAATAAACGGTGTGTTCATCAAACGACCAGGTAAACAAAAGTTTTCCAAAGATAGTAGGCTTTTGATTCTGGAATAGCTAAAGCCAAAATTATGTATACAAAACAAGCTCATTTGACCTTTTCTTCTATCAAGATTTTAGTTCTTGTTTTCATGTCCTTTTTAGTTATAGTTCATTTTAATTCAAAAACTGATCATTTTCAGTAACTTTTACTCACAATTCTTTATTTAACTTTTCGATAAACATTGGAATTATGTTATCAATCGAGCATCGAGTGTTACGACACTCGAAAATATAATCCATCTCAAACAGAGTAACGGGAGTAGAATAGTTTTTTTTGGATTTGGTATGTTAACGGATAAATTGTATAAACATTCAAAGTATTCCGCACAACGCTTAAGTGCTCTAATTAATGTATTATCAGCCTAGGTTTGTTTCATTGGAAGCGAGTTTTAATCGGTTTGTAAGATTTGGAATAGCTAATGGAAGTTACCAGATACGGTTGCTGTGACTAACTGGCTAGTTTAACTTAACCACAACGTTTTACGAACCGCCAAAATGCGGAATAAGTTAAACATAGAGTAGAATACTATCCGAGTCTAAATGGGTGCTCCAAAAGATGTAACAGTTCCAAATAAACGCTTCCTATCGATATCTATTTAAAGTAGGAACTATCAGAGTCTAGCCTGATGTTCCATAGAAGGGATGAGAAGTAGCATACTGGAAATAGGTATCACATGTTAATAGCTAACAATGAACTATGATGTGAACAACGATCCCAGTTATCACACATAGAACAGATATGAAACCATTCGAACCACAAGAGAAAATACATTTTGCTAAAAATGACTATGCGCTGTACTCTACGCTGACATAACTTCCTAGTGGAAGATCTAGAAAAGGTTAGAAAACAGTTACCACTAACCCATCTATGGGAAAGCTAAAAAAAGTGATGAGAACAGAGGTGACTACGATCGTACCTTACTATAAGCTGATATAATCAGTAAAACTTTATCAAGGTTTTCTGTTAATTAGTATGACTTTTTAAGCAAACCTTAAGCTGAGAGCACTTTAAGAGATAAGAGATGTATAATCAAACGGCATGAAATCAAAGAACATGGTTAGTGCAAATTACCCTTGGAGACTTCAGAGTCTAACGGACGGGCACACATCTAGCTAATACACCAAAGGCTCCGGGTGTGGTTCCCTAAGAAAACCACCTGTTTCGGTTGGAGCACCCGAGTAGTATCATAGCCCATGCACAAATCAAGTGACTTGTGTGGCACATATGTATTCAGTGGTCCTTTGTACCAATATTTATGTGATCAAATAAAATAAAATAAACTTAAAAAGTGAATATTTTTAGTTAACTGTACTGACCCAGAGCCCCAACACTGTGGGACATCGAAGTTTGTGAATTCGATTTTAACTTATTTATTTATTTTAACACATAAATATTGGTACAAGGAGGCACCAAATACATATGCGCCACATAAATCTCATTTGATATATGTGAAGGCTGTGATACTGCCCGAGTGCCCAAACCGAAGCAGGTGGTTATCTTAGGGGGCCACACCCCGAGCCTTCGACCTGAACGTCTGACCCACAAGGCAGTGGAGCATCGTAAGGAGATGCAGTCCCATGGTAGCCGGTAACCAACGATTGGTTCATACGCCATTTGTTCCCGCAGGATACTGGAGCCTATGTGCACCATTGATTTGGGATCCGGTTAAAGCGCCGAACATTCGCTTTTCGTCCTGTCATTTTCGTAAACAACACCCCCGCCACGAGGAGGCAGTGAGTAGGACTTCCCTGACAGAGGCTGTATACGCGTGGCCATGTGAGAGCATTTGGAGGGGGAGAGCGGACTCTCCCCACTCGGCCGTACCAGGGCATTTGGGGGCCGATTTTAACTAGGTAGAATTTATTTTAAACTTTCCTTGAATTTAAAGAATAAAGGATTTAGATAGTAAAGAATAGCTTTGCGTAAAAACAGAAGTTGACTAATAACTGATTAACCTTAAAGTTTTGAAAATTTGTAAGTGAGAACACTAATATTTCAATTTGCTTTGCTTTACTTCGAAATAATGATAACGGAAGACTACTAGAAGAATACGCTTATATTGATAAGAGCTGATAGTACTGGTGATTAGCTTCTATCAACCAAGGAACGATCGTAAAATCTTACATTCCCCCCCCCGATAGACTTTATAGAAACAAATAATGAGTTCAAAATATAGTGGTTTATGTTAACTACAATGAACTTTCCATGATATCAACGTTTCTATGTAAATAATAATAATAAGTCGCTTGCAAAATAATTACACCACTGAAGGTCTACAACATCACTTTTCAAGCCAATACAATAATATTAACAGTAACATTTAGACAGTGAGTGGTTTTTTATACATTTAATTCTTCATCAACAGAATTTTGTAGAGTTTTATTCAACTTGCGCGTTTTTTGACTACGTATATGACGTTGAGTTATATTGTGTTGATGCAATTGTTTGTTTGATTCATACGCTTGTATCATTGAGTTATTATTTGTGCACTTGAAGAATAATTTCAAAAGTTCTGTTCGGGGACTTGGAACTGAAGAACATTAAACAAAAAGGAAACAAGTGATTTCTCATATTGCAACGACAAAGACGAAGGCAGAAATGAATAATCATTGATTGTTACATTTATTTCCATATCTTAATAATCATCAGTTAGCCAGAATGCACATCAAAATCACTATTTTTTATACAATACTTCGTACATAAATCACATTTTTAAATTTAATTAGCTGGCAAAAGTTAAATAAGCTTTCTGAACCTCTGTCGAGATTTTACCAAACACGAACAACATACCACAAACTATGAGACCTTTAGGATAAGTGAAGTGAATGATACACTCAACTTCTTTACGCCCAAGTATTAAGACTACCTGATGCGATTACTGTGAACTTGGTGCTATACTCACACCAGCAAGACCACGAGAAGTTTTAGTCGTCTCCAGGTACACGAAGAGTAAATCATAATGACTTTTATTACTAGCCACATCGTTTTATGGGCACTTCCTTACGATCGACTGCAGGGTCTCATAAAACTGATCTTTATAGTCTTCATTGCTATCATTGGTAGGTGCACAACACTGGATATCATTCGCTGTGATTCTCTCTTTCTTTGTTTTGATAGATGCTTTGATGATTTTGGCTACGTGAGATTTCCATTCTGTAAGTGCTTTGCGTGCTTATTTGGACAGCATCGGAGCAACTCCCTATGTGTGCGGAGCATTTTCTTCTTCGTGACCATAGTACGACAGCATCTCTCCAGGATCTAGCCTTTTCTGTCTAGCCTGGGTCTAATAGGGTTCGCTGATTCCGAGTACTGTCAAGTTGTATCTCCTCACTCTTGTAGCTATTTGGCTGGTCCTCGCAGTCTTCCGCAATGTCCGAACATTCTACATACCAAGGTTAATTGTTGTTTTGTCGACAGAAAGGGAATCGGTTTCGTAATTTCTGAAGTATCTTGGCTTTCATCATGATGGATCATGATTTTTATAAATGAAGTTTCTTCAACTCTCAGAGCAGATTATAAATGGTTCAAATTGTTTATCCTGCCTATCCAAGCAAGGCTGCTTTCTATGGGATAGGGTTGTCAACCTCATACCCAACTCTTTTTCCTTACCCAGTCTTGAAACTGGCTGTAAACCAAGAAGGGTTACAGGCGTAGTTTATGATTATTTAACCCATTATAATTTGTTTCACGAGCAAAATTATGGTAGTTTATCGGTCAAGCGTATTTAAGATGCACTAATTGTGTAAGGAAAAAAGACATGGTTTATACAGTACATATAAAACATAAAACCACTTACCTGGAACTTGTAGAAGAAAGCTGTTTGATATACAATCAACAATTTGAGGCTATTTAATAAAGAAAAGAAAATTTTATCGTTTAGATCTCTCTCATGAAATTACATATAATAGGTAGTAAAAATAATACATTAACTATGAAGCAAAATGAGTAGGCATACAGATCCACGTTCTGCAATAATTAAAATTCAGTCTGAACTCATTATTTTCAACTGAATTTTTAGACTAAAACTATGCAATGGAAGACTGTCAATAAAATAAATGAATTCAATTTATTTTGCTATGACTACTATTCGGCTTTATTGAGGGGAAAAATAACTATAGTGTTGTCATCAGTCAATCACTTATTGATCAGCATTATATATAACACTTTAACAGCCAAAACATCTTCACAACATTACCACAAACCCTGCAGCATAACGAATCTATTGTACAGATCATATTGCACTAAGTGTGTTATTTCATACAGTGAAATGAAATATGTGATTATGGGCTTAATATTCATAATTACACGACATTCTGATATGGCTTAAAATTGTGCTCATTAGTGACTGTGTGGAAAACAAATTTTTTCCTGTTACTTTTCATACTAAGCTGTTGTTTTAATACGATTTTCACTTCTTTTCCTCTACTATGATACATACTTCATTTTTCTCTAAACAAAGTTGTTTTCCTAGTATTTATTGTATTCTTTTAATTAAATATGAAAATATTATCTAACACTTACAACATCCCATTTGACAGAACAAGATAGTTGACAAGTATTGTATTGAATAATCAATTTCCAGGAGTAGAGACGAACACTAGTCATAGTAGAACACAGTCCAATAATACGATTATCACTTGAACATAAAGCTATATCCGTAAATGGCATTTTATCTTCTGTGGAAGTAAAAGCTTTCGATCCCCAAGAGACAACTTCATCTTCATTTATATGAATATGAAACGCCATCAGTACTGGGTTGCTGTAAATAAATTTTTTGCGGGAAGTGAAAACAGATTATGTTACTAGCAGTATATTTGTAATAGAATCAAGGTTTCCACCAACTTAAAGACAGACAGACACCAAAAACAAAAAGCCTAGGACAAATGTACGTGGGGCAAATTATCATACTACGCTAGCACGACGGATTGAAAATAAGAAATCTAAATAATGTAATCCCAACGATAAAAAGAGGCTAAATTCCGAAAATATGATTTGAAAAGAGATTGGAAAAGTGTATATATAAAGGAATACCAGAATTCAAAAGTGTAAAGAGGACAGAAAGTAAATATTTCATGAACTATTCTGAGACATATCTCAGTTTTCAATAATTGATCGCAAATATCACGTGGACCATAGTCAAATAGTCTGAATCTACCAATATGGCTCAAACCAAAGACTTATGCACGCCTTTTACTTTAAAAGATTGTGTTGCACAGCCATAACGTAATGAAGAGCAAACTGTAGCTCACAGTATGTACCCTCTGCGGCATGGCAACTTGGACCGATGCATATACGTGCCTGGTCCTACGTTGCAGCTGACTGACTGACTGACCCTCTTTGATTGTCAGTAGGGCATGCCACCTATGCCATAAGTGACATAAGTTGGCAAAGGCTAACTGCGCTTTATGAATATTTGACATTTTACCACACATCGACCCTACAAGATTTATGACTTTCAAAATAAGTGAAATGATCAGTACACTCAACTACTTCGATTTCTATCATTGGTACAGGCGTTAAAGCAAACCAGTTGTGGAGAAACATTTCACCTTTAGAAGGAGATCTGCGCGTAACAAATGTTTGTAATTCTGTTCATTTCGATCAAAAGACTGCATTTTGTCAGCATCACCAAATAGGGCCATATCATTTACATATTCCAACTCGATAAACAAACCTCTCGCCCCAAAATGCCCCGGTACGGCCGAGAGTGGGGAGAGTCCGCTCTCCCTCTCCAAATGCTCTCACATGGCCACGCGTATACAGCCTCTGTCAGGGAAGTCCTACTCACTGCCTCCTCGTGGCGGGGGTATTGTTTACAAAAATGACAGGACGAAAAGCGAATGTCCGGCGCTTTAACCGAATCCAAAACCAATGGTGCACATGGGCTCCAGTATCCTGAAGGAACAAATGGCGTATGAACCAATTATTGTTGGCCGGCTACCATGGGACTGCATCTCCTCACGATGCACCATTACCTTGTGGATCAGATCTTCAGGTCGAAGGCTCGGGGTGTGGCCCCCCAAGACAACCACCTGCTTCGGTTTGGGCACCCGGGCAGTATCACAGCACTCACACAAATTAAATGAGGTTTGTGTGGCGCATATGTATTTGGTGCCTCCTTGTACCAATATCTATGTGTTAAAATAAAATAAATAACAAACAAACCTCCCGGTATAAGATCGCTCCTATGAAAAGTTAGCGGGAGAAAGTCTTATTTCTAGGATAACATTGATGATGAGATGGATAAAAATAGGGATAGTTATGACTTTCGCGAAAGGCACTTGATTATAACAGTTCGCTCAGACTGGAACAATAATGTCTGAGTCCCGATATTTAAAACTATATCAGTAGTCTTAGAAATTAGTGTCATATGCTTGAAGGTGACCAACATAAATTGTTAGTTTTCATTCATAATATGGTGTGATTACAATAGGGAAAGTTATACCAACCGTTTCAAACCTGTTTTTAATGAATGATTAATCTAATGAATGAGTCATGGTAAACACCTCACTGTTAATCATTTCTAGTACAGTCGATAGCACGACCACTCTAGGATCTCAATAACATAGCACCTTTAATTCCTTTAAACGGAAAACTGAAAGTACTCAATAAAAGATTCCAATTTTTTCAAAGTGATGACTGTTTATTAGATTTGGTGAGGCAAGGAGCTGGTTACGTATGTTGATGTAGGATTTCATACAAACGTACGTAACATAAAGTTTGTACACTTTGTAACAGCATAGAAAGAAAAAGGGAAACTATGAAAAGAAATAGCAACGGCACCAGTTTAGAATGGGAAGTGAATCAAAAACTACAAAACGTACAGGGTTTAATGATAAAATGAGTGGGTTTTTTATCATCACGCTTCATCTGTCGTATTCAATACGTCATACAGAAAAATCTGGATCTTCTAGAAGTAAGACCAAGCCAAAACTTGTGGGACCCAGTAGCAACTTTGGTCTGGACATTTTTAGACTTTACCCAACCTAACCCTAGTTCGGAAAGTATCGCACTTTGGAGTTGATGGTGACGCAAAAGGGATTATTGAGTAATATTTAGTCAAGAAGTGAACTTTTACCTTGAATTTAATACTAATTCAGCATCCGCAAGTCTACTTTGTGAGTTTGGATCCCAATGTAATTCCAGTCTTGCCTGGGAATTTGTTTCAAAAAACTAAAATTCCTTTCATCATGGACGATAACATTGTAAAAGCTATTTAAACTTATTATGATACATGAAATTTCTGATCGTTATACCGTTTGACAACTTGAAAATGCAGTATTGTGTAAGGTTTTGTGTTGGTATCTACCTTCTTTATAGACAGCCTAGCAGATAAGAAAAAAGCTAATACAGTTTGAAAGTTCAACTTACGATAAAAAACAACAAACGACAACATCCTTGATAAAATATAACCTAGAAACAACAGATTCCGACTTAAAATTGAACTGCGAATCCGTAGAAACTGAAAGAGATGGAAGAAGTTCGCTTTTTGAAACATAATACGATGATAGACAGTGGCCCGACTCACAATTCCAAATACTTATATATCCATCCTAAATTAAGGAGAAAAGTAGACAATATAAGCCAACAAATATATAGACGGAAAAACCATAGATTTTTATACAATTACGTGTCAGTTCGAATTATCTCTGCATTGGTACGGATTATTTCTTCTTGGTGCTCTACTGCAACTAAATTTTCATATTACAAAATGATAGAGACAACTAGCTTGAGTAGTTTAATACCGGTCACAGCTAGGTTTACGTATTTATTATTTATCATGATGTAGCTGATGTACGTTCAACTTGAGCTAGTGATATAAATTGAAAATATCAGAAAAGCGTCAAGGTTTTACTGATATATAGAAGTCTTTTTTAGGATTACCAAAGAAACATTAAACAAAGCCCTTCCAAACCACTTACTCTACACTAAATCCAAAATTTTATAATCACGTTTCACCGGCAGAAAGCTCCAAATGATCCCAGGCACTAACTCCGAAATTTATAGATGGGACAAGAAATACAATTGTTTTTAATTGTTCGAACTTATTAACATTGGTACGAAAGGGCACCAAAATATATATGCGCCACAAAGTAGTTTTAACACTATTTGCGTGTGGGCTGAGATACTGCCGGGGTCCTCGAACCGTAAAAGGGTGGTTTCTTAGGGGGCCACTCTACTAACTCCGCATCATTTAAAAGGCTTGGTCCAAATTAAATGTTATGGAAATGATGAATTATAGTAGAAACCTGATGAGTATCGAGAACGGGGAGCCATTTTGTTGAAGTTTCTGTGTAGCGTTGAACAACTGAGTTTCAGATCCGGTTAGTTGTAACAACTTAGTATCCAGTGGACTACTTTTCATCTGGTATTAGACTGCCCCCAAATGCCCCGGTACGGTCGAGAGTGGGGTGGGCCCGCCCTCCCTCTCCAAATGCTCTCACATGGCCACGCGTATACAGCCTCTGTCAGGGAAGTCCTACTCACTGCCTCCTCGTGGCGGGGGTATTGTTTACAAAAATGACAGGACGAAAAGCGAATGTCCGGCGCTTTAACCGAATCCAAAACCAATGGTGCACATGGGCTCCAGTATCCTGAAGGAACAAATGGCGTATGAACCAATTATTGTTGGCCGGCTACCATGGGACTGCATCTCCTCACGATGCTCCATTACCTTGTGGATCAGATCTTCAGGTCGAAGGCTCGGGGTGTGGCCCCCTAAGACAACCACCTGCTTCGGTTTGGGCACCCGGGCAGTATCACAGCCCTCACACAAATTAAATGAGGTTTGTGTGGCGCATATGTATTTGGTGCCTCCTTGTACCAATATTTATGTGTTCAAATAAATAAATAATAAATGGTATCAGACTAAATGCATTCGTAATATCTGTCAACTAATACAGCCTATGCAAAACTTAACTTCAAATATCATGAAACTGAAAGAATTAAAAAACACGATTAATAGGCTGAAATTCAATGAACGTAAACTAGGTTAAGACAGCTACATAATTCGAAGAATGACGATTATTGAAAATTAATGTATTTGATAAGTGGTTATTACTACGGCATATGCCCTTTGTTTATAGATGGAATCATGTACATCCAGATTTTACAAGTTTTCCCTGTATCTTCCAGATTATTTTTTGTACCGA
Source organism: Schistosoma spindalis (assembly GCA_946903255.1). Classification (NCBI taxonomy): domain Eukaryota; kingdom Metazoa; phylum Platyhelminthes; class Trematoda; order Strigeidida; family Schistosomatidae; genus Schistosoma; species Schistosoma spindalis. Next base: position 40,805,526 of record OX336424.1, read on the forward strand.
TTTCCAACAAACTGGCTTTTTATTACCAGTGTGAAAACCAGAGCTTGAGGATAAGGTGGATTATGCACAAGATTAGGAATATTGCGGCTCCTCAAACTAGGATTTTAAAAGTACTATCTGATCTAACCATCATACTGGTAGACTGAAGCCCCCTATTAAGACTACTTTGATATATTCAGAAAAATATTCAGGTTTTGGTTGAATTTGTCTGGTTTCTGGACTGTGACTAACGCTTTCAATTGTACACTAGCAATAACTTGTTAAAGTGACTACATGCAAATGCCAAACATGTCGATTAAGATAAGTAGCGAAAAGCATACCCTAATACACTTATATTGTGCAGCACCAAAATTGGAAATTGTCTGCCAGTCATAAACTCCATCAAACATAAAATTTGAGCGCCTTGTGAGTAAGTTGAGGGAATAACACATCGTGACGAATTACACTGACATAACAATCAGTAAAATGCTTTGCGATTCCAATCTCAAGGATACATATTTTGAGATGATAAAAATTCTATTTACTTTGTCTGCAGTTACATGTGTTGAAATATCATTCGGACCTCAATAGTCAGTTTATTTCTAAAAGCCTATGCATTTCAGAAACTATAAGAACTATCTTGGTTGGTAAATTGGCAAAAATAATCACATGATAAAAGATTCTGTGACAAAAGATGAGCAACAACTACCAGTCCCAATCTTTAGAGGAAACTATAGGGGTGGAATTAAAGAATGAGACCAATTCAAAGTAGCGAGCCTTTCAACTTACTCCTCCTGTTGAGATTAAATATCGAGTGTCAGGAATGAAACCAAGCTGAGAAACGAACCTGTCGTTTGTATTTAAAAGTTAGTCCAACACACTAAACATACGATTTATGACCAAGACAAAATGATTGGATAACACAGGGTTCAGAAAATCGACTAATCCGTATCTTTTCATCACGATCACAAGACGCCAAGTACATTTCATCCTCCGAAATAGCCTAGTAAACCGTAAAATGTACGTAATAAGTTATCATACGAAAGTGCAATATAAACGCTAGCATCAGTATCTCACTAGAAAAATGAATATAAACGGAAATATTTGTAAATACGATGAATGAACTAAGAGTATCATTAAGAACTTGAAGTATGAAATATCATTTGACCGGAAAGTTGACAATTAAAAACCCATGCCATGTGAAGAATGAGAAACCATAAATAACTGCTAAAAGCATCCCATGGAAGTTTTGTAACCAGTTGAAACTCCTACTTAATTAAGCTAGCAGTGTACTTGTTAGCCCTTGAAAAGTATGAGCTACATTTTAGTAGATAAAGCCATTTTTGTCTGATAATTCACTATGTATAGTACAAGTCTTACAAGGAAAATAAACAGAAAATAAAGGATAAAGCTACTTTGGAGAACAATGTCATATCGTCTCAGAAATGCAATAATAATGCGACTTAAGCAGAATGAAAAACGAACAAACATATCGTTGTTATTTACAACATATGTTTTCAAAAATACTGGCTTTTCGAAAGATATCTCGATATCAGTTTAATGTATGCACTGATTTATTCAGGGAGGCTACTGTGAATGAATTTTGTGTCCACACACTGAGCACCCTTGTCATCACGAGAATTATTATTCCATACATCCGAGGAATCCAGCAGACTATAATCGGACTGTAACAAACGAGCAGTCACTCTCTCTGGATGATTTTGCCTTGTTACCTATTTAGAAAGACCGAGTTTCGTATGAATTAACGGGTCTAACTATATTACCCTGCTATTTTGTTTAGATTGATGTAGCATACTGAATTCGTTCTATGCTGAGATAAACGCGGATTAAGACATCAGACTCCGGTCACTAAGTTTAGAATTCTAACTATTTTAATCTGTGAATCTAGAAAGCATCACAGATTTCAATATCAACGTGTAGTTGAGAAGCAAAACAGAGGATAATTCACGAAGTTTTCAACCCGAAATTCAACGACACGATGACGACAATTAATAAGTTAGGATGACACAAAAAGAAGGTGAACAAACAAGCACTCACCATGTGACTAAGTAATGAGAGGTGTCCGCAAAGAAGAGTCAAATCTGTGTCGTGAATCGGCTTCTCCGGACACAGAGTGAGTTTGAAAACATCTCCAGACTTGTCTCCAATAAGAAGTGCTTGCCCACTTGGAGAAAAGAGAAGACACGATACCTGTTTGCGCAGCTTCCTAAACAAATTTCAACGAATATGAGTGTCACTTACAATCGTGAAACCAATAACCAGTGGCCATTTTCATTAACATAAAGAAACAGCCGCTTCAGGTTATCTGCAGCAGACAGGTATGAACCCTTCGAAGAAACCGTCAAGAGTGAGATAGTAGGAACTCGTCTGTCAAATTCTGAATCACTAAACCTAAATACTTGAAATACATAAGACGTACATCACATCAGGTAAAGAAGTCTCGCTAACAATACCATTTCTGTAAGTCGTGTTTCAAAGTTTAAAAAAAAACAAACCTTAAATCCCAGCATATGAACGAGTGTTTTAGAGATAAATAAACCTCTCTGCAAGCAGTAAGCATTTGTTGTGCAGCGCTTCGAGTCTATGATGAAAGTATGTTGAGTTGAAGCAGAACAGGGAGTAAATCTGATAGAAAAGGAATGATATGAAAGGTTATCAGACGATCTTGTAAGCGCATAGGATGCACTCGAATGCAGCAGTGAAAGCAACCGATAACAAATGGCGATAGCACATGCCCTACTACTAGTTGCATCGCCCGTTGTAGGAGGTTACTGAGCACTTGAAGGTCAAACTGTCGTCAAACGATTGGTGCGTCAACTCGACTATCTGTAAGGTTTTGCAGAAGCGGTCAAACCAAGGCATTTATGTGAAGCACATGTTATCGGCGTTTGGTAAATAAGTTACAGATCGAGGTCTACCGCTTGCAAAGGCGACTAGTCGATCTCAAGTGTTGTTGTTGTTGGAAAAAACAGGAAGCTAGGTGGTCTGTGTTAGTCCTGGCAATGATGATCTCTCAGTTGATAAAACTTTCTTTTGAAAGAGCCCATAGATGGAGCTTCAGCCACGTGTTGTGGCAACTAATTCACTTCGTTGATGATTCGATGGGAAAATCTATAGTCAGCTGAAAAGTAATTTGTCCCGGGCTTGTGAACATTTTTGAAGTGTCTTCGTGAATTCTCTGTTACAGAAGACAAGAAAAATGGGAGCATATCAGATGCATATTTATCACTAAGTAATTTGTAACCTGTGATTAAATACCATCTGGTTCTTCTATATGACAATGGAAATAAATCTAGTTTAGTTATAAGAACAACACTTATGTTATCAGGGGAATAAGATATATAGAGAATCAGCGTTTGTATGTCGGCTTCCAGGTCGGTACTCTCACGTAAAGCCTAAATCTTGCAACCGCTCCTGTCGTCACGCCATTTGACCTTCTGGCTCGCGAAACGAACGAAGCCAATTGAATGCGTGGTGGTCTATGAGTGTACGAAAAGTGCATTCTATGACGCAGTGGCAAAAATGCAGCGACAATTTCACTAGAGCTGGTATTTCTCGGCATGTAGTAGAATATCTCGTTTCCCTCTAATCCAGCCGCTGACTAGCGGAAGATATGACCTGCTCACCTTCATCTTGTGCTATTTTAGACAGAACTGCTCTGATAGTTGGCGAGTTAGCCTTCGCGTCTAGTAAAACCTCACCCACATTAACCGATGTATTCTGAACAACTGGTATAAGCGGAGCAGTAAGCATGACTTCGAAGTGTTAACTGTCTGTCAGTACTCTGAAGTTCACAAAATATGTCGTCGTCTATGCGTCAGGCGATGTAAAGCTGCTGACAGAGATGCGACGTCGTGTATAAAACATCTACAGTAGGAAGCAAGTCTTAGAAAGCTGTAAGGTGTTTGTATGACCTAATGATTTCGTAACTGATGACTGTGGAGATAGGTCTGTCTGATGCTTAGCCAAGTTGAGACTATGCCACAGAACATTAAGGTGCCAAAGACTACTACATACATGTAGCAAATGTTCTACAACTGGCTAGTTTGACGATTTTGAATGCCCATTTCTGATTCTACATTTTGTGTCAATTCCCAACACAAACTTTTAACTGTTTACACAGATTCGGCTCCGAATTCTCAGTCAGAACTTAGTTGTCCCAATGTATTAGACTCGATTGGTGCCTTTGACCATGAAGGTACAAGCAATTGCACCTCTAATTCGGAAGCTGTTGGTAATTCTTTCGTCACTTTTGAGGTTTCTGAGACCGAAACATGTGCAAGCAGTTTATCAGACGACTTTCAAACATTTCCAGAATACTCATTACATACTAAGGTTTATGTACCAGCAACTTTTCCCAGTACGCTGTGCCGTTATTCAGATCAGACAAACACGGATAGTTATGGAGATATTGTTACTCAGAATTTGATGTGGCTAGCTGAGGAAGCTGTACATGCACCTCTTGATGTTATGACGGAACTTCACCAGGATACAAATCTCATGTCTAATCTTCACCCGAATTATAAGGCAGATAGTATTTTAGAAAGTCATTTTTACGTTACTCTTCCACCTCATTCAGAAATCCCTGGAGCTTCACAACCATGTTACAGTTTCCAGGACGAAAACACTACTGATAATGGACAGAGTTCTGAGCAGATCGATATGTGTGTCGATAGCACAGCCCAAACTTTCTCATCAGAATTAGAATTAACTTCAGATTTAGTTCGTGTAAGCGGTTTCACCAGTGAGTCGAAAGACAACACAATGTCGTGGTCAAACTCTTCTAATGACAGTTATTCCTATAATTCTCATTACTACAAAGGCGTTCCCAATTTTTCCATGAACTCATCTGTATGTGTTCATACCGTGGAACCACATGAAGCCAGTGGAGAAAGTTACGTGAATGGTTTTACTGTATACTAAGGCCCTTCAAGCTCCGATGAACTACTTGATCAGACTTTTGAATATCCAGTCTGTGATTTCTTTCCCACGGATGGTCATAGTTATACTTCCTACGACCATTCTAAACCATCCTACTATAATAATTTTTTCGAAGGATTTAGTAGCGCGATAGTTTATCCAGATTGTGATCCAAATGGTTACGAAAGTGAACAGCATGATTGCTACACTGATAGTATATTCGTCTCCAGCTTTCCAGACTCATTGGTCACACAAGATAATACATATTTTTCCGCATATTTAATTCCTGATCAAAACTGCGATTCTCGTGTGAAGCAGTCGAACAGCTATCCGGATTCTGCGGTACACATTCCTTTCTGTACAGCATATGAAACAAATGCAAATATTCTTCAATACAATAACTCAGTCCAATGTGCACATACATTTGAACTGCCTTCGGCAACATTTTTGACCGATACAAATCAGCAATCAGCACGTTATGCTTCTGTATACGCACCAGCCGTGGTTTACCCTTACAGTAATACAATTTCGGAATCGCTTCCTAACAACACGGAGTATCCATCTGTGGAAAACGTCCCAGCCAAGCGTGTACCTGTGATTCCTCCTGTCATTTCTGAGAATAATAACACAGTTTCCAAAAAATCGAAGTGGATTTGTACTCATTGTTCTTTGAGTTTTACACGTCCAAGTCACTTGGTAGATCATTTGCGTATTCACACCGGTGAAAGACCTTACAAGTGTATTTTATGTTGACGTCAATTCACTCAAGCTTCTAACCTTCGCCGACATCTTTCAAGTCACAGAGCTTGGCCACCAGTGTCATCTGTAACTGCTACTGCATCCGGTGGGCACGAAAATTCGGAAATGGTTCCAAAGAACACTGAAGTGGTAACTAACCCTACTTCGTGTCGCCATGTGTCTCCTAAAATTTGGATCTGTCGGTTTTGTGATCAACGTTTTGAAATATACATACAACTTCGGGTTCATATAGTACATCATAAAGACAAGCAGGTTTATGCATGTGTATTTTCTGATTGTAACTCTTTTTCATCACCAAACAGTTTGTTAAATCATTTGTTAGAAAAACATCGAGTTAACAGGAGTGACAAACTTGCATGTCAAACTTGCGACCGAAAATTTCACGATTTCTTGCATCTTGTTCGACACTTGTTGCCCCGACGTAATGGATCTAACTCCGGTTGTCCTATGCTGTATATTAGATCAAGAAAAAAGGAAAGTAAATTGCTGAAGAGAAAACGTAAATTTATTTTACACCATAGGTCTAATAATGCACAGGATGTAGAACGAGGTTCAAAGTCGTCAGCTGAATACTCCAGTACTGCTAATTATTTGGATCCGACATTCCGTCTACTTCCTTTACAAAGATTCAAAAAAGATAATTCATTATTTTGATTCAAGTGCCCGTTTTGTGTGAAAATTTGCAGAAGTCTTAAACATATCCATGCTCATTTGTCTGATAGACATTCAAGCCTAATCAACCTTTCAATATTCAAATCTGCCTTGTCCAACAAAACTATGAATGATGACACTAACAATACAGTTTCCCTTCCGCGTAATACAGATTCGTCTTTCAGTGATGGTGAATCTTTTAAAACAGCCTTGTTTCTTCTTCAACTAGAAAAGTGTATGTTATCTCATGGAAATCACCTAGAATCTAACAAGAATGCATCTAAAATATTTGTATGCAAATTTTGTGGCAAAAGTTCTCAAAAACAGAAGTTTTTTAGTGATCACGTCGGGCTCATCAAATAGTTGTGGTGGACCAGACAATATATTAATTCAAAAGGTAATGATAGAGTTATTTATGACAAATTGCAATATTTAAATATATAAATAAGTTAAATGTCATAAACACAATAGCAATAAGGAACGTTACTTATTTTACCAGGAGAGTGTGTGTTCCAAATAGATCTGGTGCTAAATATCCACAATTATAGATGATTAATAATTCCTGTGTGATGGGTTCCCCAATTATAGGATTCAGTAGTAATATGGTATATTCCAATTATCGTCTGTAAAGATAAATGGTACTTGATTCGGACTTCAGTTAACACAAATGCGAGTGAATTTAGAACGAGAGGTATGTGTGTAGTAGTGTATTTGGAACGATCACAGAAAGTGTCACGCTATGTTAGTATCACAACGGAAAAAGTGATCAAGATCATTACCAAAACAACAGGTACAATGATTTAATAATAAATGTACACACAGTGAAAGATTGACAAAATGAATACAAATAATATTAAAAATGATTTACAAAATAAGTTTGACAGACCTATCCCCACATGACTGCCCGATTTCAAATTTCAAAATCAATATGTTTCATTGTGATTAACTGGTACTATTTGGCAATAATTGCGTTATTTTGAGGATTCCTATTTAATATAATAGTTAAAATACTTCTAATAATCACAATAGCGACTCGATCAAGCCTGAGATTGAATAGTTGAACACACATTCAAATCGAGCCGCTTTTGAGGATTATTTTTAAAGGTTTGAAATCTGGGCTATGAACAATGAAGATATTAAGGGTGTGAATATAGCAGTTCACTTCCTTGCATTCATCGGCAAAGAAGTCTACAGCTTTTCAAAAATTTCGGCATTTCCAGATAAGCCGATTTCATCTTCCTACGCAACTCTCAATGAACTACTACCAGACCATGTAAAGTGTACAAATTTCGAATGCTGTAAAGGAGAAACATTTCATAAAATGATTCGTCTGAACATCAAGAATTCCACTACATTACTATAACATCCCGATCCATTGAGTAATTTTAAATAATCAAGATAACCATTCATTAAGGAATCGAAAAGCGGATCACAAAGTTGAGTACACGCTTGTTAAACATCTCTTCTGTGGCAGATTTTGCTCATCTTATTCATGTGCATTTCGCAACGCTAAATGTTTTCTATATGGTAAGATTGGACACATTCAGTCAGTAATGTTCATTTCGCTCCAAGTAATGGTAAACTTTGTAATTCTGCTCCCATTAAGTTGAGTGTTTCCAATGATTATTTATCTGTATCCACGACTTTGAAAAGCAGTACAGAGTATATAAATATATATGAAACTGATGATCATTGTCTATAGTCAATCAAAATTTTATCGGATTTCTCATGTTATTGTACCAGGTATGGTATGACAACTCACGTGCTATTGTGCTTGTTCACATTTAATTTGGTTAAGTCATTTTATCAACCTATTAACGAACTGAGTCGTCCGTACAACAATTTATCTATATCATTGTATCCTTATAATTGTTGCGAATGTAGAAACATGTATGCTCGGCAAGCCTTACTGCCTACGCATTTATTCACGCTACTAGCTTTACTATTAACCGCTTAATTGACTTGATGATTCATTCATTTCACTATGTATATATATGTCCATGTTATTCATATTCATTACTCGCTCGCTCGTTCACTCACTCGCTCTTGCTCTTGCTCTTGCCCTTGCTCTCGCCCTTGCTCTCTCTCGCCCACTCGCTTGCCTGTTTGCCTTTCGGCACAACTAATTCATGCTTGCTTAACGCATCTGTAATATTGGATATCTGTGTGTGGTCCCATAATAAACGTAATTAACACTTCGTATTCGCCTTCTGATTAATATACCGTTGGAGCGTTATTTAGTGACGATTACCGAGAAGAACTGTATACGGAGTTTAAGTAATATACCAAACACCGACCACCACAGAATTGGTGATCCCAACGTGCGAGCAAGAATCAATCTTCGACGACGTAATCCAATTCCTAAAATCCAACTCACTCTATTTCAGTTCAAGATAGCATTTGGATTATAATCATTTCTGTGGATTTATTATGTCATCATTTTAATTATACATACATTATCTCACAAACATTATTGAACATAACTATACTATTCATAACAAACAACGATATTTTACAAACAATGTATATTTTGGTGCAATTTAGTAAGTACGTTCCATGTTATTAATTGTACCATTTTTTATTATCATTGTTTTTATCGATTTACTCCTCTCCGTGACATTTACATTATATACGTATACTTGTTGATTTTTATAATCATGTCTATAAATAACGACACAATAGACCTTCCACAAATTTAGTCCGAGGTCCATGAATTTAACTATTCCTCCTTTTAAGCTCACAGATCCTGAACTCTGGCTTATTAGACTTTAACATTACTTTGTTGCTAATCGTGTTCATCTACAGTGAGATAAGTTCGGCCATGCGAGCTCACTACTTTCGGATGAAGTGGCCGACAATGTACGAGAGGTTTTAACTAAGCCAGACATCGAAAAGCCATACGACGCACTTAAACAGGCTGTGACTAAAGCCATTTCATTAAGTGACCGACAAGCCGTCGAGCGGCTTCTCAATCAAGTGCAGATTGGAGATAGGACTCCGTCACAGCTAAAAAATTATATGAGTAGAATAATCGAAGACGGAAAAGTAGATAAAAACATATTTTATCAGTTGTGGCTACGACGACTCCCACCGAACGTTCAGAAGATCCTCGCAGTTGAGGACAGCGATGTCGACATAGACAACAATGCTAATATAGCCGATAGAATTTACGAGAGAATGAAACTAACGAGCCCACGAAGACATAATAACACAGTAGATGAACGAATCGACGCATTACAAAAGGAGATTAACGTTTTATGCCACAAGCTGATGAAACTAAATCAGGGAGATATACAAAGAAAATGCTCGCGAAGTAGATTGAAAGTTAGAAATCGATTATGTTCTAGGAGACGCTCAGCTCCTACAATATGTTTGTACCATCAAACTTTTGGTGACAAAGCTCGAAACTGTCAACCACCATGTAAATTCAAACGATTGCATCGATTGTCGGTAAACGCCACGACAACTAAAACAGCTCCTAGAAACAGTCGTTTATTTTACGTTCAGGACAGAGTAACAGGCGCTCAGTTCTTAGTGGACACGGGGGCAGAAGTAAGCGTTGTGCCTCCAGTGAGTAACGAAACACAAAATATTAACACGGCGCTAACGCTTAAGTCAGAAAACAAATCCGATATAAAAACATAAGGCAAGCGTAAAGTAACCTTGAATTTTGGTCGTAGTACTTAATTCCGCTGGGAATTCGTCATAGCAGATGTATCCGTACCTGTAATTGGTATTGATTTCTTAAAGAATTTCGACTTACTAGTGGATACCCGACGAAACCGGCTCGTGAACAGTGACCATTCAGTAGTGATAAGAGGAGTGACAACCGACTACGTCTCCATGAATTTAGCAGTGTCAAAAGACAAAAACGAGCCATATAGAGCGCTTCTAAATGAGTACATTGACTTGACGAGGGTATCATACGATAACGGAGATCTTAAACACACTGTACAGCACCATATTATAACGAAAGGTCCAACGACCAACACAAGACCACGGAGAGTAGACCCAAAAAGTTTGAAGATTGTGAAACGAGAGTTCGAAAAATTGATGAAGCTTGGTATCGTAAGACCATCCAATAGTCCCTGGGCATCCCCGTTGCATATGGTTCCCAAGAAAAGCGGAGAAATCAGGACATGCGGAGACTATAGAGCCCTTAATAAGCAAACTATAGCAGACAGATGTCCGGCACCGCATATCCACGACATTACTACCAATATGGGAGGTGCCACGATATTTTCAAAAATTGATCTTGTTCGGGCTTATCACCATATTACCGTGGTGTGGAAGATATACCTAAAACGGCTGTAACCACTCCATTTGGGTTATTTGATATTTTGCGAATGCCCTTCGGATTAACTAGCGCAGTCCAAACTTTCCAGAGATTCATCGATCAGGTTGTCAGGGGTTTGACAGGAGTATATGCATATATCGATTATATACTAGTAGCCAGCGCTACCGTGGAGGAACATCTACAACACCTACGACAGTTGTTTATGAAACTTCAAGAACATAGCGCTACTATTCACATAGAGAAGTGTGAATTCGGGAAGGAATCATTGCAATTCCTAGGTCATATGATAAATTAGCATGGTATCATGCCAGTTCTGACAGAAGTTGCTGCTATTCGTATTTATCCGTTGTCTGAGTCACAAAAAATGTACGAAGATTCTTGGGACTAATAAACTATTATGGACGATTTATTCCAAACTGCGCAACAATATTACAAACCATTGACGGACGCTTTGCGAGGATATACTCGGACATACCGTCTTTCAGCGGACGCTATACAAGCTTTTGAGAACGCTAAGCGAGCACTAGACGAGATGATGTTAGTACGACGAAAGAACGAGGCACCACTAGTCGTCATGACGGACGCATCGAACATGGCAGTAGGAGCCGTATTGCAGCAGTTAGTGAACGGTACATGGGAACCACTTTCATTTTTCTCTAAGAGATTAAACCCTACTCAAACGAGATATAATACGTTTGGAAGAGAACTATTAGCGATTTATTTAGCAATAAAACATTTCCGACATATGATCGAGGGTACCACTTTCACAGTATATACCGATCATAAACCCCTCACGAAAGCATTAAACGCCAAACAGGATAACTACTCGCCGAGGGCAATTCGACAATTAGAATTTATTTCCCAATTTACGTCTAAGATACAGTATATCAAAGGCGATAATAACGAAGTGGCAGACGCGTTATCCAGAACGATGGTAAACGCTCTCATTCAATCCGAAATCGATTATCACAAATTAGCAGCATTACAAAATATCGACGTCGAGTTAAACAGACTAAAGCCTGCCAATACAACCTCGTTAGTACTCGAAGAAACTCCAATGAAAAAAGTAAGTATCATGTACGGTATTTCTACGGGCCAACCACGACCATTAATTCCAAAGCCACTAAAACGAAACAATTTCGAAGCCATACATAATATTTCGCATCCTGGAATCAAGGCCACCATTAAACTAATCAGCGAGCATTTCGTATGGCCAAGTATGAAACGGGATATTCGTAACTAGACGCAAGCATGTATAAAATGCCAGAAAGTTAAGATACATCGCCACACCAGTTCCGCAGTAGGTCAATTCGGTAACCCCATAGCAGATTCGAGCATATACATGTCGATATTGTGGGACCGCTGCCAATCTCAAATGGCTTTAGTTACATTTTCACTTGCATTGATCAATTCACACGATGACCTGTAGCAGTGCCTGTAAAAGACATTGCAGCCGAAACTATAGCAAAAACCCTAATATAGCATTGGATTTCACATTATGGCGTGCCTACTAAGGTTACAACCGATAGAGGAGTTCAATTTGAGAGCCACCTCTTCCAACAACTCACAGAGCTCCTCGGAATCGAACGAATTCGCACAACATCCTACCATCCGATGTCAAATGGTATGGTAGAGAGAATACATCAGCAACTTAAAGCCTCACTTACGGCTGTCATTAGCAATAATGATTAGGCCAGCAAGCTTCCATTAGTCATATTGAGTTTAAGATCAACGATCAAGCAAGATATAGGATGCTGCCTGGCAGAATTGGTTTATGAAACTACTCTACGTCTACCAGGAGAGTTTTTCACTTCAGGTAGAAGTATTCCAACTGATATAGCCAACTATGTACAACTTCTAAAGCAGCATATGAGTAATCTGAGGATAACGCTTCCGAGACAACATCAACACCGTGTGTACATCCCGAAACAACTGGCCGGCAGTACCCATGTGCTTATCAAAAAGGATAATGTGCAGCGTCCCTTACAACCGGCCTACGACGGTCCATTCAACGTGATTAAAACAAATGACAAAACTATTACGACAGACAAAGCTGGAAAAACGGATGTAATTAGCATCGACAGAGTCAGATTAGCTTTAATCGAAACCGACGATCAGCCAGTATATACAGATACTTCGAAAGCCGTCGAACCACCGAAACGCAAGTTCCAACCATCAACGACATCGACCAACACAAACGAAGAGAATCCAGTAACGACAAGATATGGCCGAAGAGTGAGATAGCCGCAACGATACATAGCTACGATTTTGAATTAATAATTTCTTTCACCTCTTCGAATGTAAATTTAGTCTTCGTTTTCTATGTACACATCGAAAATTTTAACTTATATATTATTATATCCGACATATTTTATGTATTCTTTCGATCTTCCGTTATGATCTTATTTGACCTCACGGACATATACAAACTCAAACTTACACGTACTTTTAATAACTTATACGGTAGTTCTATCATATATCCTAATTTCGTAAATTTCGATATTTCCCATCCTGTTAACTTTGACATTTTTTTCGCAAACACAAACATTTTGTATCTTGTTTGCTGAGAAGAGCTATTATAACAACTCACATGCTATTGTGCTTGTTCACATTTAATTTGGTTAAGTCATTTTATCAACCTATTAACGAACTGAGTCGTCCGTACAACAATTTATCAATATCATTGTGTCCTTATAATTGTTGCGAATGTAGAAACATGTATGCTCGGCAAGCCTTACTGCCTACGCATTTATTCACGCTACTAGCTTTACTATTAACGAACTAATAGCATTGATGCTGATTTATCATGCAAAACACCCCATCAAATCGTGTTTAGAACGTTTAATTGGTTTCACTTCCTACCCAGTAATCCTATTGCAAGCAAACTAGACAATTCGATAAAAAAACGAAGCCTACTCAAGACCCTATGAAATCTAAAAATGGCTCCAAAAAATAGAGACAGCCATTCGTGTATTATAACACTGTTTTAGCACTATATTTTATAACTACACATAATCCCATATTCTCAGTCTCTTTCTGAACCACCTCCATTTGTCAGTTGTTTATCCACTCATACCTTGTTTACACTTAATTTCTTTAACCTATTAGGATGCTCCTGCTTACTAAATACTTCAATAAATGAGAATCAGACTGAGTAGTCATACCTTAACTATGCCTTAACATTGTCTGCTCTGCTTCTCGTCCCCTCCTGTTTTCTTTTTGTCTTGCACCATTTTTAGCCCTCTTGAGATACGGAACGGGTGACCTCGTCCTGCACCATCCTTAAGGCCTCAAATATTCCAAAGGGATATAAGATTGCGATTTGTAGAAGCCCCTAACCTCACATGGATGTATTATCGACCATTAGTTGCACGTCACAACGCAACTTTCATGAAGCGCGCCAACTGTGATACGGACTAAAACCATTCTACATTCATATCTTATAAATTGTCAATCCAGTTGTGCAATTTACTACTGTGAAAATTGCATCAATTCTAAACATTTTATCTTACTTGTAAACTGGCATGCCTCATGTAACAAACTGTTATTTGAGAATAAATTATTATTATTATTAATTGACTCGATGATTCATTCATTTCATTATGTATATATGTCCATGATATTCATATTCATTACTCGCTCGCTTACTCTTGCTCTTGCCCTTGCTCTCGCCCTTGCTCTCTCTCGCTCGCTCGCTCGCTCGCTTGCCTGTTTGCCTTTCGGCACAACTAATTCATGCATGCTTAACGCATCTGTAATATTGGATATCTGTGTGTGGTCCCATAATAAACGTAATTAACACTTCGTATTCGCCTTCTGATTAATATACCGTTGGAGCGTTATTTAGTGACGATTACCGAGAAGAACTGTATACGGAGTTTAAGTAATATATCAAACACCGACCACCACAATGGTTTGTCCTAATGATTCAAATATTTTCGATGAAATTTCATATAAGTATGGGGATAATATTCTGAATGCATGGAATCATGATTTAAAATCTAACGCAGTTTTGTTGGCTGATGATTTTACTAATGATCCATTATTTTTCAATGATATCTTTGGTAAGCTAAATGAAAATATTCCAAATTATTCAAATTCTAATGTCATATCAAATGTTATTTGTCCTCAGAAGGCATCGGCTTCTTGTGGGAAACTTGTTCAATGCAAAGCATTAGTCATAAATGAACGCAATTTTGGTTTCGATTAGGATGGTTTCACATCAATTGTTGTCTATCCTCATCATGAGGTCACCCCTAATGAATCCTCTAGTCAATGTGACAAATGTGTTCTGAATGAGTAGAATTTCGGTCACATCTCTGATGTTTTTCTATCGGATTTTCTCACAATATATGCTGAGTAGAATCCCCAGTCGGTGGTATGATGAGTAAGAAGACAGAAAATTTTCCCGAAGCAGTCAGAGAACCCATTTGCACAGATATGGAGTTTGTACAGACAGAAAATTCCCAATTGATTGTTTTTCAAGTGAATCAAGCCTGAATGAGTCGCATGTGTTAATTACACATATCAATGTAAGATATCTAACAAATAGAGCAACTACTTTGCGTATTCTAACGTGAAAAGCAAAAGGAATATGTATCATATTTTTTATGCATGTCAAATTCACATGATGTAATGCCTCAAATTATATGTCAGTTTTATCTTCAAATACTCATAGATGATAAACAAAGTGTGAAATATCAGAAGTAATATAAATTGTGAGCATCATGACATTGCGACGTAAAGACCTCACAAGTATATCGAAGATGCTACAGGTATTCGGAATTTGACAACGCTTTAACCAGTAACACCCTCTAATATGAATCGCACTCACCAAGTGAAATCAAAAAACAGAAGCGAGGAGGTTCGAAGATATATTTGATAGGCTATCAATATATCGTGGATCGTCTGATCTATTCTGGCTAGCGATTGCAGGGGATGTGGAGCATGGCGTTCCCATTCGTGATCTGGTGCGGATGCATGACCGAGCGCCCTCAGCTAGGTGAATCCATTAAAATTAATGTGGTCAGCATCTAATGTTGAAGACTTACAGAGCTACTTATTTTGGTTATTTGTTTACCGCTACAATATAATATATTTGAAATATCCCAATGATTATATATAATGATGATATATGAAAGCATTATACGTCCCGTTGTACCATTTAAACTTGGATTAATTTTGATTTGGTTGTTTATTCTCTGAAGAAGTGGCTTTTAGTATGTCACAAAACGTCAGAAAATCCAATTTTTCTACTCATTGGGATATTACAATTATTTTATTTATTTATAACAATCTACCCAGCGCGCAATTTATTCGAAATTATCAAGTGGAACCTAGGTATTGATACCTATAAGTACCTTAAATTATTTCGTGGGCGTGGTTAGTGTTGGAAAGTCTATGATTCAAATTCGAGATGTCAGTGATCTCAGTACACAACTGACATGTTGACCATTTATAATTCTAGCAACCAGTTTAGTCTGTAGTGTCATTGGGCCCTAACCACACAGTCCTCAAAGCTGAACACGAGACAAATTGGAGAAAAGATTTTCAGTATTTAATGCAGAGAAAAACTCAACGATGGAGAAGGCAGGGAGAATAAATCGAATTGATCGGACGGCATGGCTGGGCCTTGCGGGCGTGGTTGACCTTAAGTGTTGCGACATAATCTTTTGTCTATATTAAATATATTGTTCTATCTCTAGCGTAAGTTTGTTCTCCATCACATATTGGTGATTGTTATGATTCGATGAGTTGGTGTAGAAAATGATGTGATTTTCACGTAAGATCTTATAGATTAGGCGGTTACATCCACAATTTTAGGATCAGGTTTATTATTAGAGCAGTACTAATATCATAGTAAACCATAGTTCTACAAGTCCATTCCATTTGTTAATTCTAATACTAATCAGTATATTCTAGATCATACCGAATCTGTATCCAATACACGGTTTGACAGATACATAATCAACCTAAAATGATGCTCAACTGATTACCGAGGCTTATTTTGCTATTTAAGCTGTGGCGGTTGTGGTATTTGTATGAGCTAATGATTCTTTTGTACCTGATGTGTGCCTGATTTGAATTCCCAGACACAATACGTTTGTTTGTGCTCACTTAGTTCTGTTTGGCCTTATTTGTACTATTCCTCGGATTCCTAATTCGTATAATAATTCAAATACGTCTGCCATCACAAGCTGCGAATATGCTAGGCTTTGGCCAGTTTTTTCTTATGTTTCTATTCCTTTTGCCGTAATGCGATGTCTTAAAAAGGAACCTCTTTCTTAAAAGGTAGACATTTAGGTCATTTCACCTTCAAATGTTGCAGAACTGCTCTCAAGTTGGCATTATACTGTGTCGGGCATGCTGCCATACACGATATTATCATCAACTTATATTAGGCACTCACATGAAACCAGGCCGTGTAAAACTGTCTACATTAAACACCGGGAGGTGGCTGGGGCATTGTTTATTCCCAAAGCCATCACTTGAAACTCGTAGAACCCATTTGGAAAAACAAACGCAATTTTCTCCCACGAGTTCGTACTTGCACCTGCCAATACCCGAGTGCAAGATCTAAAGTCGAATGCTAGCAAGTGATGACCAAGGTAAAACAATTTTTCTGGCATTCCTTTTATCATTGAATCCAGCTGTGTCTGGTGTCTCGTAAGGTGGTTGACACAGTGGCATCCAGTCACTTGTGTGAAGAGAGTGTTGTACAGCAATCGTCCGGTTTTCAGAGATATTCTCCGAGAATAAAGAGCTAAATTGTCGGAGTAAATAATCAGTTGAGAGACAGTCACTCTCCGTTATTTGTTCACTACTTTGAACTTGAGGTATAATTTTTTGACACCCCTATATGAGCCATAGATCTAATTGCCTTCTTAGAGTGGTATGTCTGCACAGTCACCAGATTTGTGTTCTCACCTTAGATATTCATATATCAACTTTGTGTTATAACAAAGTCAGTGCCGAGTACCACATCCCAAGTCAATGCAAAACAGACCAAAATTTCAAGTCGAAATGAATGTTTATTCACCAATACGTATATTCACACCATAGAGCGCACTTTCGACGGGGAACCACTCGCTGTTTGTAGTGCTGAGAAACACGTTGTTTGCGAGATGTTAAGATTTACTGTTTGTAAAAATTCCTCTTTACTAATGGATATTGGCACCCTGGTGTCCAGTGGGATAGTATTTTGGACTCTCAACAAACTACCCCTCATTGTAACAGGATAGACAGATTTGATATGGTATGAAAATGAACGATATAAGCTGGTCTAACCTTGATTAAAGAATCTGTTACGGTCATACTTCCGGGGTCTCCAGCCGAGCCGTAGACAATAGAAGCATTGAGTTTTCCGGCTATGATGACTGGTTCGGAAAGATCGTCTAACCGGAGAATATTTGATCGCTTAGACAGTTGGGGGGGGGCTATCCGACTGATGCGATCTCAAAGCTACTTCGATGGTCTCACGAATTAGCTAGTGGGACCCGAAGAAGATACTGTTGAAGTACACCTGGAAAAACCCTTCAACGGAACGCGAGCGCATCAACTCTCCTCGTCCACTTATGTTTATACGAGGAAATGCTTACGGAGCTATCTGCTGTAATGAATGAAAATTTTCGACCAGATCCTCGTTTGGCTGTTGGTATCATAATGGAATTGTGATAGAGAGAAAAAGATACTGAATCTTGCATGATAAACAAAATAACAATAATCATTTGCATAAATAGATCAATTTACAGCGTTGACTTCGCGAATGTGGAGGATTACATGGCACTGACCTCCACTCCGATGTTTGTAAAAGTGAACCAATCAGAAAGCAGACCGAGATCTGGAGCGAATTACAACTGGGTATCATTTGGCAGATTTTGCATATCCCACTCTTGTTTTGTTTCTAATTGTTGTTGATAGCTCCCATTAATTATTGTAATCAAAATCTATATGTTTGTTAACTCGATTAAGCATTTCTGTCGTTATCATCTAAAGCTCTCAACTAAATCTGAATCTATGATCACTTTGCTGTGCACTCCACCTGCATTCAAAGTACTTTCAGGTTAGACACGAGCCACCATCCACACATATAGATATGTAATTTTCAGGAGGAAATGTGGGTTTACAATGCAGTCTTCGTCATATTATTTGAAGGCCTATGGTTTGCAGAGTTCAAGAGCGTTGATTCACATTGTATGTTGGCTAGAGAAATCTTAAACAAATACATTCCGCGTCCTAATGAACCTAGTAACGCTTGAATTAAAGCCGCATTTTGTTATCTTTAGATCAACTGTTTAATTTGTGCAGAGAGAACGGCGGATCTGAGTCTCATGATTGCTGTAATGAAGAGTCGCTGAAAAACATTGTGTCTATTGGCGCATCTGAATTCACTAAATACTGGCGCACATTCTGGCTTAACATAAGTCAAAATTTAAGGGAAGATGCTCGTTATCTGCAAGGTTTGTTACATAACATTGACTAATGATCCAGATTATATGTTAGGGAGTTTGCAGCTAACATTGAAAGGTTTTCATGATCTCTTTGTAAACTCCTACGGGTATAACTATAATCAAAACAAGGATTTCGTTGATGCATTCTTCTATGAACTGGAAAGTTATATCCTGGGAAACCGGCAAGATATAGCGTCGTTGGTTGATGACTTTTTCGATGGCCTGCTAATTCGTGCACTCCATGTAATGCTGTTTGTAAAAACTGAACCGGATAGTATTGTAGCCAACTGCGTTGCATCCAAGTTGAGACCTTTGAAGCCATTTGATCAAGCGCCTGAAATAATAAGGTTTATGGCAACTCGAGCATTTCCTCCTCCCAGGATTCTTAGGAATAGTCTCCTTTTAGGAGATCATGTGGTTCAGTTTTTATCAAAGGTAAGCGACACCCGTCATTCTTGATCTGCTGTTCCAAACTTTTACACATAAATTGCAAGCTTTTCATCTAACTTACTGTGCCTGTACTAGTTTTTTATATTCTCTATAATTAAGGCTCAGTTTATATTAGTTCATTTCCGATCGCGTTTCGCGTCCAAAATTTACTCTTGCCTCGGCCGACCAAATGGCATTCTTAATCTAAACAAAGCCCATAGCCTTGTGCACTTATTTATACTTGACTGCGGTATAGCATTAGTAATTAATTAACAGTTGAAAACATGACCAAGTTATTTACAACAAGTGGTGTTCACTTCATTCTTAATATCTTTGTAATATTAGGTACACAATATTATTTTACTGTGCATTGAATTACAATATATACAAATTGCACATTATTAGTTAGGGATCATCTCAGGTATGCCAATCGAAACCAAGCGAGAACACCGCCCTACCTAATTCGGTTTCAGCGAACAGATAGCATCATTGGCTCGCCTAGCGTGAGTCATACTCAACTACTCGGTGGGGAAATTAAATGTTATTTGCTATGTAAGCTTGATATTTCCCTTCATCCAAATGTAAGACACTTTCATAAGATTGACGAAGCCTCTGTATTCGCCAACTCTTGGTGAATAAACAAAACACTCATGTATCTCGGTATTGACTTAAACCCTAATGAGCTAACTATAAACTGGATTAATCTTCGCATGATCGAAGCCAAAATAAGATGCAGTTTGGTACTGTTTCGATTCCGTAGCAACGTTTTTCTAATTGTAACGTGTGTTATCGATGTCTCATCAGAATGTCTGAATTGTTTGGGTATAATCTCCGAGTAAGTAAATTTAAGTTTGATTACAGCGCTCATTAAATAAGATAAAGCAGTTAACGAGGTTGAACACTCATTGATAAGGACACACAATTTTTTGTATGCTGCTGGTAGTCGTGGAATCGATAATATCGAACTACGAGATGGTTCGAAAATCCAATGACAGCTCGAATTTGGTTTCATCGGTATGATTTCATCTTTCTTTCCCTAGATTAAGATTTTTCAGGACGGCTTCACTTTTTGTCTCGACTTCGAAACTTTGGAACGTTAGATAAATGAGTAAAATACTTGTAAATTTTTTGCTTCCAGATAACAGTGAATGATAGTTGTATAAATGAATGGATTAAACTACGTTACTGTAATTTATGTTCAGGAGTAATCCAACCCCTCATCTGTCGACATAGTTGTTTTAGTCGTTTGTCCACATGTTTTTTGTTATGGACTGCTTTTGATAAATACTGGCTATCATTTATTGGTAGGTTGAATACTTCATAAGTTATTTACATAAAAGTATTATTTTTATGTTGTTTGGATGCCGACTTACAAAGTGCCTTCAGTATTGTCTTAGGATTTATTTATTTATTTATTTATTTTAACACATAGATATTGGTACAAGGAGGCACCAAATACATATGCGCCACACAAAATTTTGTGTGTGGGCTGTGATACTGCCCGGGTGCCCAAACTGAAGCAGGTGGTTTTCTTAGGGGGCCACACCTCGAGCCTTCGACCTGAAGATCTGATCCACAAGGCAGTGGAGCATCGCAAGGAGATGCAGTCCCATGGTAGCCGGTGACCAACAATTAGTTCACACGCCATTTGTTCCTTCAGGATACTGGAGCCCATGTGCACCATTGATTTGGGATCCGGTTAAAGCACCGGACATTCGCTTTTCGTCCTCTCATTTTCGTAAACAACACCCCCGCCACGTGAAGGCAGTGAGTAGGACTTCCCTGGCAGGGGCTGTATACGCGTGGCCATGTGAGAGCATTTCGAGAGGGAGGGTGGACTCTCCCCACTCTCGGCCATACCAAGGCATTTGTGGGCATTGTCTTAGGAGTTAGTTTTTGATGTTAATAATATCGTCTTAGTATTAGCTCAGATGTGGACAGTCTATGCATAGTAACGTTCTGAGCGGTTTGTTTCCGTCTAGGTAACTATGAGTTAAGGTAGTTTGTTCACAAGAGGTTGGATGTATGTGTTTAGATCTGAAGCTTTAATCTATATTTTTAAAGATCAACCAGGGAGTTGTGATTGAGCTAACGGATCTCAGTCCTGTACACCTATTTTTCATACCAGGGACCACTCCATCTACTGATCGCCTCCATCAAGTCTCAGAGTTGACAAAAAACTCCAGCACGTGAAAGTTGCTCGGATGACAATAACAAAACATGACCAGCGCCCAAATTAGGGCGTAGCCTTTACAAGTAAAACATATTCGTAGGTTACTAGTGTTTGATCATACATACCCTCGAACCATTACTCGCGTGTGTCAGAACTATCGAGGTAGCAGTGCTGAAGTTAGATAAGTGGTACCAGGGAAAGGTAGAAAATTGGTTGATGTAGCGAATCTCTATCGATTAAGGTGGTTGTGACAATACAGGACACTTATGGGCATAACTACTGTCCATCTCCATATGTGACGTTTGCTAGTGTTTTGGTAGGTTGAAAGAAAGCTTATTATTTATTTATTTGAACAGATAAATATTGGTACAAGTGGGCACCAGATATATATATATATATGCGCCACACATATATAAGCTTACTTACTCCCTTTACTCCTCGTGAAGGAGTATAGGCTGCCCACCAGCATCCGTCATCCAACTCTGTACCGGACAATTCTTTCCAGTTGCTATTTATCCTTCCCACGTCTGTTTGCAATTACCGACACTGTGTGTTCTTCGGCCTTCCTCTTTTCCACCTCATTTCGGGATTCTAAGTTAGGGCTTGCCTCGTGATGCAGTTTGGTGAGTTCTGTAAACTATGTCCTATCCACTTCCAACGTCTTTTCCTGATTTCCTCTTCAGCTGGAAGCTGGTTCGTTCTCTGCCAAAGTAGGATGTTACTGATGGTATCCGGCCAATGGATGTTGAGTATCTTGCGTAGACGACTATTTATAAATACTTGCACCTTTTTGATGATCGTTATAGTAGTTCTTCACGATTCAGCTCCGTAAAGTGATACTGTCTTGACGTTCATATTGAAGATTGTGACTTTGATATTGGTTGACAGTTGTTTCGAGTTCCATATGTTCTTCGATTGTAGGAATGCAATTCTTACTTTGGCAATCCGTGCATTCATATTTGCATCAGATCATGTTTGTTTATCATTAATACTTCCCAGGTACGTGAAAGTCTTCACCTCATCCAGAGCTTCTCCATCAAGTGTGACTGGGTTGGAGTTCTCCGTATTGTATTTGGGGATCTTGCTTTTTCTTTTGTGTAAGTTGAGGCCTACTGATGCGGAGGCTGCTGTCTCGACGTTCGTATTGAAGATTGTAACTTTGACGTTGGTTGACAGTTGTTTTGAGTTCCGTATGTTCTTGAACTGTAGGAATGCGACCCTTGTTAGAGTCGCCCAAATCAAAACGTATCATCCGTCTATGAAGTCATTAACTGCGTACCTGAGCCATGTTGGTGGACACAGACTACTTGATTGGGATCCATGTGATTATTGTAACCAATGGTTAGAGATGTTGGGTAGCAACTCAGAATTAGTGACATTGTTGCAGATGCACTCGTTTTTCATCATCCCTCAGATCCTAGGTCCATTCATTCTTAATTCTCGAATAATTTTCTCTGTGCATTGTTTTATACTACCACTGATACTGTTACTACGTTCACCACACACAATCCCTCTCTCTCTGTCTATATATATATATATATATATATATATATATATATATATATATATATATATATATATAAACATTATTCTGACGGGATTTTGTGCCAAGCTATACTAGTCCAGTATATTGACCATCTGTACCATTCCACTAAAGATGGTTGTAATTTCGAATGTTCGGGAGTGCTGCTTAAAGTTCTCAATGTAAGAGTGTAATAAACTGTTGTTTTAAATCTTCCAGTAATTCCGGATTACAGTTTTATAATTATTGAAGTTGGTTTTCACTGGAGGCTCATACATTTATATTAACTCGAGAAATTTGTTTTCCGCCGTATTATATTCAACTATTATAGTGGTACTATATTCTTTTGTAATGTAAATGGTTGATTTTATGTTGAATCATATTGGCTAACATTGACTTTAGAGTGTTTTGTCAACTTATGCTAATCGTCGTTTCATTCCTATTACATACTGCATATTAGCCATTGAAAGTATTCCAAAAAAACGTTTTTTCCACACCACCCTATTTTCAAGTTTAAAGTAAGTGAAATACACTTTGTTTTTCTAGATCAGGTTGTTCGTGTTGCTGAACGTCTAAAAGACTCCAAAATTTTCCCCCATGTTATTCGACCATTACAAATACATATATCTGACGCTATTATGAATCTTCAAACTATGCTCTTTCGACTGGACCAATCTGTAAGTTTACGTGTTATTCAGAGGAGTTTTGTTAGTAATTTTACGGTATGTTGAATATAGAGTGGTGATTTCATAATTTTAGCAACTGAATTTTGACCACTGGTCGTGGTTCACTTTCTTCGGCATTGTATACAGAGTTTTATCACTAGCCTTCAACACAGCATAGCTCAAATCTAAGTACTTGGATCACTAAACTTGATTTCTGAGGTACATCGTTGCGTCAAAAGTTTTTATACCTGTTCAAACTTTCTGTTTTAGAGCTATCAGGCTAATTCATAATTCCTGAGCCGCTTTTCCCTTATAGGATTTTTAATCAAACATTATCCCGAGGTTCTTGGTGAAAGTGTTTTCGTTCATCTTCTCATTCCTAACACGTTTACTGATTGATAATTCATCATCCTTTACGTTGTTGTACAGTGTTGTTTAGTTTATCTGAATCAGATTTTATCAACTTTACTCGTTGGGAAAAGCGTTTTGTATCATTTCTTCGAATAAGTTCTGAGGAACACGACAATTTTTTCATTGTTAATAAAGCAGATCATATATGGCAATTTTATTGATGCCTAAATAACAAACAGGCTTTATAAACTTGTCAGTATATCTACTTCTGTAGACCAATAATATATTGTTCTGTTAAATGTACCCATGATCAACTGTAAGTCGGTAAGTGAGCTCAAAAGTACGGATATTTCAGTTTTGTGATATGTTACAAAATAAGATGATACTTATTCAAAAACCTATAATGCCATTGTTACGTTCTTCCTACCAATACACATCACTTTAGTTTAAATGAATTGAAAACAAGATATTATAGACACTAAGTTATTCAAAGATGACAACCGTTAGTGGACGAGAAAGGTTTTAGAAATGTATCTAGACATTGATTAGATAAAATATAGCTAGTCAAGCTGTCCAAATATGTCCTTTGTCATCTGACAAGCGTAAACTTATAAAAACTAACTTATGAATCGATTAGTCCCACTAGACGAACATATGCCACTTTCTGTGTTAGTACACAATAAAGACGCTGATTATTCTTCGATCCAAACTTAAGTATTAGTTTATCATGTTATATTTAATATTCCTTTTTTAATTTTTGTTCTTAATGTATAAGGCTTACATTGTTGTGGTACAAAATTCTAGCCGAACCCTTTATTTGTTTGTGGAATAACTTATAATATACTCTGAGTCTTGAGTATCCGACTTCAAACACTACCCATCAAGGTATTTGTGGAACAAGGTTATTACGATAGATATGACTTTTAGCCTAGAACATGAATATGTACACAGTTGTGACGTATCATGTACGTATTTTTAAGTACTGTTTAATTTAATACACTTGTCAACATGTGCTCAGCTTTTATATACAATCTTAAGTGATAATCAAATTTCCTATACCCCTTATTCCAGTTATGGACAGTTCGTCACGGAAATTCAATATATTTTTATTTCTACATGGTCGCTAAATACTTTCTTATCCCTCCCTCCCACCTAGGCCAACACTATTCTTTGAAATCGGACTAATCAGGCGTTTACGTATATTGAACATATAATTGTATTTAGGTTAGACGCTTCATCAAGCAACCTTCATGTTTAATCCCTACTTGGTAAATATGATTCCTCCGGCGCGCCAAGCAGAAATTGCCATTTCAGAAATGAAAATCTTCATGCTCATCTGTTATCATCCTAAATAATCTAGTGAAAACATACACAGTTTTCAGTATAGAAAGTTACTGATAACACTAACTGCTACAGATAATTCAAGGGGCAAATTTTTCTCCAGTTCATTTTCATGATATCATAAGTGTTGCTTACTTGATGGTTCAAGTTTTTTGAAAGGACCAATAAACTAATTCTTACGGCCTTAAGCAGCGTGATTTTGTGAAAAAGCATTAAATATCATATATAATCATGTAATATCGTTTTCCAAAATCAAATACAATTGTTCGCTTGTTTACACACAAGTTGTATACCGTATCGTCTAAGTTGTAAGCTTTGTTTAACTTTGGATCAGTCAATCGTTTATGCATCTCTAATATACCGTTATTGATAAGTTAATTTGACGTGGTAATTCGCTTGTGGTATAATAGATTACATTAACTACTATCAGTTTACTAACTGATAGCTGTCAATCGTTTTTTAAATCCGGAATGCACAGAATATATAAATATTTTGAAAGCTAAGCATATTCTCAGCAGCCAGCTTGTTACATTTCAACAGCATCTAATCTCTTTGCACTTTTTGTTTGCCACCTAAATTCAAACAATACCTCTAATATATATATATATATATATATATATATATATATATATATATATATATATATATATATATATATATATATATATATATATATATATATATATATATATACATATATATAAGATTACTTATACTAATCAATAACGACAAAACGTATTTAATTTTTTGGGCTTGAAGTGTTTTAGTTTTTAAATTTATGTTATTTGTATAGGATGAATTTCTCAGTGACTGTTTATTACAAAACTCAAAAGAGTATCAGTCGTTTCCTTCCAGGACTAATTTTAGGCAACGACGACATCAGGAATTTGTATTTGTTGATCATGATGCCTTAGTTCAGAATTACAAACATCCTTATATTTATGGCAATTATGATATCCTGAAATCATGGGCGGACAGTATTCATAACAAGGTATGTACATCCATAAATACTTTCTGTATATATGCATGTGGAAATGTCTCACATTTTTATGGCTTAGACACGAGTTGGAAAAAGTGTTTACTCTATCGTCATCATGCGGTATTTATGACGATGGTTTGCTCCTGATTGCTAATAAAGTGATTTGCGATCCGTAGGCTAAATAGAATGAAATCTGATTATACTTTGTTTTGAATGCGACGCTTGGTAGTAACCAACATGTCCTACATCAAGTAAATATACTTGTTTGCAGTTATCATCATGGTATGTCTATAATCCTTCATATGATAGTATTTTCTGGCGGAGAAGGCAAGTGAGCCAAAACATTTTAATCAAGCGTGACTCAGTATTTATATTCAGACAAAAATAGGTTACAGACCGGTGATGAATAGGGTAAGCAATTAACATACATACGATCATGTAGAAACGGTCAGGATTAATAAGCGGATGACCAACGAGGTCAAAATGTGGCTTGAGAATAATGAACAGATTGGTCTGCCCAGAAGCTAAAATAACCTATGTGGGGTGGATATAGTACCAGCCACTGTAGGAGCTTTTTTATCCTTCCATATATCCCTACAATGTTTCAACGCTATACTCTTATGTACAAACAAACTTGTCGTGTGTAGACGTTATCCAAAAGGGCTAAGATTCAATCTAGGTTATATGTATTACAAAAAACTTAAGATATTTATACTAAACCCTTCTTTCACAAGAACAGATGCTCATACGATTTTACTGAAGTTGTGTACCAGACTTATCATCTACCGTTACAGATGGTCAGTCCCACTTTGTGTGATGAATGTATCAAGGTTCACTGTTGGTTTGCTTATGGAAAAAATTCTTTGAAACCTGTCATTCACGCTTTCCCTCAAATCCCTTTACTTTAGAATAAAAAAAACTAGCTAGTGAGAAACAAATTAAATATTGTATGTAAACCAAACCACAATAACTAATGCAACATATTAGAATAAGCACAATCTATTTCGTGTAAATGGATAGAGCTTAACAATTAAGCTTCATCGCATACTTGTGGACGTAATATACAGAACATTATGTAAAAACATTGCACTTAACCATTAGATACATGAGCATAGACTCAATCCGTCCATGCAAATAACACATTTCACTATCGAAGCAAGTAGTCTAAATTTGTTTTATCAGTTAAAATAGGCAATCACAATTCATTTCTTAATGTTATACCAACTTTATTATCTAGCGTGGCAGTAAAATAATAAAAAAAATTGACATTTTCTGTTACGATTCTCACAACATTCTCATCATTAGCTAGTTTGTCGATTTAATAATCTAAGGATACAATTGTCGCAAAAATAACCCTCGTTAACTTTGGGAATTAATGTTCCAGTTCTATGTTATAAATATAATCAATCCCAACTTAACATATATTTACATACTTCTACTAAATGAGTCAAACTTGGGTAATTGATAACGAAGATGCAACTTAGATAAACGTACACTTCTTTACTGAGTTTTAGCGTGTTATGTTACATTTAACATCGTAGTACAGTTTAATAAATTTCTTAAGATTTCTTGATGTTTATTTGTTTTGTTTTTTTTTGACAACTTTTTTCAGTATCTCTCTGTACGCAAACCATTTTCTACCATCATAAAATATTTTTGTAGTGAGGATCTTCTACGTGATTCAAAGAAAAATAGTGATTATTTATGTTGGACAGGTGATAGATTAACACATAGGTAAGACTTGAAAAGTTTCAATTTAGCTCACTCTTTTATTATTTGGTATTTTTCGTTATAAGCTCATCAGAATTTCTAGACAATCTTTTTTCGAGTTCTAATATAGCGACTGAACTGTAACACACTTTGCACTTTAAAATTTCTGAGTATTTTCGATGACAGCTGAAAATTCTCATCATAGAAAAGAAGCATCAATTTAAAATAAAGTGGTAGACACAAAGTTTCTACACTTTGTGATAGTCCAGTAAAAGAAAATTTGTAGAATTAAGTTGATATTAAGACAAACATCATATATAACTATAAGATATTGATTAATCAAGAATAATAAGATTCTCAGAGTCTAGAGGTAAACGAAGGGAAGCAAACATTTGAGTGAGCAACTGAACATAAATGATATTGTTTTGAAAAACGAATAGAATCCAGAGTAAAAAGATTGGCACAATATCAAAGTTTCAGAACTAGAGTGGACGGCTGTGCAATACACTTTCTGAGGAAAAATTAATATCCAACTATCTCTTACCCTTAGGATCCTGGGGTCCACCTACACCATTGGTTTGGAATGAGGGTTCTCAAACCCCCCTAGGTCGACTCTCCGTGCTCACCAATCCGGTTAGATCGCTGGACATTCGCTTTCCGTCCTCTCAATTTCGTGAAAAAATTTCTTTAGCCACGATAAGACAATGTGTAGGACTTCCCTTTTGGTAATTGTATGCACGTGGCCACTTGAGAGCGTTTGCAGAGGGAGAGTTATTTCTTCCCACTCTCGGCCGTATTGTCAAAGAAACTGCCCTTTAACAAAGATTGTTTGCTTATATTTAAATAACCACGACTTGAGTCATCGTTTGAAAATACCCAGTTATGTTAAATGGGTTTAGTTAGTTTGTTTTGTTATTTATTTCACATGAAGCAAACGGGAATATTGCGACAGTTACTATTGTTGTTGATAACAAATTTAAAAATATTCAAGAATTAGTGAATGTTTCGAACTTATAATGATTACTTCCAATAAGGATGTATAATTGTTTGTCAAGAATCGAATGCAATGTGAGTCACTTCTTTAATTTTTATCATACAATCGTAAACGAATGTTGGAGGTTAGAAAACAAATTAATTTTGGTCGTTGACTATCAACTCTTCATTTACTGTTATAGATGTATCAAGTAAATAATAATGTAATTAGATATCAATACTTTGGTTAGAAATTTATATATGACAATCCATGTGTTTGTGATGTCCACGAAATTTAGTGCCTGGAGTATGAGTGGATTTGAGGATGTACAAATGTACGGAAACTAATAAGTAATGCATGGTATGTCTTCGTTAATTAGCAGTCAAAGTCATTTGGAAAACTTTTGATGGAGCTTTGTTCTCTCAACTGGATGGTTTGGTCATGGGGCTTTCATCGTTCTTCTGAACGACATCATCAGCACAAACTTGAGGTAGAAGTTTGGGTTGATTAAGTGAATTTACTAATGTTTCAACCAATGTTATGACTTAATTCACTGATTACGTCACTTATTCAACCCATAAGAACTGATCAACATTAAGAACTAAATAATATAGCATTGATAAATACTTAACAATGGTTGAGTAGTGCATTTTTTTAATTGTCGACATTTTCTAAGATTTTATTGCAGCTGTAATTGTGTGAAGACTTATTCCTTTTTAAGTATGTATTCGTGAGCTTATTAGATTGCTAGTTATAACTAATGAAGTTTTATTATCAATTTTATTATTATTTTATTTCCGAATCTCGCGAGGCGGGGTGATGAATACACACTGCTGAGGAGTCCCACGATAGGACGAAACGGTCGTCCAGTGCTTCCAGGTTTTTCATAATGGTCTAGCTTCATTTGACTCATGATCTCAACTATTGGAATTACTATAATATCCACAAAAACCCCTTCTGATATTATCTTATTGTCAAAATCAAAAAGGATATGGGATTAGTAGATTGGACTTCATTTTGAATTTGTATCCGTCATGGTGATTATTGTATATGCATTTTAAAAAAAATCCTCATTTCACTTAAATCAGTTTAAATAACTAAGTTATTGTTAAATCTTAGTTTAATTACTTTTGGTTATTGTTATTTTTATTTATTGGTCTATTTGTTACTACCATTTTCTTAAGTGATGTATTATGCTGTAGTTAGCTCATTCACATGTATTTATAATTTACTTTACAGGTCAAATATAACCGTAAATCTGATCGAAAATGAGTCGTTTCTTAAGATAAATCCTATGGCTATCCGTGTTATTAAAGATTTACAACACATAACTGAAATTATGCAATCTGTAATTCAAAATAATTCTGATCCTAATTATGTGCCGATTGAAGGAGAAAGTAGAATTCAATCTCTAGATAACGTAACTGTTTTCATTCCATTGTCAAGTTATTCCACAACAAACCCAGTAAGCATAATGGTCTGTATATTTTTCATTACATTGCATTCAGTAGAGTTCTTTCTATACATGTTTTTTCTTAATAAGTTGTTTTACTGTCTGCTTAGTAAAATGTAATGGAAACACACACTTTTTGATAAGTAATAGTCACTTCCGAGAATTCCTTATTGATGTTCTGATCGATGATGAGGAGTGTATCGTCAGTAAATCTAATTTCTCCTAAACCTCGTAAACAACTCCATTTTCTAATTTGATTATGAGGCAACCAGCTAATATTCTGAACATTTATTTCGTCAATTTGTTTACAATATTGTTCAAGACTTATACATTAAATCGTTCCTACCGTTTACCCTCTCTGTTTTCCAACGGACTCCGAGTCTACAATACCGTTCTATGTTTTCATAATAAATTTGTAACATTCCTGTACTTTTTCTTAGCCTGATATTACTTGATAGACGATTTTGATCATTTTTTCACACCCTGTCTTTGGTTGTTTTTCATCAATTTTTATATCTCTTCTTTATTGCTTTCACATATGAACTGATTATTCACATATTTCTTACTACGCAATTTCTATCGGTTGTTATTTTACTGTTAATGTTCGCAATTTTCAATTTAAGTCCGATATTGAAACATTTATTCATCTATCTCTGCTCATAATTTATCCAAGCTGTTATTATTTTTATTATTACGAACGTCAAGACAGTTCTAATGTACGGAGCTGAAACTTGGAAAACTACTGCAGACATCATCAAAAAGGTATAAGTATTTTATAAAGAATTGTCCACGCAAGATACTCAATGTCCGTCGACCGGATACCATCAGCAACAGCATTCTGCGGGAGAGAACATATTGGGATGTAGTTGGATAGGAAATTTGGAAAAGACGTTGGAAGTGGATAGGACATACATTACGGAAATCACCAAACTGCATCACAAGGCAAGCGCTTACCTGGAATCGTGAAGGGAAACAGAAAAGAGAAAGGCCGAAGAATACACTGTGTCGGGAATTGGAAGCAGAGATGGAAAGGATGAATAGCAACTGGAAAGAATTGTCCGGTACAGAGTAGGATGGAGAATACTTGTGGGCGGCCTATGATCCTCCACGAGGGATAACGTAAGTAAGCTTTCTTTCAGCCTACTTAAACACTAACAAACCACATACATCTAGACGAACAGTGGTTATGCCGATAAGTGTCCTGTATTGTCCCAACCACCTTAATCGATAGAGATTCGCTACATCACCAACCAATTTTCTACCTTTCCCTGGTACCACTTATCTAACTTCAGCACTGCTGCGTCGATAGTTCTGACATACGCGAGTAATGCTCTGAGGGTATCCTTGGTCAGATGCCTGCAGCTTATGCATGTCCTTTTATTTTCTAGGACCATATTACGTAGCTATATCATAGTACATCTTACTATCAACATCTACTTTTTACGTGCTATGATTAGTTATTTAATTTATTTCATCATCTCCAACAGTTATGTTTAGTCTCATATTTTTGACGTATGCGTCGATATTTAACTACATATCATGGTGAAGCATAATAAAAATCTAATTGGAAGCAATGTTGTTCTAAACTACATTTCGAAAATCTTCAATATTTATGATGCTGACAACCAATATTTCAAAGAATTCGAATTAATTTATTAAACACTTACTGTATAGGAATAATGGCTTAGTGACATAAAGAGCTGATATTCAAACATAGGATCAAAGTAGGAAACACTTCCATGCTTAATTTAGCTCAAGCAATGAAATAGTGTACCTGTTCTTGCAACTGTATGACAGCATTATATGCTCGTTTTCTTGTTTCCTTTAATGCCATTTAGTTGACTCCTAATGATTTTTAAGAGAAAACAATATATTATAGTTCCTTAAATAACTTCGTATTCATTGACAGCTTTAATATTTATTGAACAAGGGAATTATGAGTAAAGTACGAAAGTTTTGGATCCATATATGTCATACATCTGTTAATGCAAACAGATAATAAGTGACACTAATTGGAGGTAAATGTTAAGTCGGCTTTCCGAGAACTGCAACAGAGCCTCCGGAGGCCCTGAAGGAGCCGAAGAGTCTTAGCCAATCAGAGCACGATGGAGCTTTCTAGAATGCCAACGTGGCGTGCTACTATTGGTCAGTAGCATAATATGTCTTTTAGCGGATTGGCCAAGATATGATGTGGATTTAACAAATGTTAACATCTATAAATACCCGTGTTTTTCTGTACAAAAACGAACCTTGAAGTAAAGTACTTTTCGTATACTTTGCGCCTTCTCTCTCGTGCTCAGGTCGCTGTATAGTTCTAGCTTGGGGGTCTTCAAGAATAGCTTAGGAATCGAGTATAGCGTTCAAAATCTCAAGACTTATCAGTAAACACTGTTTTCTCAAAATAGACAGTGACAGACAATGGGTATGATAATTAAGTGTATAGATATACAGACGTTCATAAGACGCACAAGTAGAGATTCGACTAGAACAATAACAAAATGGGTACACATATTGATGGTCAGAATTACTTTTGAAATGAATGAAGTTATTAGAATTGTAAAAATGATTTTAGTCAGATGTTATCTGACATATTAAAGTTGTTCCAAAATTCAGAATAGACTTAAACGTTATAACAGAGAAACTACTACAGGATGTTTAGTCGAAAATTAAACCGAAAGTTTACAATTCGGTTTTTGAATAAAACTATCGACAGTCTGATTTTTTCACCGTTACTACTGAAAGCATTCTATGGATGTTAAGTAAATAAAATCTTAATGTAATGTATTATTTCAACAATTTATTATTTATTTATTTTAACACATAAGTATAGGTACAGGGAGGCACCAAGTACATATGCGCCACACAAATCTCAATTGATTTGTGTGAGGGCTGTGATACTGCCCGGGTGCCCAAACCGAAGCAGGTGGTTTTCTTAGGGGGCCACACCCCGAGCCTTCGACCTGAAGATCTGATCCACAAGGCAGTGGAGCATCGTAAGGAGATGCAGTCCCATGGTAGCCGGTGACCAACGATTGGTTCATACGCCATTTGTTACTTCAGGATACTGGAGCCCATGTGCACCATTGATTTGGGATCCGGTTAAAGCACCGGACATTCGCTTTTCGTCCTCTCATTTTCGTAAACAACCCTGCCACGAGAAGGCAGTGAGTAGGACTTCCCTGGCAGAGGCTATATACGCATGGCCATGTGAGAGCATTTGGAGAGGGAGAGCGGACTCTCCCCACTCTCGGCCGTACCAGGGCATTTGGGGGCATTATTTCAACAAAGTATAAACACTTTATAGCTATTGTTTCTAACTATTATTGTTCATGATTTTTATCTTCAAGATGATTTCTTAATCATAAATTGAAAATTGTTCACTGTTTTCATTGCAATTTGTCTAAATAATTTGAAGGAAGCTAATGTACTAATACAATTTTTTTTTCAATTTTAGGGTTCAGTACAAACAACTTTAAATTATTTAGAATCTAGGAATAAAATTCATTTTACATCTTTATCGAATTCTATTAAAACACCATTTCAATTTAATACAAATCATATTGAAACATCACGTTATTCAATCAAAAAACAAATTAAAACTAATAAAGTAATATATTTTAATCCTCCTTATAATTTATGGTTACCATCGGCTACTTATCAACGAAAAATAATCTGGACATTTAATTCTAATAGTGATAATATAGTAAAGTTTAATCTATCTACTATAGTTTGGATTTATTTTACTTGTATATATATGTATTTACTTATTTACTAAATGATCAGTTGACAAGTATTGTGTATTGACCGTTTTCTTTATTGTTTAATATTTGATTTACTTTATCATCTATCCATTGTATAAAATAATCATTTATTAAAATGAAAAACAAAACAACAAATAAACATACTTCTCTTTCAGTTGAATAAAAAGTTCCGTTAATGTATTTTCTATACATCAGAAGTCATAGCGTACTGAAAGGAAAACACGAATGGGGACAATCGAATATATTTGAGTACAAAATTGCAGAACATCTCACTAAAATCTGAGAACCATACAATAAATACTTTGTTTACAAAATATCAATCGATTGGCTCATACTTGACTGTTTTTTTTGCAAATATCAGTTCATCATCTCAGATTTCATTGTTCCTGCATTTTCATACCAATTAATTTCTGTCCCCATTCTTTCCTCCACGATCTTCTACTGCCAGACATTCTATTCCTGACTATTGTTATATACTGCTATGTATGTGGATATAAGTAGCTCACACCACAATAGTATTTGATTAGATTCTGATAAATGGTTAGCGTTTTATTGTTCTGCAGGTATCCTTTCCAATGAATGTAAGGAAGTGAGTCCTAAAAGCATCTAAATTTAAAAGTATTCAAATGGCTCTGGACGGAATAGAAGACGTTTAGAGCTTAACAGACTTTCGTATTTAGTAGTAATGTATCACCGGTACCTCCAGTTAAGAACCTGGGTATATTGTCGATAAAAGAGAAAAACGTCCTTAATGTTCCACTTACTACGTGAGAACCTCGTTGTTTATGACATGATTGTCGATGAAATACAGGAATATGGAGATGGGAAGCTCGGGATAAATTATTAAGGAGTTGGGACGAAGAGATCGACAGAAGGCGTTTTTAGGGTCACGTGTAATTTAGTTTGCAGTTTTATTTGTTTTTTTTAATACGTTACAAAGTGTATTAATAAATTACTGTCTTTTCCATTCCATCTACGTTTTCTGTAATTTCAATAACACTTCAGCTGTTATTGTGTATAATGTTAAGTATTCATGATCTAGTATTATAGATGTATCTGTTCCGTTTTGTATTTTACCAATAACCAAATTGACATGGTTCTTATATATGTATGGTATTAAAATATGCACATAATGCGAATATGTACAAAGAATTTGTTAATGTCCCTCTAATATGTTTGAAACACAAATGAAATCGTGTGGAAAACGATCTCTGAAGTCACCAATAAGTTGATTCAGTTACCTAACGAAAGACTGCATGGCATAAAGTAAACAGTAATGAATTGGTGGACTTTTCATATTTAAAACGTTTGGATTATTACTAAATTAAATTAAAAAATTAGGATAGTAATTTCATCCAATCGCATACTTACTTAGGAGAAATCCATTGGTTTTATGTAAGCCTTTGGTTCAAATCAATAACGGATATCACTGCTGTTTGTTTATCTCGCCAAGAAATATTATTATTATTATAAGCTTCATTCAACATTATATTTGTGGTACACTATTGAATTCTCAGCACAAAGTATTTCAACAAGTTTCCTTTTCTTATACCTTGATCGATCCTGACGATAAATATTGAGTGACGGCCAGTTAGATGTTAGGAGTTCGATAATCGACATCTGAATAATGTTCATTCGTTTCAATGCATATTGCAAGTCACCATGATGTCGCTGGTTGTACCTTTTTGTAATCCGTACAGCGAAAGGTTGTAAACTTTTCGTAAACGCGCCTGGATAGGTTGTGAGCTCAATAGACATAATAGTGTGTTAAAACAAACAAGAAAACAGATAACTTGACGAAGTATCTAGATGGGAGGGACAGGTAGCCCAGATATTCGAGCAGGCCGCCTATGAGTCAGCCTCGTTTTCAGAACTGCCTAAGTGTGACCTCAGTTGTTCCAGGAACTTACTTTTGGTTTTCTCATTTTTCAATTCTAATGAGTTTTTTAGTGTGGTTTTCGTGCGTCCAGTGAGGCGCAAGCAGATCCCTCCCCGTATTAGAGCGTGACCCAATCCAAGCAGGTATTCCAGAATGAGCAACAATCTTCTACCGACTATCTCCAACAACGACTGATGGAAGAAAGTCGTAAACGACTGGTGCGTCACCTAGACAATTGATAAGCTTTTGCAGAAGCGGTCAATTCAAGACATTTTTGATTTCAGCCACACTACGTCTGATAACACCCATCCTCCAAGTAACGGAAGTGATGCCATCGTAACCATGCATTATATAGGACGAATCTTCTGTGATATTATGCTATCGCGACGGCTTAATTGTTGGAACTGTTTGAAAAAAGGACACAATAATTAGTTTTAGTTTTTGCGCACTATTTATGTCATGCCAATATGTATAAACAACATTGACGACCGAACTCTGAAGTATTTTTTCGCCAGATAAATTTGCACCTACGGATGTAAACGCAGTACATCAGACTCAGATGCTTATCTACAAGACATTGATGACGATAGTGATCATTCTCATGAAGTGCATGCATATTCTGACTCACCACCACAACCTACGTACGCTTCATTTCAAATAACTGAGACCTGACCTTGATAATCAGTCTCATTTCATTTTTTGGAAATAACAATATGCTTAGTTATTCAATTAAAGAATCGTACATCTAATCATGTTCTGTAAATCACTTTATAGTCTTATTTATTTCTGCTATTGATTATCTTTGCAGGAATATCGGAAAACTAAAATTTGGAATTCCGCACAAAGTGATAATGCTATGTTTGCTTAGTCTCCGGTAAAATCACCACATAAATGTATCTTCCGCACATGAACCTGGTTTATTTTCTGCAATAAAATGATTTGGTGGCCTATGTAAAAGGCAATCAAAGTTGGATGGTGGCTAGCATGGAATTGTCCTATGTAGGACTCGTTAACAGTGTGTGCCTGCATCTTAGAGTTGATTTTCACCCCGGGACTCGAACTCAGTACCTCTGAGTTGTCTCTTTCTTCAGTGAGCGTGATTTTGTTTATATTCGCCTTACGATCAACGATTGTACGAAATGTACGTATTCGAAAATTCATCCTCGTATTTGACTTAATTTAGTTTTTTAACAAGGCCATTTAGGTCGATGATCATATACGAGGACTGGCGACGTGTATATTTAAATAACAATCATTCATACAATCGGACTGGAGTCAGATCTCGAGCCACTCAAAATTAATGATTATTCTGTATCTGGTTAATTTTGAATTCTAATTACAATACGTTCGTTTGTGTTCACATAGTTCGATTTGGCTTAAATTGCACTCTTTCTGGAATTCATGGTTAGTACAACAGTCCAAATACTTTTAATTATCATATAATCAAGCTGATATTTATTAAGTTACACAAATCGATTGCGAAAAGAAAGTCGACAACGGAACTTTTGAACCGGGTTATAGTTTAACTACAACGGAGGTTTACTGGTAGTCTGCTCCACATGGTTGAGTGGTAAATAACAGGAATTATGACGTACGTTTTTGTAAGTTAACGGAATCGACAAAGTACTCTCTTTATTGAACAAGTTGCAAGATGATAAGATGGAGTACGAGGAGGTGGATGCCGAAGATTAAGAAATACCATTTATAAGCTGGTAGATGAGAACAAGGTTTTATTTAATGCTCCTGATTAAAAGAGGTTCTAACTTGAGATGTTGGAATCCTTGCTGGTGATCATTGTTGTCGTCCCGCTTATAAGCACTGCGTTCCTTCTGGTTCCTTACAACTGATTGAAGCCCGTCGGTCTACTCCGGGTGACCGTGAGTTTGACCACAGACGAAGGATGTTACGTACTGAAATCGGGCAAAGCTTGCGTAAGGACCGAGAAGCCTGGTGATCGGAGCGTGCTAATGAGCTGGTAGCAGCAGCTGTGTCTGGTAACTGCCGGAAGCTCTTCCAACTCATCCGAGACACTGGCAGCAAGAAGTCTGGTGTGGTCGGATCAATCTGCAAGGATGACGGAATGCCAATCACTAACATCCATCGACGTCTTTGACGACGGTCAGAATTCTTAGAAGAGCAGTTCAACTGGCCTTCTTCTTCGGCAACATCGGTTAGACTGTCCTGCCCTCCATGGCCGGTGACGACTGATCCACCAAATGAGGCGGAAGTCCGCAAGGAACTCCAACTCTTGAAACGCTAAAATTCACCGGCCCAGATGACTTGCCTCCGACTCTTTTTAAAGATGGTGGTGACTTTCTGACTAAGGGACTGACGACGTTGTTTACAAAGGTTTGAGAGCTAGAGAGTGTACCAACGTCATGGAATGAGTCGATAGTTGTCCCTATCTTTAAAAAGGGTTCACGTTGTTCCTGTAACAACTATCGGGGGATAAGTCTACTTCCGATTGCGTCCAAGCTATTGGCATCCGTTATACTTCGTAGGTTATTCAAAACCCGAGAAGAATTGACTCGCGAGGAGCAGGCTGGGTTTCGTTCCGGTCGAGGATGTATTGATCATATCTTCACCCTCCGCCAAATGTTAGAACACCGCCATACTTATCAAAGGCCAACAATCGTATTGTTTCTTGATATCAAGGCTGCCTTCGATTCGTTGGATAGGACTGTTCTCTGGGATTGTCTATTGAAGAAGGGTGTGCCTGAGAAGTTTATTAACATCCTAAAAGCCCTATACTCAAACACCTCAGGCAGAGTGAGGGCATACAACCACCTTTCTCCATTATTCCAATCGAGCAGTGGGGTTAGGCAGGGTTGCCCAATCTCACCATTCCTCTTCAACTTTGCCATCGATGACATTCTGGAAACAGCTCTGGTGGATGTAAGTAATGGTGGTGTGGATCTGTTGCTTGGAGAAAGAATTCTCGACCTTGAATATGCTGATGATATTGTCTTACTATGCGATAATGCCCAAGCTATGCAATCCGCACTTAATCAGTTGGCAATCAGTGTCCGTAGGTATGGTATATGCTTTACACCTTCGAAGTGCATAGTACTCCTACAAGACTGGCAAGATTCTAATCCTGTACTCACTCTGGATGGTGAGCAGATAGAAGTAGTCGAGAAGTTCGTGTATCTAGGTAGCTGCATAAGTGCTGGTGGTGGCGTGAGTGATGAGATCAATGCACGTATAGTGAAAGCCAGAGAGGCTCATGACAATCTGGGCCATCTTTGGCGCCTTCGTGATGTTAGTCTGGCTGTGAAAGGTCGGATCTACAACGCGTCGGTGAGAGCAGTTTCGCTCTATGCTTGTGTAACCTGGCCTCTCCGAATTGAAGATGTTAGACGTCTCTCTGTGTTTGATCATCGTTGTCTCCGAAAGATTGCTGACATCCAGTGGCAACACCATGTTAGTAATGCAGAGGTTCGGCATCGAGTGTTCGGTCACAGAGACGATAATGAAATTGGTGTCACCATCTTGAAACACCGACTTCGGTGGCTTGGACATGTTCTACGAATGTCGTCTCAGAGAATTCCACGTCGTGCATTATTTGCCGACTCTGGGACTGGTTGGAAAGAGCGGAGAAGTGGTCAGTGTATGACATGGTGGTGTGAAAGAAAACTGCAAAGATCTGGCTTGTGTTGATCCTTCACGACTTTCATGCTAGGGTCCGAGAGATGGTGTAATAAAGTGGCTAGAGACGTTATCAGATATGGCTAAGAATAGAAGCCAGTGGCAATCCTGCTGTAACCTTCTTTTACTTTCTTCGTAAAAAGTGGTTGCTCCTTCCTTAACTGAAAGATTTCTTCTGATTTTACCTCTCCGTTTCCCCCATTATTGTTCTCTATGTTCGTTACTTTTTTTTCTCGTTCTCTTCAAATTCTCATTGTTTTGTGTGGTGCATATATATTTGGTGCTCTCTTGTACCAGTATTTATGTGTTCTAATAGATAAAATTAAATAATGATTGTTGTCGAAATTCCATAGAACATAACTTAGTTGTGTCCTCTTTGATTACCGCTGAAATATAGTTTCTTTTAGGAGGCAAGAATGAATAAACTGCTCTAAGGTCATCGGTAAAAAAAGGTTTACTGTGTTGAAAGCGGATAAACATCGACGTAAGTAAGAAAGAGCAATGAGCCAATTACACTTTCTTGTATAACCCCACTGGTTATATTTATAGATATAAAGTAGCAAGATTCAAAGAATGATTTGGATGTCCCCAAATGCCCTGGTACGGCCGAGAGTGGAAGGAGTCCGCTCACCCCTCTTTCGAAATGCTCTCACATGGCCACGCGTATATAGCCTCTGCCAGAGGAGTCCTACTCACTGCCTTTTCGTAGCGGGGGTGTTGTTCACGAAATCGAGAGAACGAGAAGCGAGTGTCTAATGCTTTAACCGAGTTTGTGGACATTGAGAGTTCACCTAAGGGAGTTGGAAAACCCTTAATCAAATCCAGTCGTGCACATGGGCTCCAGTATCCTGATGGAACAAATGGCGTCTGAACCAATTATTGTTGGCCGGCTACCATGGGACTGCATCTCCTTGCGATGCTCCACTGCCTTGTGGATCAGATCTTCAGGTCGAAGGCTCGGGGTGTGGCCCCCTAAGAAAACCACCTGCTTCGGTTTGGGCACCCGGGCAGTATCACAACCTTCACACATTTCAAATGAGATTTGTGTGGCGCATATGTATTTGGTGCTTTTTTGTACCAATATCTGTGTGTTCAAATAATGATAATAATAAATGATTTGTTCACGTTCTGCTGAAAAAATTTGAATCAACATAAATATGGATTCCACATACAAAATGAAAAAATGTCCCAGAACAGTAAGAAGGTTGTACGAGACACTGTCGAAAGCCTCACCAGAATCGAAGTACAGAATAATCACTGATTGAACAATATTTTTCGTTCAAATAATTTAATCAATCATGGATAATGGTACCGCCTTCTATTCCATGGCATCAATGGAATCTGAAGAGAACGTAGTTATTCACATTTAAAAGTTTCCAGATATGGGTGATTTGTATCACGTTGCCATAGTAACTAAAATGCTTGGATTTACAAGGATTATAATTGTTTTGAAATGATTAATTTTATTTCACGAAGCGGGCACTATATGAAATAATAAGAAACCCGAATTTACCATCGGGATGCAAATTAGAGAATAGGTTATAAGTAGTAGCTGCTTGAATACTCGTGGGATTAGCTTAGGCAATAATAGTGTTGTGATGGTGAATAAATTCAGCAAATTTTTCATCATTTCACGGCAAGGAAGTCGGAGTGAAGCCAGAAAAACGTCCCTTGATTGTTAAGAACATCTAACAGAAGCATGATGTTTATCTCGGGAGACGGATCAATAAGGATATATGTCTAAGTAAGCGACCAATTAATCGCTCCTAATTCAAACAACTCTTTATATCCGATGTATATGTAACAATTTCTAGACATCTTTTTACGAAGGTAGTAGTTTGTTTTAGTACTTTTCATTGGGAATCTAGCGTTAATAAGAACATTTTCGGAAGTTTGCCACTTTCGATTATATCAATGTTTAGTGCATGGTCGGTTATGTAATTGTGGCATCCATTCTGCCCGTTTACTGTTGCACAGGTACTGCGACTGCGTAATGCACTGACTGGAATTTGAATTGTGTTATCTGATTTGTTATCAGAAGGACTGTTTATGATCAGATCCAAACCAACATTTTTATAAGAATAGACACGATTTACATTAGGATAACTTTATTTTGAGTTCTGAATTTTAAGATTCAGGAGGATTTTATAGTGGTGGCAAACTTGTTGAGTAAAAAAATTTCTCACAATCAAACTTAATTCTATGACCTCTCGGACTAGGATACGTTCAGAATTTTGACGCTGTTGGTTTTTAAATAGCTCTATCTGGAAGAATCTTACCATCCCTTAATATCTGTTTTTGTCTGATCACGTTGAAGAAAGTTAGAAACTCACAGGCATTTACAGATGTGTCGAATTTGAACAAGATAGGTGAATGCATACAAGGGTAACTCTTTTAATCTTATCAACACGCACGGTACTTGTATTATGTCACCGGCTTTGAGCAGCTTAGACTTGATATTTTCCAGGGCATACATGTTCGGTATATCAAACACCACTACATTTCCGGATCATTCATTCAAACATCTCTAAAGAAAAGTCACCCAAGAAATTATATATGTTGTTCGTGTGATCTGCGATTCCCGCGAGTTTTAGGTTGATAAGATACTTAAACAAATTAAGAACGTTGATATTAGCCTTGCAACTTTCTTATATAATCAGTATCGTTGAAGTGACCATTGCCATCACTATTTGTCAGCAGAACCCTCAGCATGTCTAAAATGGCAAAAACTTGCATAGGCTTGTCTCGTTCTGGCAGAATCGAGTAGCGCGGATCATAAAAACAACCAGAAATCGTGTCAGTAGTAGTATCAAGAGCATGCGGGTGTAATGACAGAGATTCAATATGTAAGTACGTGTAGTAGTAGAATAGAACAAAAAATGTGCACATTGGATATATTTTAGTCAAGGGATTACACGGAGAGATATACCTTATACCATAAAGCAATATCAAACGACCGAAATAGGTAGTGTATGTGGTGCATATTTAAACTGAAAGCCTGCATAAATTAAAGTTGTAGGGTGTAGGGACATGTAGTTTTAAAGAGTGTCGATACCATCCAGAATTAATAATTTATAACCAAAATAGAAAGACGGATTTTTATGTAAAAATACTGACCAAAAAGTATGACAAACTCACAGAGTATTAGAGAAAGTAAATGAGTTATAGTGTCCAAATACAATTTAAAGATTAGCATATAAAACTGTTCAAAGTCTAGACTATGATAGCTCATGATATATGATTGCATAGATTTGAGTGTTAGATTAAGGTCTAAACCAAACAAGTAAATTCAGAAGGCATGTGGGTTGCACAGTCCAAACAGAATATAAGGTGCAGTATGCAAAAGTTGAAATACAATCCTTCATCATATATGATAATACATGTTTTGAAAGTGATAGATTATGGTCGTGTGAATGATCAAAATGGATAAATGGTCATAGTTATACTATTATGTGTGTTCTGAATATGTTAAATTAAGATCTTATCCTACGGCAAAACATATATGTAGGCGTTTCTGAAGGAAGTTGCTTTTCGTAATTCTAAGAGAAAACAATCCGCACTACTCTGGGAGAATGCGAGAAAAAACTGTAGACGTCAGTCTGAGAGTACTTCCCGGTTCCCCATCAAAAAAATCGTTTGACCAAAAGTTATTAGAAACCGAAATCGTTTCAGTTTTATTCCGACACTTTGAAGATAACACCATATACAACCTGGAGAGGTAGATAAATGCTTAAAATAAATAGCTCTGTAAGTCTTCAACATTGGATGCTGACCACATTAATTTTAATGGATTCACCTAGCTGAGGGCGCTCGGTCATGCATCCGCACCAGATCACGAGTGGGAACGTCATGCTCCACATCCCCTGCAATCGCTAGCCAGAATAGATCAGACGATCCACGATATATTGATAGCCTATCGAATATATCTTCGAACCTCCTCGCTTCTGTTTTTTGATTTCACTTGGTGAGTGCGATTCATATTAGAGGGTGTTACTGGTTAAAGCGTTATCAAATTCCGAGTATCTGTGGCATTTTCATTGGTGAGCCCGACGTGAATTGGTACACTGAATTGCAAACTGCGAGTCTGTTTCTTTTCGGATTTCTGTATATCATTGCTTGATTTTAGTTTTTTATATAGTGATATTTTTTCCGTGTTTTGGGATATATTTTTTTCACTCGTTCATTCTCGTATTTCACCATGACTGAACAGACACCCAAGGTACTTAAGTTGAGGACGATGTCCCCACATTCATCTCAACTAATGCTCTTCTGGCCAGAAGACATCGAAGTCTGATTCCGATACGCAGAAGCCGACTTCTGCGAGCACGGCGTGAACGACACACGTGCACAACTCCCCGCAATAGTCAGGGCACAACCGTGCGAATTCAATAGGTACGTTACACTTAGCATTTTTACCAGTGATGGTTCGGAACCGTACTAAACACTTAAACGATCTATCCTTGAACGCAGAGGTCTAACCGATCGACAAAGGTTAGACCAACTTCTCAATAACATCGACCCGCAACACGGTTCTTTGACAGACATGTTGCTAAGAATGAGAGAGTTTATCTGTCAAAGAACACTCAATGATGGCCTATTCAAACAACTTTTCTTATCCAAACTTCTTCAACAGGTTCTAGCTGTGCCCGTCTCATTTCAAAACAACGCCGTAGACGAGCTGACTGCATCTATCGACCGCATCCTAGAAATCGCGAAACCTAATGCCGAGGTTTTTTCAGTCAAAGAAAAGCCTCAAACGACCCAGAATGTCACCAGAGATTTATGTCATACAGTTACACGTTATCGTAAACTTCGCAACAAATGTAAATGGTCACACATCTCG
This sequence comes from Schistosoma spindalis, assembly GCA_946903255.1. Classification (NCBI taxonomy): domain Eukaryota; kingdom Metazoa; phylum Platyhelminthes; class Trematoda; order Strigeidida; family Schistosomatidae; genus Schistosoma; species Schistosoma spindalis. The sequence goes on from OX336424.1 coordinate 40,850,330, forward strand.
CGAAGAAGCACTTCACGTAGGGGACCTGTCTCTAGATCACGAGAGATGGATAACCCCGACCAGTGCTGACATCATAACCAGTATGGGAAGACCTCCAGAAATTGCAGAAAACCCTGCAATTTTCTCAACTCAAAATCGATCGACACGAAAAACGATTCGAGAAACTTCCAAACCGGCATGCGTTAACGACAACCGTAGCCGGCGAACATAGCGTCTATTATATGTCACTGATGTGATAACGAGAGTTCGCTACCTTAGGTTTAAATCTACAAGTGGCAAACGGAAAGCATATCGCTACGTATGGCAAAAAGTATGTTTATATCAACGTGGGTTTACGCAAACCCATTCACTGGATCTTTGTTGTTGCAGATGTTTCTATGCCAATCATTTGTATGGACCTTCTACAACACCACAACTTAATTATCGATACGCGCAAAGGGAGGCTAGTAGATGGAAATACTAATTTATCTGTTTGCCTGACTTCTTTTTCTGGTTGCAGGTTATCTCCAGCTACAATTAAGCAGACTATAGACCCCTTCTACCAACCACTAATCGATAAGCATTCTGGCATTTACCAATCGCAACCGAAATTGTGGTGTGCAACCAGCAACCTTATACATCACATCACGACTACAGGACCACCTGTATTATCTAAAGCACGTCAACTAGCCCTCGAGAAGCTAAATTTGGCGAAAGAATTCGACCACGTGATAGACTAAGTAATCATACGACCATCAAGCAGCCCGTGGGAATCTCCGTTGTATATGGTCCCTAAAACGGACAGCAACGATTGGCGTTCAACTGATGACTATTGGCGGCTCAATGCAAAAAACATTCCCGATCGTTGCCTCACATCCACGACTTGACAGTCATCTTGAAGGGTAAAACTGTCTTTTTGAGAATCGACTTGGCTAAACAGTATAATCAAATCCCTATGGCTACTGACGATATTCTGAAAACCTCTATCATAACTCCTATCGGACTAGGAATTTTCGCGCATGCCTTTCGGAATAAGAAACGTTGCCCAAACTTTTCAAAGGTCTCAACTTCGTACATGCGTATGTTGCTGACTGCCTAAAAGCAAGTCCGAACAGGGAATCGCATCTCCAGCATCTGGACCTTGTTTTCAATCGACTACACAAACATGGTATTACCGTAAACATTCAGAAATGCCAAATCGGAACTGACTCATTAGATATCCTAGGACATGCAACCCCTTAGATCCAAATTGGCGGCCATTCTGGATTACCCAAAACCGAACACCATCAAGCAATTACGCACGTCTAACGGCCTGGTAGTTTCCATAGACGGTTCATACTGAAATGCGCGTTACTTACGAAACCGCTAACAGACCAACTTCGTGGGAATGTGAAATCCATCAATCTGGACGACACGGCGCGAAATGCATTGTCCACAGTTGATGAACTTATGGCTTAAGCAACAATGCTTGCTCATCAGGATGCTGAAGCACCCATCAGTATCGCAGTAGACGCATCCGACTCGGCAGTCGGAGAAGTCTTACAACAATGGGTTAATCAGCCCTGGCAACTTTTGGCATTTTTCTCTAGACGGTTGCTCGACACTGAATTGAGGTACATCACTTTCGGTAGAGAAGTCCTAGCTATATGCTGTGCTGTACGGCATTTTTGACACTATACCAAAGGCTGTTAATTCACCCTTTTTACTGACCATAAACCACTTATTTCTCTTTAAGCTCCTCTTCAGACATGTACTCACCACGTGAAACTCGACAACTGGACCACACTTCGTAGTTTACTTCAGACATTCAACACATTTCTGGAGCAAACAATGTAGTCGCAGACGCCTTATCTCGCATAACGTCCCTGAACAGGTTCGAAGAAGTTGACCTTCTGAAACTCACCTGGTTAAATATACATTGTTCTTCCTAGGTGTCATGTCTCTTCTTCTCTATTGTAAGCAGACAGATAACTCATATGGATGCTGACCTACTAAGACCGATCATACGAAGCTCAAAATTGGTCACAAAGTCTTGTGAGTTGCTAAATGTTTTATTTTTCTTACCCTAAAAATTTTACAATTTTATACTCTTTCATATCCTTTGATTTGCTATTAGTTCTTACTATCTTTAAACCACATATAATCTAACTTGTTTTCTTTTAGTTTCACCATTATTTATTTTCATAGCAGTGTGATATACTAAATGGACATCTGACCTATAATACGAACGCTTTAACTAACTGATTTGCCAGTAACATGGAACTGTTAGAGACAGTGTATTCCAACTATGAGCTGTGATTAAAGCAGCATTCATACTTACCACAAACGTGAGAGAGCCTAACATCACAAAAGGAGGGAGGGTGGAGTTAATGACCAGTAAACATGATGTTGGGGAGATAACTTCAATCCACCCATGTCTGAAAGGTATAACATTTTGTTTAATCACGGCTCCTTATGGTCGAGTGGAATGTCCCGAACCAATGGTACTGATGCTGATTTATCATGCAAAACACCTCATTAAATGGCTCCAATAGCGTCGACAAAAAAAAGGGAGACAGCCATTCGTGTATCATAACACTGTTTTAGCACTATATTTTATAACTACACATAATCCCATATTCTCAGTCTCTTTCTGAACCACCTCCATTTGTCAGTTGTTTATCCACTCATACCTTGTCTACAGTTATTTCCTTTAACCTATTAGGATGCTCCTGCTTACTAAATACTTCAATAAATGAGAATCAGACTGAGTAGTCATACCTTATCTATGCCTTAACATTGTCTGCTCTGCTTCTCGTCCCCTCTTGTTTTCTTTTTGTCTTGCACCATTTTTAGCCCTCTTGAGACACGGAACGGGTGACCTCGTCCTGCACCATCCTTAAGGCCTCAAATATTCCAAAGGGATATAAGATTGCGATTTGTAGAAGCCCCTAACCTCACATGGATGTATTATCGACCATTAGTTGCACGTCGCAACGCAACTTTCATGAAGCGTGCCAACTGTGATACGGACTAAAACCATTCTACACTCATATCTTATAAATTGTCAATCCAGCTGTGCAATTTGCTACTGTGAAAATTGCATCAATTGTAAACATTTTATCTTACCTGTAAACTGGCATGCCTCATGTAACAAACTGTTATTTGAGGATAAACTATTATTAATACTATAATAAAAAGAAGACACTGATCTTCGGCACGAGTTGTTGTCAACAACTTTTAAGCTGCGTATTAAACATATGGGAACAGGTAAAGAAACCTTGCTTTGTGACAAATCTGCAGTTAGGATCTCCCAATGCTGCCGAAACATCATAGACGCAGCATCCTCGATACATTGCACAAACTTTCTCATCCAGGTGTCCATGCAACAATCAAGCTCATAGTAGGACGACTTTGCTGGCCTGGTATGAATATAGACGTGAGCGGGTGGGCACGCTCTTGTGTAAGCTGCCAGAAATCTAAGGTTATTAGACACAACAAATGTCTCTTAGGCTCTTTCGAATCTCCCGACTCTCGTTTCGGTCATGTTCATCCGGATTCGGTAGGATCTTCACCAGATTCAAATGGATACTCTTATTTCTGAATCTGCGTAGACCGTTTCCCTCGATGGCTAGCAGCAGTACCCATCAAGGACATCGCTGCTAAAACAGCGGCCCGTGCTTTCGTCGAACGATGGGTAGCAAGCTTCGGCTGTTCTTCAACCATCACTACAGATCGTGGATACTTGTTCGAATCTTGACTTTTTTGTTGTGTGACCACACTATTAGGAATCACTGACTTCCGATCGGCCGCCTACCACCCACAAGCAAACGGGTTGGTAGAACGCTTTCATCAATAACTAAAAGCTTCACTATCTGTTGCAAACATTTCACAGTGGACCAACGCTCTTCCACTCGTCCTACTAGGTATTCACAATGCAGTGAAAGCTGACATTAGACATACTGCTTCTGAACTCGTTTATGGAGCGACACTTCGACTTCCTCGCTTCTGTCTTCCGATTTCACTTGGTGAGTGCGATTCTTATTAGGTGTTACTGGTTAAAGCGTTGTCAAACTCCAAATATCTGTGGCACCCATTATACTTCCCTACAGTCCTGAATTTAGGCCTCACTTACTCCAATGATATCAGTACGTTTTTCTTTTTGAGAAAGGTGACAATGTTATCTGTGAAAGTTTTCTGGACTCTCAGTGATCTAGGGGTAACTGTGGACCACGATCTTAGGACCATGATTCACTACCATGCAGTCCAGAACTTAAAAGACATTAAGACGGAAAATCGACCAACGTGTACTAACCTTAGAGAAATCTGAATTTGAACACTTCGTGGTCTACCGTAGACTGTAAAGTTCAAGAATTTAGTCTTCTTCAACCTATTTTAACACATTAATAAAATGATTTTAGAAATGATATTTCTTCCCTTTTCCTTCCTAGTAGATCATGAAAACCCAGTAAACATAACAGGCAGGTTTAAACGTACAAAAGTGAACAGAACAAGTTTTCACACGTTGTAGTGGTATTGGATCCTAGTCAAACGATCGTGTAGCTGAGCATTTAATTACAAAGAAGATTTCATTCAACGCGTAATATCAAGAGCAGGTCAGAAGTGGTGAAGGAAACAGGTGATCGGTATGACATAGATCAGCCATGAAGGTATGTTCATTCCATGTAACTCATGTATTTCCACATTAAATATATTTTATCCCCGGCTAAGTCGTGTTCTTCAAAAGTACTCAACGTAATTTTGATTTCATGATAGGACGAGCCAGCATAGACGATAATGTGACTTCCACATAAGATCTAATAGAATAGGTAGTCACATCATTATAAATCAACAATTTCAGGATTAGGTCTATTATTATAGTAACAAAGATAAGTATACTCATACCGTACTAGACCAGAAGTATGCAGTCAACAAAGTTGGAACCTGCTAGGCAAAGTGGCATTCACACCTTCAATCGATCCACTCAGAAGAAGACTAGAGAGTCATAGAAGTGTGCCATTAAATAAATAATACAGGTTGTCCATCTTCTGTCTTTAATGGTCAAATATATAAATCTGGATCTGGAATCTGATTATGAAGTTGTTTTATCCCTCTTTTTGGGAAAGAATATTGAAAAAAAACTATATTCTACATCGTCAAAAACGCTGTTCTTACACCTTAACTGAGATCTCAGAGGACAAGTAGTTCGTTTAGGCTACCAAGAAAATATCAAGCATTGTAACATTAAGTGTCAAAGAACTTTCAATTTTTAGACCCCAGGAAGTTTGAGCTCTGTGCTACTGTGAGTTTCCACTGGAGTTATGTAACATGTTTCAAGGTAGACAGCAGTTTAATACCAATTTCTTACAAAATACTAGTAGTTCGCATTTTTAAACATTTCATGCGGAGTTTCTTCTCCTGTTATTCAAGCTTTTTATCCGACATGATTTAATATACATTGTAATCTACTGTATACGTTAGACTATGGTTTACTAAATGGATAGATATATGTTTACGGGACTGAGAACGTTGCTATTCCTGACCAGACAAAAAGCGGTTTTCTCAGTGTAACTTTTTACACAAGTCTGAATTTAGTTTTACCTGTTTCTTAACGTTGAGAAGTACTTCCGTCTTAACATGCTTTATGAGTTCGAACTCAGCTTAACCTAAGTCCCATATTTGTCCAATTATCGCGCTTATTTCAAGCTCGAGAGGTTGTCTCCTGTTGACTCCCAACTGTATTAGTGAATCGCTAGTTAATATTAACTAACTACTCAAATATTTGACTCTGGTATACGTTCTGATTAATATATATATTTTAATGCTTAGCACCTTGATATTGTTTGTTATCAGCCCATCAAAACTGATATACAATTCCTTACAGTTAAAAGAAATTAAAATCCTAAGCCGGTCCATTAACTCGTACAGTCGTCTTTTCACTTTTCTGCCCCCAAATGCCCTGGTACGGCCGAGAGTGGGGAGAGTCCGCTCTCCCTCTCCAAATGCTCTCACATGGCCATGCGTATATAGCCTCTGCCAGGGAATCCTACTCACTGCCTTCTCGTGGCGGGGGTGTTGTTTACAAAAATGAGATTCCAAAAGCGAATGTCTGGCGCTTTAACCGGACCCCAAACCAATGGTGCACATGGGCTCCAGTATCCTGAAGGAACAAATGGCGTATGAACCAATCGTTGGTCACCGGCTACCATGGGACTGCATCTCCTTACGATGCTCCACTGCCTTGTGGATCAGACGTTCAGGTCAAAGGCTCGGGGTGTGGCCCCCTAAGAAAACCACCTGCTTCGGTTTGGGCACCCGGGCAGTATCACAGCCCTCACACAAATCAATTGAGATTTGTGTGGCGCATATGTATTTGGTGCCTCCCTGTACCTATACTTATGTATTAAAATAGATAATAAATAAATAAACAGTCGAACGAAATTTATCTATGTATGAAATAAATTCCTTTGGATTTTGTCTTTTTGACTTAACCAATGGATTTGCAACATTACGCATCTCGTCCATGTGTGCAAGTTGGTATGCATGAGAGAATCTTGGGAAGAGAAGTATTAGAAGAAAAGTGACTTGACTTTTCTGTAAGATTTTAAGTGCGTTGAATTCCACCCCAACTAATTTTGAGGCCATTTATTTGTCGAGTGAACAAAATGTTGATCTTGCCAACTTACATAATCTGTTACGTGTGGTACATATATTTATCTATATTAAGTCATGGATGTCTCAGAAAATTACAATGTTATGTCTTATGAAAAATATAATTACAAATATAAATACAAACAAGCACTTACAAATGCACATCCTTTTAGCATTGTCTCTGTGTAGTTGATCAGTCAAGGGAGTGGCTAATTCGATCTTAAACCATAATTGTTTAAATTAGTTGAGATATGTTATGTGCCTGTACACACACCACTTCTATATGTTACGTTAGCTGGTATGTAAACATGTCTGGAAAAGATTAAGGGCGGACATTCTGCTTTACGAACCCATAAATTCTGGCAGTTGGTATGCATAATCTACGGAAATTCTTGCTCCTCGATGAGGTTGGGAATAAGTCCGCAAAATTTGAAAAAATTAAAAAGCAGTGCTAGACACTTACAAATGAACATCATCTACATTTTGAAATCCTATGCTTTTCCTCTCTTCTAATTCACTTCCATCTATTTATTATTTATTTATTTTAACACATGAGTATAGGTACAGGGAGGCACCAAGTACATATGCGCCACACAAATCTCAATTGATTTGTGTGAGGGCTGTGATACTGCCCGGGTGCCCAAACCGAAGCAGGTGGTTTTCTTAGGGGGCCACACCTCGAGCCTTCCACCTGAACGTCTGACCCACAAGGCAGTGGAGCATCGTGAGGAGATGCAATCCCATGGTAGCCGGTGACCAACGATTGGTTCATACGCCATTTGTTTCTTCAGGATACTGGAGCCCATGTGCACCATTGATTTGGGGTCCGGTTAAAGCGCCGGAAATTCTCTTTTCGTCCTCTCATTTTTGTTAACAACACCCCCGCCACGAGAAGGCAGTGAGTAGGATTCCCTGGCAGAGGCTATATACGCATGGCCATGTGAGAGTATCTATGTTATAGTTCGTTACCATCATAACGCGTTCGACATTCTTTTGTACCTTTTGTTTTTCTTTGTCGTATCACTTGCGTGTGGTGGGTTAGGGAGAGAGAAAAGTCATGGTTCTTATTTTCCTCCTCACATCACGATGTCACTGGTAGCGCAGCCTTCTCATCCCACAAGTTCTTTTCGACATATGTTTGACCTTCTACTAGCTTCTATGAGGAAGACCTTTCTAAACCCAAATCAGACGTTAATGAAATTCCCTACTGTTGGGCCATTTTCAGGTTCTGAAAGTTAATTTGCACATAAGTTTATTTACTTCTGGGTTGTTCGCCTTATTTGTTTTTACGAAAGATTCTTCTAAGGTATATAATTTAGTCATTCTTATTTTTTTAGTTTTTTTTTATCCGGATCCTGCTACTTTTTCAGATAGAGAGAAACATTTCAGTTCACTTGCAATATGAATTTGAAGGATCTTGTAAGTCAGTTAATTTTTGAGGTTACATATGGTGAGTATTTAAAACCATTAATCTTGAGAATATGATAATAATTCATTTGGTTGTTAATTTCTTGAAATGGAAATAGTCATCACGCAACCGAATGAGCAAAAAGTAGCCATTTTTCCAGAACACTGTGTGAATTGGTAGTGTGCTTCCTTAATATTACATAGAGCGCAAAACTGAAAATTTTCAGTTTTCGTTCAAGCATTCTCCTAATCATGTGCTTGGGCTTGCGGATTCGTGATCATTCTTGGATGAAGGTAACCTTTGGGAAACCTAAATAAAGTACTCATGTAACGCACTCCACATCCAAGTATTATTCTCGTATATCCAACATCTCCAGTGATACTGCCATTCATAAATAATCACATCTTTCCCTACAGATTCCTGTCACCGGCGAGAAAGTTTTGAAGTGGAGTTGACACATCAACTATTTGTTAAAAAGCTGTTTGTGATTGGCGTCGAGTATTTGCATCTAGGGTTCGGCAGTCACGCCCTAACGTCTACGAACCACTTCTAATCCAGCATCCTTTTCAGTAACCCTAAGAAGGAGCGTAATCCACGATGTAGGTAATCGGCTTGTTAAAATCACATGCACAAGCTTAACAGCACTCGGGATCACCTTGTTCACAATCGATTTCCGTATTAATTTTTTAACATTCCTTTTATTCCGACCATAAAGTCTCCTACAGTTCCACCTTTATCCTGCCAACGCTAGCGATTCAATTCTTCAGTGTTACTCTTAGTATGCTGATACCACACTCTAAAGTACATCTTAGGCTTTAAAGTTTTGAACAGAACAGGTTCTTGTAAACTAAATTTCGGTAGATTGCAGCTTATGCACTTTCTAACTAAGGGGATAATAGGAACTCGGTGGATTAAGTACACACCAATGTCTCTTCATCGTCTCTGACTATGCTACCAATGATCGCAGTTCGGATAAATTGAAGGATGAGTTTTAGAAAAGACTGTCTCTTCTACAAGAAGCCAAACACTCAGACGTAATTGTAGTATTGTTTTTATCACCCAAGTAGGTAGTTTGAAGTGAAATAAAAAACATTTAAATGGACCTTACTGTGTCCCAGCTCAACAAACTGATGACGACGACCATCTGTCCAGACAACCGTTTATTCCTAAAAAGTATAAGTTTTAAGCATAAGGAGAGACATCGTCCGACATGGCGACCACTAGAATTAACTCAACGATGGCCTCAAACAGGACCATACTGTCATTAGTCATCGTTGGAGAGGCTCAATAGGAGACTGCTGCTCATTCTGGGGCACATGTCTCGACTCTGATCCTGCTCCAGTAGGAGAACGTGTTTGCTTGCTTCATACTAGACCCAGAAAATCTAGATCAAGAAGACCCGAAATAGTTCAGCTTCACGATGGAGTACAGAGTATATTTGAGAAACAATGAGAAAAGTAGTTAGTCAATCTCTAATGGGATACTCATCTCAATATGGATTGGCATAATATCCAGACATCTGGAGAAACAGCAGTGAGATCTACCAGTAACTTAAACTATAAGGTTGAGAAACATCAATAGATTTCAGTAGTGTTTACTCAGTTGATAGATGCTTGAGGTCTCATCTCATCTGGCTCGGAATACAATAAGTATCGAAGTATTTTTCTAGTGTAGAAATAAGTTAGAAAAGAGCTGAAGGCCGCAAAACCAAGACACGAAGAAGCAAACTGATGAACTGGGCTGTATGGTAGGTGCCTGCTACCTGATCAGTGACTTTGTATGATATGGCTCGAAATTGTTCACAATCGAGCAGATGAATTCCCTCTTTAGCTTTCCTTAGGTCCTATGTTTCTAAAATCCTTGTATTTTTTCATTCCATTAATTTAGAATTTCGTTGCATAACCTTTTTTAATGGTACCTGTACTATCTTTACTATTGAATTCACTCCGACAGTTTCATCTTGCTGTGCTGATGAAGTATAGAAACTCGAGCCGATGTACATATGTCCCAGATTTTGTGTTGCGTATGACTAATCAAGAGAGCTGCAATGATGAGTGGAAATTTTCTTAAAATAGCTCTACTGGTCTCAAGCTACCTTACTGTTCCCGAATATCCTGGATCGAATATCGACATAAGCTCCTCGACTCCTAATAAGACTGAAAGGGGTATAACTAACCTGGAGAAAGAAAGAAAGCTACGAACTCTGGAAAGCCAATCTCAAAGATGTGTAGGGTTCGTAGTCTAGTCTTAGCAGCTAGGCTGACCAAGATGGTTGCTTGAATCTTGGATCTGGACTTAATCCCACCTGACCAGTCTCTGTCGCAGTTCATTTCAGTCTATAACTAAGGACAAATTATCTCAAAAATACAACAGAGAAATCAGTTTGATAACTATCTAAAATATTAGCCTCAATAATCAGCTGACGCTTAGTTGAGGCTCGTGGCGTTGGGCTCAAGAAAATCAGGTTGGTTTCAAATTTGGACTTGGATGTATTGATCAGATACAAACCCTTTGTCATGTTCTAGATCATGCGCACACCCATTGTCGTTTAACAGTAGTGATATTTCTTGACATAAGAGCAGCGTTCAGTTCCGTTGGCGAAAACCTCCTATAGCAGTGTTAATCATAGAAAGAAGTTTCAAAGAGGTACATGAACCTTGATAAATTTTTATAGTCGAACACTGTTGGTCGAGTCAATGTTTGTGACGAACCATCAACTTCAAATGGTGTTCGTCGGGGTTAATTACTTTCCCATTTCTAGTTAACTTTCTCATCAGAATTCTTTTAAAGATAGTATCTTTGTCTAATCCTTCAGGGATTGATCTTTAACTAGGAGATTCACTTATCCACTTGAATTTATTTACTTATTTACACACATAAATATCGGTACAAAAACGCAACAAAATATATATTCCCCACACAACGTAGTTACCATTCAATTTGCTTGTGAGCTGGGATACCCTCCAGCTGCTCAAACCTAAACAGATGGATTTTAGGGGCCCAATCCCCTAGCCTTTGACCCAGAGGTTCAATCTGTAGTATCTAGCACTATGTCAAGCCTATATGGGTACGCTAACTTCCGGACAGACCAAGTTATTTATTCTTGAATCACATTTTGACCTTGTCAATTATTCGCTTATTAACCTTAACTATTTGTATATGAGCGTATGTATATGTATATGTATCACATCTTTAGCTTACTTTTATCTGGCTATAAATATTGAGTCACGCTTGCTGGAGGTCAATAAGTCTGTGAAGTATACGTATCCAAAATTCATTTTCGTGTTTAACTTATTTTATTCCGTTATGCTCTAACGCAAATTAAATCGATAATTATATACGAGAGTTGGGGGCATTTTTATCTTGTTAACATCATTCAGTCAAATTGGTGTCAGATCAACAAACCACGAAAAATCCACATGGCAGTAAAACGACGTTAAGAGATGCGGTCCCATCATAAACGGTGACCAAGAATAGGTTCAAGGGTCATTTGTTCCCTCAGGATCCTGGAGCCCATGTACACCACTGGTTTGGAAATAGGGTTTTGCAACCCTATCAGGTGAACCTTGCGTAGCCACTGACCAAGTTTAAGCATCGGACCTTCTCTTTTCGTCCTCTCAATTTCGTAAACAACATTAATGCCATGAGAAGACAGAGGATAGGACTTCTCGGCAGTGGCTATATACGTGTGGCCATATGAAGGCATCTCAAGAAGGTGAGCTGGCTCTCCCTACCTCTGACCGTATCAGGATATTTGAAAGCTATCCATTTAAAATACACAGGTGAAAATCCTGTTTGATGAGGACTCTGATGAGGTAGACTTTTGATTTCCTTAAAGGGCAATGCAAAATGTCACTTTAAGACTGGTCTATGTCAGTGACTAAAAAATGTTATGTAGAGAAATATTTGAGTGCATGGACTGCTTCACTTGTTTCAGAAGTCTCGTCAGCTCTTGTGGGTTGTCATCTGACGAAATCTCAATACGGATTCTGTAAACTCAGTTGGCTTTTATGCAAACTTGCACTCTTCAGTGTATAATAATTAATGATAAATATAATCTTGGTGTTGCTTGTTAAATTACGCTTACTCTTCTAATTGTATTATTCTACTAGAAGTTATTTTAGCGATATATTCTATTTTGCTTCTAATATTGTTTTAGGTTCCTGAAGAACGTATGAAAATTGCTGCTCTTTTAGCAGAGAAAAAGTAAAGTTTTAAACATCTAAATACAATTCACTTTTCCCATTATTAGGAGTACAAATGAGAATTCATGGATGTATGAGAAACCGAAAGATGATCCTGAAGCTTTTTTGTTGGGGAAACAAGTTCAAAGCTTAAACCAAATTCAGGAAATTGGTAAAGGTAATTAAAAAAAATAATCGAGTTTTTTTTTTTATTAATTTAGAATATGATGAATCACCTGCTCAACGACTTGCTAGATTTGATATGGAGGCCAAATTTCGTGAAGATCCCCTGACAATTATGAAGTGATTATTTAAACTATATTGAGGTATTTTACTCACTTAATTAATAGGCAAAGAGAAGCGGAAAAACGAATGGAACTACTTCAGAATACAGCTAAAGTTAGGAAACTTCGAAGACTTGTAAGGTCTATCCAATCATCTAATAACGTTTTTTTTATAGCTAACAGAGCAAAAATTGCGTAAAGAAAAACGTAAAAGTAAAAAACATTTAAAACAAAAACGTCCGCATAAAAGTTCAGATGAATCAGAGGGAGGTAGTTCAGATGATGAATTGCTGAATAAGTTCATTGAAATTATTCACCAATCTAATGAACTGAAAGAGGATAGCTCACAGAAATCTATGGATAAATGTAGTAAAGAATCATCTAGTACTGTTAAAAAACAACGTTCAAATACTTGTGATCAGGAACATACACGTTCAGACCAAAAGTGTTCAAATGTGAACCGAAAACATCATTCAGGATGTAATCAAAGTAACCAATCAATTTTATCCTGTTCAGAAAGATCTAACTATCACAAGTCATCATTAAATCGGAGAAAGTTATCTAAAGAAGAAATCGAAGCTAAGCGAGCTCAGATGATTTCTGATGCAAAAGAACATGAAAAAGAACGTTTACATCGTTCCACTACTCACTATAAGATAAAAAAGAATGAAGAGGAAAGGGAATTAGCCTCGAAATTTTCTCATGGACCATCATTTATTAGTCATTTAAAAAACCAACATGTTGACAGAACTACTTTAGAAGAAGGTATTCATCGTAAGGCTAGTAATCGTCAGAAAGGAGAACTTCATGATAATTTTATCAAACGTTAGAAGAGGTTTTTTAATCTTTTGATTATATTGTAAATAAAAAAATGTTTCTTTGATAAATTGCATAAATGTAATTTGTTGTTCTGATAATAAGTTTTACTTTAGTACCCAACTTAAACCTCTTACGCAGTCATGTGATTAACATTCATTCCTCCTCGTTAATTTGTTAAGGACAAATTAGATTCAGATCTGATAAGTCTTGCAAATTAAACCCTATACTCGGTTCCTAAGCTATTCTTGTAACCCCCAAGCTAGAACTTTACAGCGACCTGAACACGAGAGAGAAGACATAAAGTATGCGAGAAGTACTTTACTCCAAAGGTTCATTCTAATACAGAAAATATAGGATTTTTATAATATTTTAAATGTCCTTGGGTTGCTCGAAGATTCTGGAATGCTACTAAACATAGTAGCAGTATAAGCAATCAGCCAATCAGAACCTCTACATGTGACGTTTCACATCCTTGATGTTTCTGGCTACAACTTCAAGTGAACGCTGATTGGATGAAATGCTTCTTAGTGTTTCCTGATCCTTGCTTGTCTTTTGCGAGAAATTTCCTGGATCACTCGAACAAGATCATTAAAATGAGATGAACTTCTTTAGCTAGAACGATGCTTTCTAGCTGTGCTTCCTTATTGAACTGTTTCTCATATTATTTACTACTGTCGTTCATTTACTTTTATTCATCCATTGTCCTTGATTATACTCACCTTCCTTCCTCTATCTCTTTATAATCTTATTTTCTCATTTGTGTGGCACAACTTTATTTTGCTGGGCTGACTTGTATTACTGTTTATCAGCCTGTTACCCCTCATGGAGCACGGGCTACCTACAAGTAATCTCCAACCGACGTTGTTCTGAGCTCTACGCTCCACTTGACTCTGAGTGCTATCCATTCTTTGGAAATATGCCTATGATTCCCACTCAATGTATTCTTTGGTCTGCCACTTTCTTTTCCCTACAGGATCCCAAGTTTGGACATGCATCGTGATGCAGTTCGATGGTTTCCTGAATATATGTCCTATCCACCTTCAACCTCTCCTTCCGATCTCCCCTTCAACAGGGAGTTGACTTGTCCTCTGTTGCCGACGAATATGGAGTACCTTGCGTAACCTACTGTTTATAAATACCTGTATATTTCTGATGATGTTTGAAGTAGTTTTTCATGTTTCAACATTGTACGGTAAATCTGTTTTTGCCAACCCGCATATTCACATGTCCATGATACTGCCCAAGTATGTGGAAGATTCCACCTCTTCCAGAGTTTCTCCATCAAGTATGATTGCATTGGTGTTCTCTGTGTTGTATTTGAGGATCTTGCTTTTTTTGCGTATATTGAGGCCTACTGTTGCAGACTTCTGGTACACTGGTTGTCTTGACTTGCATTTGTTGCTGTACATGGAATAGAAGAACAAGAAAATCTAAGAATTCCAAACCGTCTAGTCGCATCCAAACTATCCACTGTATCACGCGATCCGTCTGATATGTGAAGGTCTTCATAATCCAGTAGACCACTGGAAGAAGGACAAAGTGGAGAATAACCAATCTTGTTTGACACCGGTTTTCACTTGGAATGTGTCTATCAGCTGTCCTCCATGCACGAATTTGCAGTGAAGTCTGCCGTCGGAACTCTGCATGATGTTGACAATTTTCTTAGGTACACCATAGTGTCGAAGAATGTTTAATAAGGTTTTCCTATCCACGCTGTCAATCACTTCATAGGCAATGAAGTTGATGTATAGTGACGAGTCCCATTCAATTGATTGTTCAACGATGATCCGTAGTGTTGCGATTTGGTCTGTGCACGACCTACACTTACGGAATCCGGTCTGTTGTTTTCATAGTTGAAGGTCTACTGAGTCTTTCGTCCGATTCAGCAACACTGTTGAAAACGTTTCTTAGTATCGATAGTAGCGTGATGCCTCTGTAGTTCTCACATTTGCTCAGTTCTCCTCTATTTGGTATGTTGATGTGGTATCATTCTTTCCAGTTTCTCGGTGGCATTTGTTCCTCCTCACAAATCCCCTTGAATAGAACGTGGATCATGTTTGCAGTTACTCCTATGTTTGACTTGAATGCTTCAGCTGATATGTTGTCAGGTCGTTGTGTTTTGCCACTCTTGATTTGTCTGATTGCCATGCTGATTTCTTCGATCATTGGTTGGTGGGGTAACAGCTATCGGGAGGTATGTGTGTGCTGCTTCAATATCCGATGGATTGAATAGATCTGGTCTATTCAAGAGTTCTTCGAAGTGTTCCATCCATCTGTTCCTACATTATTGAGTTTCAGTGATTGACTTGCCTTGCTTGCTCTTCCACTTATTTCTAATTGTCGACTCTAGTGTTCTTGTCCACTTGTTTGTTTGATTCAGCGTGTCCTTTGACTATGTTTGTTCTTGTCCTACTATTGTTAATTACTGCCTTCTTGTTCTTCCTTCCTTGAATCCTACCTTGGATTTCGATAGAGATCCATTCCTTATGATGATGCCTCTTGCGGTCTAGAACCTCCTGCCACGTTGAAGTTAGTGTTTTTATAATCTAATCCCAGTTGTTTTCCATAGTAGATTCCTCTTCTTTGAATAGATCTTGTAAGGCTTGGAACCTGTTGTTGAGAGTTACATTGAATTAGTTGGGTTTGTCAGTATCTCGAGGGAAGGCTTTATTAAACCTTAGTAATGCTGGTTCTCCAGTTGTCCATTGTTTCTTCAGCTTCTGTTTAATTTTTGCAATCACCAGGTGGTGATCTGAAGCTATATCAGCTCCTCTCTTGGTTCTCGCGTGTTCCATTGACTTTCTGAAACTTTCAGTGTTGCAACATCGATCAAAAAGTAAGGAATGGAAGCTCGCTGAAATACTGGGTCGAGGATTCTATATTGTACTAAAAATATAATATTTAATAAAGCTAATAATAATGTGATATATATGGTACTCTATAGTGTTATCTGATGAAACCCATGTAGCTTTGTGTATGAATTTATGAGGGAATACAGTGGTGCCTATAACCATTTTGTTGAATGTACATGGATTTGCAAACCCCGTTCCTTTCTCACTGTTCATGTCGTCCCATGATATCTTTATGCCCGGTGCTGTCCATTCCGACTTTGAAGTTTAGGTCTTTCATCAGGATGGTCAAGTCCTTTTATGGGAACTTCTCTACCATCGACTGCAGCGTCTCATAAAGCTGATCTTTATCGTCTTCATTGCTATCATTGGTGGATGTATAACACTGTGGTCCCCTTCTTTGTTTTGAAGTATGCTTTGATGATCCTAGCACTGTGAGATTGCCATTTTATAAGTGTTTTACATGCTACTTTGGACAGCACCGTAGCAACTCCATGTGTGCGGAGCATTTTCTTCTTGACGAGAGTACCACAACATTTCTCTTTGACGTAACCTTCCCTGTCCAGTTTAAGTCCAATGGGTTTCGTTGATTCCGAGTACTGTCAAATTGTATCTGCTCATTTATGTCGCTATTTGACTGGTCCTCTCAGTTTTCCACATTGTTCGGACATTTATGTTGACTGTTGCTTTGGTTGTTAGGATGGGAACCATAATAGTTCAGATTGTTTTTTCCTCGTTAGTATTTTTTAACAAGGTTGTTTTCTACGGCATGAAGCTACTAACTGCATGCCTGACCCTCCTTTATCTGAATATGAGACCGGAAGTAACATTAGAAAGGCAACAGGCGGAGTTAGTCTAATACGTTACCAACGAGGTGTCCGTACGACTGACTTTATGTAGGACTGTTATTTACAACAGACTGACCGCGATGTCGAACAACTTAAACCAATAGCCACGTTGCAACATAATCTTTAAAATTCAATTAACATTAGACAAACGTGAAATTAGCAAACAATCAGTGGTCAAACAACTGTTAGATATTCTTCCCATACTAGACAGTTAATTACTTTTTTCTGACAGATTTCCAGGTGATCAGCTCATGGACATGACATTAACATAGCTATTAGCTTTCTAGATATAGTAGACAGAGATGGAATACTTTGTCCAGGAAGCTGGTTCACATAAGTATATTCCGGGGACAGTTGAATAAATTTAGTCTTACAAAACTAACTGGACAGTTTAGTTTTGTCAGAAGAGGTTTCTTTGATTTGCTTCAGGTCACTAGGTGATTTGGTAAACTATATTCAATATTTTTCCGAAACGACTAGTAATCGTTGCAAGGAACAAGTTACTGATACTATTTAGCCCAGTCACAATTATTTCCTATCGTTACTAAGAGGAATAATCGCTTTGAGTCGAGCTCATCCTTTATAGATACAACCATATCTGAACTTGATAACACCACTACTGATTGTCATCTTGGTTATTTCTGACGACTCAAAGTATGTAACAGACACCAGTGAAAGTTCATTAGTTTTATTAAAACTTAACCAATACTTAAAGCTGCTTTTATTTTCTCTACGTTACAACGGAAACGAATTCTGAATACAATCAAAAAGACAATCGATAACTAGTTTTACTTAGAGAGCTAATACACTTAACACAGAAAACTTTAAAAGCAAAATGATAGTCGTCAAAGATCGAGGTACATGACGACTCCAAAGGTAGCTTTACAACTAATACGGCATAAGTAAGCAAAACAAAAGGATTTTGTTCCCCTTCAAATGAATCCTATTACGTCGAAATATATCCAAGTTAAAAATCCATCGAAGCACCTACGATAACTTTACAAATGTCTAATTGTGAACATTTAGTTGTAGTTGTTGGGTTTTTTTTAATTATATCAAATCTCTGTTAGCCTAATGAAATATCTAAAATGATGCGAAATCAACTAGATAACTTGAGCTAACAAGATATAACGAAAAGCCTTTAATTAGCACGAATCATTGTGCAAATAAAGAAAATATATACTTAACAAATACATAATTAGTAGATTATGTAATTAGATTGAAGGTACTAATGTCCAACACTGACAATTTGGTTACGATTGGATAGAATAATAAACAAAACAAAATGATAAATAGAGAATATATATGTATTCATTGTATTTGTGAAGACGATTAATTTTTTGTAGTGAAAGAACAGTGAAAAATACATATTATTACAAGTATCAGGAACTTGGAGGGGGGGGGCTATAGCAATAATAACACACTGTCACACACATAGGTGAAACAAACAAAAGTTAAAATAGTGAACAGAATGTATACAAAGACAAGCTTGATTAAACAGATAGTTGCTACAAAATGACTTCAACCAATATGGTAATAATAATAATAGTTATAATAAATAACTAAATACAAACATACTATTATTGTAGAAAAGAATACACAATTCAAAGATGATCAGACATCAGGAATTAAAAAAAAAAGGGTTAACATGAAGTGAAGATTATTAAAAAATATGTATATGTATAAATACAACTCGAATCGGCATACAATAGATTCATAATTGAGAATAGTCAAATTTACAGTAGATGCACATATATTGAATGCAAATTGAAATTTTTTTACTGTATAAGGATATTTAGTTGATTACACAACAACATACACTGAAAGAAATAACAAGCGAAGTGTACCATTAATACAGAATCAGTCATGTTAGTACATATATATATATATATATATAATGAATAACAACACAACTGACGACGATAGGGTAGTAGGATGAAAGAGAATGAAACGCAACAATAGAATGTATGTATATAAATAACCTGGACCCGTCATTTATGTATTAATCAGTAAACATCACGTACAGCGAAAAGTTACATTTTACAAGGACGTCTTATACATTTCTTCGCATTGAAAAAAAGAAAAGGATAAATCAAAGCTTATACATACATATACATGAGACAATGGAAGGTCGAAATTTAAAAAAAAAATACAATATAAAGAAAAAAACATTACATAATAAATCGTCCGTGAAAGCGAACGATATTCGCTGAACATGAGGAAATCTTTTTAAAATGGTTTGAGATAAATAGATCATTGCACAAGGAATTGAAGCTTGATAAAATACAAAAACATGGAAGATACTATCAAATAAGCAATTTCCTAACGGTTAATTGATGATTATATAACATTTAGAAAGAAACGATTTAAGAAAAAGAACATAAATTGACAAAAAGGGGGAGGAAAAGGCATAGCGAATGTTATTAATGATCACTACCGTTAGTCAATAGTTCACCGACACTTCTTGACTTTCCACCATTAACATCTACTTCATTAATTTTGACGTTAGTAGATGTTGGCATACTAGATTTTGTTGTTGATGACAATCGAAAATCACTTGATACATCATTAACTACTTCATACATATGACTAGTACTGCTAGGATCTGATGATTTTACTCTTCCTTTACTATCGTCACAGTTCCTATTGGAGCGTTCATTCGTAGTCGTTGGTATTTGATTAAAATTAGATGAATCTAATTCGGAATTGTGTTTTTCATGTTTATTTTTGGGGCAACTAATATTATCACCACCACAGAACTCGCCATCAAAACTTCTATGCACTTCCAACGTCTCTTTGGAGGAACTCGTACTATCAGACATAAGTGTAGAACTGCTTTGTATTTCCTCATTTGTAGCTTTCTGAGAATTTGAGTTACTATTATTAGACTCTCTATGTTTTATCCGATGTGATGGTAAACCATTACGCGAAAATGAAGATAAATACGACTGAGGATGGTGAGAGATATGATTAGAATAACAATGGTGTGAATGACTGGATCGATTCACTGAAATTGACTTCGAAGCTCGAATAGCCATATCTGTTGGAGTTAACAGTGGTGGAAGGATTGATGCAGCCGAACTGCTATGTGTACTCCCACAACTACGAATCGCTGAATTTAAATTCGATTGAGTGATGTTTGAAGAAGCGTTTACAATATCTACAGATGGAGGTGGTGACGGAGAATTTAATCCAACGGCCAAGTGTAGCTGATTTGTCTTCATGTAGTATTTTTCCATTTTATTAATGATATGTTTACCGTAAGTATATTTACGTAAAATACCTAAATGTGGACGAATTTGAATCATAAGCTCTTTCCTTATCGGTTGTTCAGCAACATCTAACATTTTCTGGATAACATAATTAGCAAACTGATCTTTCATCATCATAACTAAAACTGAACTTCTCGTTCTGGGTTCATCATCATCGTCATCATCATTCTCACTAAAACTATCATCCACCCGAAATTCCCTAGATTGATTTTGTCCATTTTGTACAATTTGATTTTCAGTTAACATAGTTTCTTCAAGTATTTCATTGATAAGGGATTGACGTTCAACTCGTGAAGCGTTCGCAACAGCTTTTTCTACAACATTACTAGCAAACTTGTGCACACTCAGCTTAGCTACACGACCTTTGATGTGTTCTACAATTCGGCTCTTATCTTCGGTTTTTCCGTGTTCAAGAACATGCTAAAAAGAAAGAATATTGTACTTAAAATTAGGTATGTGTGAAAATAAAGATGAATTTACAATAAGATATGTATTAGGCGTTCTCCTTTAGAAATGTCAATAATCTGTATAAGCTAAATCGCATAATTCTAGAAATTCGATTGTGTTTGCTTTGCTCAATTAAGATGTGAAACTTTTAGATAGGTTCTATTATAAATATATTCCAATTATGGAAATTCAATAAAAAGTAGATACTTGTTTACTAATAAGACAAAACTACTGTGAATATTATAGAAAATCTCAGAAGTGCCAAAAGAGTATACGACAAATCAATGTTCTTAATTACATCATATAACTTCATAAACAAGAAGCAGTATATCATATTAAGAACAAAATTTTCACCACCTACTTGAATCACATAATTTCCATACTGATCTTTAACAAGCGCATCAGTGTGTTGGTGTAACTCAGAGAGAATTGGAGTAGTTTGTTCAGGTGTACAGTGCTCTAAAATACGTTGAATAACACGACAACCATACGAATGAGTAGATATCGAATATACCTATGAAGAAAACACATCCACAAACGTCGACGTGAATTAATGCACAGCAAGCAATGCAATGAAATAAAATACAATAGGCTCCTTTTTTAGAAATCTACAGCAATTAGCCCTTTTGATAAATTTGGATAGTCTAATAGAAAGAGAAAATTATTGGAACCACATGATATATTAACAAATATATATATTGGTTAATATCAGATGGGTTTTTGTGGATATTATAGTAATTGCAATAGTTGACATCATGAGTTAATTGAAGCTAGACCACCATGGAAAACTTGTAAGCACTGAACGGCCATTTTGTCATAGTATGGAACTCCTCAGTAGTGCGTACCCACGATCCCGTCTCGCGAGATTCGAATCCCGAGACCTATCAATCTAGCGCGCAAGCGCTTAACCTCTAGACCGCTGGGTCGGCTTCCTATTTTTAACTTTAACCAGTCCAGTGCTTCCAGGTTTTCCATGATCTCAACCATTGAAATATATATGTGATCAGAGTGTTTGCAATATATTGCCTAATATATCACAGTCCTGAAAATTTTCGTCTATCTATTACACTATCCAAATAATAAACTTCATTAAATTATACAAATCAGTGACAAAAATGAAGAGTAGAATTATATTTAAGATTGGAATATTCTATTAAAAAAGTACTTTATGATGTAAAACAGTTAGTTAGAACTTTATGAAGCATTTATTTAGCAAGATAATATCAAATTTTACACACAAGGCATGTATTAGTGATAATTTTAGCTTTAATTTATAAAATATGACACAAAAAATTACATAAATAATACTGTTACGTAATAAGGAAATGCTCATAAATAAAAATATGAATTAGGATATTTAAATGTTACTTAGTGATATAATCTAAAAAGTACTGATACATACATGTTAATTAAACTCGCTATATAGGAGGATTGGTTTTTAGAATTTCGAGCAGTAGTATAAAATAGGTTTAACCCAGATATATTGTACAATGCAGTGACAGAACACAGTTTTATGTGCTAAGCTATAAACTTTGTTCAGTATTACTGGGAATCTAATAACAAAGCGAGTTTTTTTCAATCACAACTAGGCTGTCACTTTCACGAAGGAGACTACACTCTCTCTAAGGATGAATGGTAGGTGCTAATACTGGACTATATATTAAATGAATATAATTAAGAAACACATACATTGAATACACCTCACACCTACTAGTAAATCGTAAATATTATCCGGAAGATTGAGTAAATGGTGTGAAAAATTACATCAAAATCCATTTTTGAACTGGATTGACATTTAACATGAAGATTGTAAGCTGTTAGTGCTATATATACGCTTGCCTTCAAACCACATAAGGTGAGCATTCATCGTTACTAAAACCGAGTTTGCACTGCGTTATAATTTTTCTTGTTACGACCTAGCTACTTCTATTGCTTAGTATGCTTCGACACTACTTCACTCGATAAGTCCCCAAATCAAAACAAGGTTGAACAGGAACGTAACTATATTTCAAATAAAAAGGTTGAATAAAAGCAGGAATCACAATAAGAAAAACGTTAGTATATTTGTAGATTTTACGTGAGAGGGTTCCACAGGGTTCTCCAAGTATTCACTAGCGCTGATTAGTTAAGAAATAACCAATCAGTGTGTCCTAACACAATCCTACGACCAGCGTGCCTTAATCCAATCTATATCCTGCTAACACACTGTATGGTTAATTGTATTATGGAACTCGGTTAAAATAGTTGCTGATGTTATTTGAATATATTCACAAAACTAGATTGATCTCTGGTACAATGTTATTAAAATTTTAAAAGTTGGACGTCACATTGAGGATGCTCCGAATGGCGAAATTCATCTAGCCTATTTTACAAGTAACTTCAGAACAAATGATGTAACTCACATGTTCTGATAATATAAATTCTTTAACAAACAGAAAGCTTTAACTAAGATAATTAATCTTTATTCAGTTTGAAGTTGTGGAGATAGTTGAATTTTATTGAAATCATGAAACGATCTATAGTGGTCTAACATTGATTGGTCCATGATTTCAGTGACATTTTTTAAATTATTCTTTTTAAAAGTAGTGTCAACTGACTAATCAGGCTGTTGTCATTAATGACTCATTACATTAGGGAAAGAAATTATGAGGTATAGCAATTCCTTTTGTATGTGGTATCTAGAGTACGGAAAATTGGTGCGACGGATAAGGATAATAAAAATATTTACATTAAGCACAATGCCAGGAGTTAACTTCTTTCTTTTAAAAAATGCAAACAATCTGAATAGATACAGATGAACCCGTTATATTGTTTTCGACTTTAAACATTGAAATAAAAAACTTGCGGGATCGTGGATGCGCACTGCTGAAGAGTACCTGACTGTTGTTGCTACCTTGACGTGATGGTTGGGCTTGCCTATCGTGATGAAGCAACTGAGCTATACTGGCTGGAACAACCGTTCCTCAAGGTCCTACCATGCCAGACAGGTCGGTTGAAGAGCGGTAAGACTAAAAGCAACAAAACCTAGGTCCGAAGGCGAAGTCGTACTGCTGACTGTACAGAGGTGTGACAGCAGTAAGGTGTTTCCTTCAGACAACCAGCATAACAGCGATGCTGCCTTCCCAAAAGGAGGGGAGGGGTTAGAAAAGGTCGACCCTAAAAATGCACACCTCGCCTTATCCCACGGATATCCGTCTCCGGCGGTAAAGTCTCAACAAGTACGGAGCTAACACAAAAATTACTCATAAAAAGGTCGTGTGTGACCGACCTCAAGCAGCTGTCCCTTGGGCGCTGCGGTCACGCTCTCAGGTCACTATGACCACCTCTAATCCAATTTCCTTTTCAGGTACCTCCAGCAGAACCCTTCCACGGTGTGGGCAACCGGGAAGTGATAACCGCCCTCATACCTCTAACAGCACTCAAGACCACTGACTGACCCATACTAGAACGAAACGGCCTTCCAGTGCTTCCAGGTTTTCCATAGTGGTCTAGCTTCAATTGACTCATGAATTGAACAATAAAAAAACCTGAAGACCTTACAAAAATTTTATCGAGATATCGAGTAAAACTTTTAATTTATTCACAAACTGCTTACATGATCCTTAAAAGCGTCTACAATAAACTGTAAGTGTTCTGGAGGGACATTTTCCACGCATTTCTGTACAACATGGTTTCCATTTTGATCTTTCACACATTTGATCACACATCCATCCAGTTCCTTAACGATTGATATTTGCATTTCCAATGGGACAGACTCAACAGCTTTTTGTATGACACGACAACCATACATCTGAAGGGACAATGACAAAACTTGTCCACGTATCCTCTGAGCTAGTATCTAGAGTGCAGCAGAAAAATTAGTTGAGAGGATAATATTGATGTGAAGACTGAAACTAAAAACTATATTATTCCCACTATTATAACGAAGTTTTACTTGTGAACATAAATAGTGTAACAAATCAATAATGAATATCAAGCAAAGAAACAATTGTGTGATGAATGTCAAGTGACTTGAGGTGATCAAGCTCATTTTTAATGCATTGAACTGTTTAGCATAACATAAAGTTGTTATAGGTAACAATTACTCTACAAAGCTTTTGAGGCCAAACATAATAATACGAAGGGCATATCAGAAACACAACCGTTTTGTGTTTCTGCTATTGAGAAATCAAGTCTTCATAGTTTGATATTATTCAGATGAAGGTATAACAGGAAAGATTAGTGACTAAACAATACCCTGGATACTAATAACCTCATTTGAAAGTTTGTCAGCGAGGATCAATTTCAACTAAGATATACATATTATTACTAGTGCTATCGGGGTTTTACAGAGAGTTGATTTACACATATACAGATATAAAGAGCATCTTTAAATTTTACTCAGATGATGATCACCTAATTTTAATACATGAAAATATATTTTAAAATAACAACATTAATTTGGAACTAAATTCAAAGAATATATACGTAATGAAAATTATTCGTGTCATTACTGAAATGTTGTTGAAAATTTACCCAAAACCCATAGAAATATGAAAGAAGGCGAATATATGGGATCATTTTTTATGCTATATGTACCATCTATTGCGTTAGATAATTTAAGAAATTGATTATGTGGATACGTCTCGCTGAAAGATGATATTGGATTGAAATCAGTTAATCAACCATAACAACATAACTCAATTAGCAAGTACGATTTTATTCACTAAGCTATGAGCTAAACTGTTCGTGTAACGGGCTAGAGATGCTACCCAGTTTTCAAAACCCTATTAGAGCCAATTAAGATAGATGTGGAACGGATAACATCAATCTGTTATAATGAATTAACCAAAGCCAGAAATCGTGTAGTGACTATTTCTGTATAAAGTTGAGAGTGCAAAAGTTGTTATTATGTAGTAAAAACTAAGTTCAGATCCAAATTATAATTATGAACTTGACAAAACAAAAATGTTTTCGATGAATGTAAAACAGTACGTTATTTGAATGGTAAACATGAAGCAATCAACAAAATATGCATTGATCACAAAAGCTTTGGATAACAATCAATGAGAGAAGTGTTTAAAAAGTAGTAAAAAAAGATGTAGAGAATGGATCAAGCTTACTTGTTTTTGCTCTGGTGTTCCCAATTCGAAAAATTTCTGTATTACATAATTTCCAAATACATCGATCATTAGATTGTATGCATAAGGAAGAATTTCACGAAACACACTAGTTTTATCTACAACACTAGCTTGTTCTAATTTCTGTTGAATAAAACGTGAACCATACTGATCTTGAGCAAATTCCACGATATGATTCATTAAATCATGCAATGTTAAACAAGGCAATCGAGAATTACTAAATGGAGAATAGAAATTAAATGGATTAGATGCATGGCTTGTAGAGAAATCTTGTAAATAACTAGAATATAAAAAGACGAGAAGGTAATAAAAATCGCAACTAGATTAAATACAGCAGGTTGGATTCATTTAAGTTGCATTATCTTTCGATAATTAACTAAAAAAAATTCAGAAAAATATTTACATCATGGGATTTATAAGCCAGGATAAACTTTGTCATTAGTATTTGTTGAGTGATATGAGAAAATAAAATGTGGGAACTGAATTAACTGTCAGTCAATTCATAAACAAATGTCACAAAAGGTTGACATAATCCAGGTTTTATCGATCTTTTGCATTTTCCATTGATATGGTCAATTATGAGTAGGAAACTATCATCTCGAAAAATATTATCTACCGACATATACCATCTAATTATATAAAATGCAATAGGACGACATGGCCGTTCAGCGCTTCCAGGTTTTCAATGGTCTAACAACAATCGGTTCATGATCTTGATTAAAATAGTTTTGTTTAATTACAAAACTAGACATTTGGCGATTTCACCAAGTATATTAAATCGTTCGAAGGTAAAGGGAGTTAGAAACTAGCAAGCCCTTTATTACATTATAAATCTTTATGACTCATAGGAATGGAACACACTGCAACAACCAGTCACGCCTACCCGAACAGCATATTTATATTTCACTGAAGTAGTTAATTATTTTAGTTAGTATACATTAACTAACATGAAGTGCATTTGGTAAGTGGTAGGATCATATACTTTCTATACTGATAACAATAAACCCAACTTTTACGGCTTAACCAACATATGATTTATGAGCATCCAAATATGTCAGCACGTCATCATGATAGAAACAAGAATGCAACTTTAAATTAATTAAGAGAGTTTTGTGTAAAATATGCACTATTTGTTTCTGCGGCTGAGAACTTCAGGTATACAATCTGACAGTTAGCTATGAAACACCACAAATGAACCCAACGTTGACATTATAACATTGTTGGATGATTTCCAAGAACTTTAACCACATTAGAGCATACTGGATAACATAACTGACAACATATCAATAAGTTATGACTGACTTTTGATAGCTGTTTGGAGAAAACAAGTCCAGTACTTTACATAATGTTTTTTTTCAAATTTATCACAGAAACCTGTGATGACGAATCTAAATCATATGATTGAAGACAAGTGATCTACGTAAACAAGGCTGAGTAGGTGTAATTTGAATCATTATTGTTTAAACCATAGTTACTAATTTGTAATTTACTAGCGAAAGTATTTTTCCTGTTTCAGCTCGGACTGGTTGAATTTATTTCTGTTCAGCTTCCGATTCAGCAAAGATAAAAATCAACAGTAGAAAAAAATGAAATTAGATAATTGAAAACATACCGAAACTCTTCCAATAAACGACTACGCTCTGGAGCAGCATCATTAGTCGGTCTTAAATGCGGCATATTATTAATGTGTAACGGTGGGTTAGAATGACTAAGGTACGAAGAATTTGGTTGGAAAGTGGGAGTTGCAGTTGAATCAGTAGAAAAACCATAGTACGGAGGTGGAAAATGAGAAGTTTGGTTGGATGATGAATGCCTTATCCCGAAAGTAGGATTTACTCCTGAGCTTTGTTGCTGAGCAGCTGCAAACGTGAGTGTCATCACAGACACAGGGGTGTTAGGTTGATGCAGTGTTGTACAGTGATTGTGATCTTTTGGAACTCTGTTATTAACAGGCTTGTTTCCTGAAGGTGATGTATTATTAAGTGGGACAGAAGAGCTACTGGTTCCAGGAGGGCGATAGGAATGAGCTGGTGGTAGAAATCCAGGTGGTGGAAGAACAGGCGGTGGTTGATGAATATGATGAGGGTAAGGAGGAAGAGGTGGAGGCATGAGTGTCAAATTTAGTTGTGGATAACTAGTTGGGCCGCGTGAAGGAAAGCGTGGTGTATGCATGGAAGAAAAAGGAGGTGGACCATTATTTTGACAAGTATACATAGTTGAAGTAGCTATTTGAGGTCTCGGTGGGACTGGTGGCACACTAATTCTTGGGCCAATTATTGTAGTCGGAGTTCTAGGAGGTGATTGAGAGTCTGTAACACTCACAGGAATATAAGGCATACGATTGGAAGACAATGGTGGTGTGGGTCTTGTGAAAGTATTGGAAGGTCGAAGAAAACGATCACCCATGGAATTCATAGGTGACAACCCGGTATAACCTAAACCAGCATGCTGAAACTCCTGAGTAATTACATCAGTTTGTGGAAAAATATTTTGTGAGTGAATGGATGATGAGTTAGGTGGGAAAGGAGCAGGAACCGTTGAGCACATTGACTTAAAATCCAAGGTGGAATGGGGATGACGGGGACCCGAACTTTCCATTGCATTTACAGGAACACAAGAATTACTCGCATACGCCTAAAGAGATTGATGACGAGATAAGAATGGAATATGAATGAAATAATCATAGTTGCCAGTTTTATTAATGTTTCATAAATACATCAAATAACTAATCATTCAACGGATTACTGTTTATTGTGTATCTAATTTTCTTTAAATTAAATCAATTATTCATCGTGGCAACTTGATAATACTCGGGTGACTTGAATCGAATCAATATTTCCTTAACAATTTGGTCCCCCAAATACCCTGGTACTGCCGAGGGTGGGGAGTCAGCTCTCCTTCTCGAACTGCTCTCTCATATGGCTACGCGTATACAGCCACGGCCAGGAAAGTCCTACTCACTGGATTCTCGCGGCATTACTGTTGTTTACGAAATTGAGAGAACGGAAAGCGAATGTCCGGCTGACTAACCGGGTTGGTGGATATAGAGGATCCATATAGGGGAGTTTGAAAAACCAATGTCACTGATGAACATATAGTAATCAATTATCATGGAAGTAGAAAGACAATCTCCATAAGAATCAAGAATGAGCAGTCGTGGAAGTTAACCCAAGAATGTGATTGTTAAAATAAAACCTATGAAAGCATTCGGTAACAACTACAAATCTAACAGTGACTTAATGTACCCTCTTAATCACCGAAATGTTTCTACAGTTAAACATTGACTGAAGTTTAAAATTATGGGTTATTTAGGACAACAACATAATACACTGTATAATAATTATATTTTTGTTATATCCCAATGAGTAGAAAAACTGAATTTCTGATGTTTCATAACTTAATGTAAGCCACTTCTTCAGAGTAAATAAAGAGCCAAATTAACACAAGTCTAAATAATACTACTTAAACTTGTATTAATTTAACTCTGTTATTTATATACTTTGAAGTGGCTTACATTGAGTCACGAAACATCAGAAATACAATTTTCTAATTATTGGAATATAACAAAAAATATATTTATCATCAACTTTCTACTCCGTGCTCAATTTATTTGAAACTATCAAGTCCAGCCTTAGCATTGATATAGATAATACATTGTATGTTTCCGGGTGGAAATCAGTCAGTTAAACTACCCAAATTTTCTATAAAAGAAAGTTCCGAACTTTACTGTTTTTTGTAATTCTCTACCAGGAAATTCAAACAAGGAAACAAGAATATGATGAAGGAAAATGATTATTATACACTAAGTTCGAACCGCTGTGTAAAGACACTTTGTATTCACTATACATTTTATAGGCTGTATTGTTACAAGGAACTGATCTTCCTAATAAATGCCATATGACCTCACAGAAGCTTGATATTAGAATTTGTATACCAAAACAAAACAGAAAATAAGTTCTAATCCAGATTACCTGCAAATGATCTGGTAGAATGGGTGCAGTAAGTGAAACTTCTGCACTTACACCTGGGGGCCTTAAACACTCAAAATCAACAGAATTTAATACAGATCCACTGTTACTTGACCCAACACCAGATACATGAAGATCGTGTGTTCCAGAACCCATATTCCTAGCAGCGGCAGCTGCAAACAACTGAAGAGTGTGTGCGAATAAGGCTGCAGATTGTTGTTGTTGGTCGTTTGAAACAGGTTGAACAGCTTGAGCCTGAATATGTATAGAAGGATCTTTAGATTGAATAAGAGATTGATATAAACCGCTGGCAGGTAAATTTTGAAAACCAGCCCCATTTTGTGCATGACCATTCGCTGATGGTCCGAGAAATTGCGGCCCCACCAACGTGTTTACCATAGTATCAGCTGGATGCATTGGATAGTTGTTTACACCAGCACAATTAGATACCTGTATATTCAGTTGGTCACCTGGAGCTGGAGATACACCTCTAGGGTAGACAGTGTGCGGAAACTTTTGTGGCCCATATTGTACGGGACCTGAACAAATGTGAAAGCACGAAAAAATACCATGCAAAAATGTATTGATGAGTACAACAAGCTCTTTAGGTGTTTACTTTTGACGATAATACGTGAAATACTCGCATGTTCCACTATCAGCTGCTTTACTTATTTATTGTCCTTAAATGTAATACCTCCGCATGAGTTTGAACACATCTTTTTAGACTCCAAGCTTTTTAGTTACCTTTTTTATGCTTTCTTTCAAGGGTCCATGTTTTTCCCCAAATCATTTCTACTAACATCAATGCTATAGCTTGTGATACCGTCCTGGTATCTCGCTGTGCCGATGTCATGTGGCGACTTGGACCCGTGCACATGTGTGCAGTTTCG
Organism: Schistosoma spindalis; assembly: GCA_946903255.1. Taxonomy (NCBI): domain Eukaryota; kingdom Metazoa; phylum Platyhelminthes; class Trematoda; order Strigeidida; family Schistosomatidae; genus Schistosoma; species Schistosoma spindalis. The sequence goes on from OX336424.1 coordinate 40,881,028, forward strand.
CGTTGCGTCTAACTAACTGACTGGTTTCATATACTGTATTTTCTAGCCATTGAAGGATTGAATTGATAGTCCTAATGTTGACTGGCGTATTTAAACTCTTTCTAAAAGTTATACGTGGTCATTTTCTTGTTTTCACTCGTTTTGATATATATTATACGCACAACAAACAAAGCCCCCAACTATCGTAACCTTTGGAAAAGGCTAAAATTGTTCAGTCTGAAACACCCATATACGCAATACATGTGCAAGCAACATCAGTCAGTCATGCGCTACAAATAATCATGCACAAATATGTACCGGACCAAATTCTTATAATACATCTCAACAACAAGATGAAATTACCAAAATGAGGGTCAGAGTAGTATCAGTGGTAATAGAAAATATTGGACAAAGACAATATAATTCGAGATGAAAGAATAAATTCTGTATATGTTTATAATTTTACCGGGACAGCTAAGTAGTGTTAATTCTAATGTGAGATAATCTGAGAAATTACTGTTTTTCCGCTGGACTTGAGTTGGTATGCTATTGTACACTAAACATAACTTCTTTAAATTATTCATTTATAAGCATCAGTTGAACTACAATTATGCCGCTTAATGTTTTTTGTAAAATGCGTTTGTATTTGGCTAAAATCAAATAAAAAGTTGTTGTCGACATACATGATAGGTCAGTCGGAAGCCGGTAGCAACACAAAACACTAGAAAAGGGATATGATATCGGTAAGCATATACTTGGAATTTTTCCTTTCTAGGATATATTTTCCAGTTTTTCTTGAACAACTTGTGGCAACTCGGTCCAGATGTCACATTGTTTGTGACTGGCTGATTGTATACCGAAGATCGCTTTTTGAAGAACCTGAGGAACTGGGTATACATATACACAGTTCATTTTACTAAGTTGTGTTGTTTTACTCGTCCACGAACTCGTATATCTTATTATCGCCCCCAAATGCCCTGGTACGGCCGAGAGTGGGGAGAGTCCGCTCCCCCTCTCGAAATGCTTTCATATGGCCACGCGTATCCAGCCCCTGCCAGGAAAGTCCTACTCACTGCCTTCTCGTGGCAGGGTTGTTTACGAAAATGAGAGGACGAAAAGCGAATGTCCGGCGCTTTAACCGGATCCCAAACCGATGGTGCACATGGGCTCCAGTATCCTGAAGGAACAAATGGCGTATGAACCAATCGTTGGTCACCGGCTACCATGGGACTGCATCTCCTCACGATGCTCCACTGCCTTGTGGATCAGACGTTCAGGTCAAAGACTCGGGGTGTGGCCCCCTAAGACAACCACCTGCTTCGGTTTGGGCACCCGGGCAGTATCACAGCCCTCACACATATCAAATGAGATATGTGTGGCGCATATGTATTTGGTGCCTTCTTGTACCGATATTTATGTGTTAAAATAAATAAATATCTTATTATCGGCTTTTACAGCCAACCGTTGCCAGATTTAGAGTGATCATTCAAGAGAAGTATCTCACGGTCTTTACATTCAAGTACAACGATTAACTACAACTTTGAATTTTAATGACAAAATTATTTAAACAGAGACAGTAACTGTTTTCGCTTTGCCACTGAGCTACCTGGATTTGAAATAAAATACTGTCTGAACCACAGAAGGCCAAACGGGGCGATGTTATCGACAAGTCCAAATATCAAGTGTCGCCTTATAGTTACAGCTAGGACGTACATTATATGAATTGCGGTCAAAGCGGACGACTACATCCAGTTACGAAAAACCTTAGGATTTATCTTTCCCAAAGAAAAAACTTACCATAAGGAGAATTTGTAACTAGTCCGTTAGTTGTATGCTCAGATGATGCATGTTCCACCGTCCTGTTGCTTCCGAGATTATTATAAGGTCCATGCATATAAAAATCTTGATTTACAGAAGGATAGCTTGAGCAACCTCCAAAATTATTTATGTCCTGTGAGGGCGGCCCATTAGACCGAATAAATGTTGGTAGGTAGCCTTCACTACAAGCTAAAGAAACATGACTTATAAACGAAGGGTTTGTCATAAATTCACTATTAAAATCTAAGCATGTGTTTAATTGATTTACACCAGAAAATGCACCACCTAAGTAAGGATTAAATGATTGGTTTTTATGCTCCTCGTTAGCGTTTGTGGAATCATACTTCATAGGATGTAAACTACTGATGCGATTTGTTTGGGGAATTATAGGAACTAAGTGGGTTGTATTATCAGATTGGCTTGCTGGATTTTGATCTCGATGTAAATGGGAGCCAGTAAACATACTGAAAGACTCTGCAGGTATGTTGGACGCTGAAGGATCTGTATTTGCTGGAACGTTGATGAAATATGGTACTAAGTTTTCAGCTTGAATGGAATTGCAAGGTTCGCAACTAATTGCTTCTGAGGTAAAGCTTTTTACATGCACATATTCCGATGATCTATTAGGTATAATCGAATAAGGTACTTGTTGTAAAGACTGTGTTGCAGCTGAGGGTGGACGCATATAATATTGAGCTGGATTAAAGCAATTTGAAATCAATCCATTAGCTCCAGACTGAAGAGGTTGATTTTGATGCAAAGCATCTGACTCATTTGGAAGGATTGATCTTACGTTTGAATCATATTGATAAGAATTTAATGCAACAGATTGGGACCCATTGAGTGAATTAGGTGCTGGACGATGAGGAAAGGCGGTTGACAAGTTTTCAGAAATGTCTCTCAAGAACTGAGCTGCGAAAAAAACAATTATTATTTATTTTAAAACTTACCATTATTTCCTGGTGAGTTACTTAAAACGTGGTCTGCCATCTGCATCCCCAAAGCCACCATATCCTTAGATCCAGGAGACATCAAAATACTCCCATCACTCAGATTAGGTTCTGGGATTGTACTGTTGGGTTTGTCGCGCCGACCGCGAACCATTGGTATGGAATTTGAAATGGTATGGTTTGAAGACATATCCCATGGTGTTGAACCGAATGGTGGGCGGTTCCCAAGAGCATCTTGAGTAGACACAGTAGCATAACCGTTTCCCCAAAGCAAACGGGTTTCTTCGAAACTTAGGTTAGCAATAGAGCTAATGAGTCCTTCCGTAGATGTATTTGTATTAGACGAAGCAACCCACTCACAGTGGCCAGTTTGGACATCCATAAGTTATTATGTTGGAAGTTTCAAATTCATGTCATAAACACAAGTATTAAAGTCTAAAGTGAGAAATAAATTTTTGAGTATGATCAGTAGTGCACTTAGGATATTAACTAAATGTCTAGGAACCAATATTTTACATAAAATCCACTATTTTCAAAATATTTCACTTTTACTTCTAAATAGTGTCATACTTTCACCAGGAAGTTCGGACCTACAGCAGTTATTGAATTATTTAGATTTTCCGGTACAATCAGTAGGGCTTTCTTCAGGACTTAATAAAGGGGATAATCACGCGAACACTCTTGTTAACTTATCAACTCTATTTGGTAGCTAATCGGAAGTTTAATTAAGACGTAGTTTTGGTTAAAAAGTATGGAACGTATGTCATTCCTGAATAGCAACATTGACTTAAAATACAGGCAAAATACCAAGAGATGAAGATTTATAGCTCCATTGAGTGATTTAGGTGGTTTTCTTCTCTGAGCTGGATGGCAGAGAAATGCGGGTGTGGAGACATCCGAACACAACTTCTACTTGAATTTTATGCTGGTGACGTCGTTCAGAAGAACGATGAAAATCCCATGATTAAACCACCCAGCTCAGAGAACAAAACTCCACCTAAAATACCTAGAGGACTTCAAAATCGTCACAAAAGGTAGTGTATGGATTATAAGTATTGTGTAATAATAAATTGATAGTGAAAGATTGGTGTACGATTCCTAATTGCAACTTATGAAAAGCAAATCCATACCCATTAGGTTGAAGTTTTGGCGCAGTAAATTTAGTGTGAACACTTCGTGGAATTTCACTAGGTTTTAAGATTCACCTTAATGACAAATAGTTTAAATATTCTGATCGTTTTTATTGATAAATAATCGATAAACTTGATGTATTCTAATTCATCATACTGGGTCAACATTAAAAAGCGCCATCTGCTAAACTGTCTTCACTCTAGTTAACGGCTAAGAAAAAGATAGTTTCGTCCACAGTATTGAAAACGAAGTAGCGAACTATCGGTACAACACACGAACGTATTGAAGGTATGAGTACTGGTCATGCTTGATTGAAGCCTATACGAGATTTTTAGGATCGGACAATAGTAGTTGGAAGCACCACATACAATGCCGTGTTTTACATAAATCGTCTACATAAGATCTCACAATCACCAGAATTCTGGTGTCATTTTTTTGAAGTAAATATAAGCTTGATTTCCTTTCATTTTATAATATGGTAGGAAATGTAACAAGGTTTATTTTTAAAGGAAAAACACGATTTCTTATGAATAATTTTAATTGAATGTTACATGAATAAATAACGTATCACAAACTGAATACCATTCAGTAAAAAAACGGCCCACGGTCGAGAAGAATTAGCTTTTCTCGAAGTGCTTTCACATGGCACTGAAAGAGAAATTTTACTCACTACCATATCGCGGTATTACTGTTGTTTACGAAATTGCGGATATCCGGCTCTCTAACCAGGTCGGTGGACACGGAGAGTTCGCCTAGGGGAGTTGGAAAACCCTCATTCCAAGCCACAGGTGCATATGGGCTCCAGTATCCTGAAGGAACAAATGGCGTATGAACCAATCGTTGGTCACCGGCTACCATGGACTGCATCTCCTCACGATGTTCCACTGCCTTGTGGGTCAGACCTTGAGGTCAAAGGCTCCGGGTGTGGCCCCCTAAGAAAACCACCTGTTTCGGTCTGGGAACCCAGGCGGTACCACAGCGCATACACAAGACAATTGACTTGTGCAGTGCATATGTATTTGATGCCCCTTTGTCATTATGTTTGAGTTCAAATAAATAAATAAAAACAAAACGTTGCTGGGGACGGTATGAGCTCCAGTAAGGGCAACAACCCATTACCGGATCCCTAATGACCGGTAACCTGTGGAATTTGTTGTTTAATCTTCGGATATCTTAACCATGTATCAAGGGACTTTACCACACTTATCACAAACCAAGGGAGCAGTTATACCTAAATGTGCTTTTAGACGAACATCGGCATGTTTCAGCGCTAATATCCTACGCCCCCAGGCGCAGATTAGAACAAAAACTTTTAGGTCGTAGTCGGTAACTTAAATTTTGAATTATCAGCAATTAAGACAAGTGCTGAATTTGTAACTAGTAAACAAGTTAATAACAAAAACAGAGGTCTTTAAGAATATTAGTCAGAGGACAGAATATTGTTGAATTTCGGGGGAAAACGTAACACAAATCGACGGTGCTGATTTAATTGATTTGGAAGCGCGTTAGCTAAGCCTGAGAAACCACTATTCTAAGACAAAGTAAGGTCAGAACATACAAGGAGTAGTCAAGACTACAGTGCGGTTTGCAATGGTGAGCAGTGACTTAAAGAGACTGTATTTAAGACTCATTGACACGCTTAGTCGGCCATGCATAACTAGCAAATTTCCGCGATGTTACCTTTGTGAAAATGAATCAATTTTTGGATAGTTTGAATGAACGTATTTATCTATGTGATAAAGTTAAACTCTATCATGCATATCACACAGGAAATCTTATCTTCATAGTGACACTTTTACTTTCAACATATAGGAAAAGACTGAAAGGAGAAAGACTACCATACCTGACCAGTCGGCACTCATCACCGACGACTTTCAAACATCGCGGTACAAATGAATGAGATATCAGTAAAAACGAAACAAAATACGCTTGCGTACAAAATCAAACGTTTATCGGTTTATGCGGCTGTACCTCTTATCAATGTTTAGATTTTTGAGCGAAATTTCTGGTTTAATATGTAAATTGATTAAAAAGTGTGTAGAACGGATCTCCGGTCATTAGTTTCGGTTAGGGTAGATTCCGTGTTTTAGTCGTGGTGATTAGTACTCCCCTGTTGATCTGAATGATTTTTAAATCTGTCGAGAGATGGAGCCTCAATCACGCGTTGAGGTAGAAAATGCTGCTTGCCGACAGTTTGATAGGCAAGTCACCAAAATGCCGCATGATATAGGATTTTGACAACGCCTCTACACGTAACATCCTTATGATCGAAGTTTGCCAACCCAATCAAATCAGATTTCGGAAATAAAAGGGTTCATTGATATATTTAGAAAGCTGTCGATATTGTTGGGAGGGGCTTGGTCCAAGCTGAGTGGTAGTTACAAGTCGTGCCTAGCACGGCGTACCCACTCATGATTTGGTGCGGATGGATCACTGAACGCCTTCTGCTAGGATGTGTTCATTAGAACTGAAGTGGTCATTTCCAATGTCAAAGACTCATAGAATTATTTATTTTGAGGATTTATTCGCCTTTACATTCGATGACTAACTGGCAAGCAATCGGTTCGGGGGTTATTAATGTTTGTGATGTTATAGTGTCTAGTATAAAGAGTTTATCTCAAAGGACAAACAAATAAGTAAAATTGGTCGAACCTGAAATGCTCAAATTCTCTAACGAAATGCTTAGACATAGGAAGGAAAGGTACAGTAACACGTAATCAGTGTTCGGTTTTACAATAATGTTTGTTCTCTCAGGTACTGGTATTCTGGAACGGAATGGAGATGGTGTACATATCTTTGAAGCAAATGTGTATTGAAGTAGAATGATACTTGAAAATCAGTCACAGTATGGAGCCATCTGAAGTTGGATTCATCAGGCAGTTTTGTAAAATATGTGCTTCTGTGCCTGTGACAACTGACTTTTATGGCCTGGTTTGTAGCCACGAATATTATTTGACAAGGAATGATGACAAATCGTTTGTAGCATACTAAACACAAGGTTCTAGAATTCAATGTGATTCTTTGGAACAGTGGAGTAATTGGAGTCTTGTAAACTAATTAACTGGTTATCTTGATGCTATTATGCACAATCTCCTGCCTACTACCAGTGGTCTTGCAACTATGGAGCTTGTGACGCACCATGCGGATAAGATGGCTCAAAAACACCATCTCTAAGTTAAAGTGAGTTCGTTCTTCTCTACTTTTCAACAGCTTTCTAGTCTTATGTGCACTATGTTGACTTACCATTAATTTTATTTCATCAACCACTACCTTATCAATGACCATTATATTCCGATACATTTCCTCCTAATTCGGTAAACATCTATTCTGCATTATACCCTTCTTTATGCTCATACTTCGACTGGCAACCCATACTTCATACTACAGTCGTTTAAAGCCTTGCATAGTTGTCCTATACATGGTTCATAATTGGTAACTGCCTGATAGGCTTGTGAAATGGTACCTACAGAAACGGTGTTTCCTTACAGTGTGTGAAGCTTGTAATAGGATTGGCCGGTACTCTATCATAATCACTTATGAGAAAAGGTCTTAACGACCCCACTGCATCTCTCACACTTCTCAGAGTGAATTCCAGTTTCTAAGGAACTCCAAGCAATACAGGCTCCATAATATAAATATTATATATTTCTGACAAGGCAGACATAAGCCATTTTTACAGGCGTGACATATAATTTACAACATTGGTTTACTTACAGCATGCTTCCCGAGTAAGGATGTTAAATAAATAAAATCAATAAAAATGAAAGACGGTACATTCGTGTAGATGTCTCGAAGCGTCAATGATTAGGTTTATGTATTAGCAATGCACTATGAGTGCAGGTTTTAAAATATTTTTCAAAGACGGCATTGCGTCCACGTTGCACATCAGGCTCAAACTCGACATTATTGTGTTACAAACCTGGTTGTGCTAAGTTTCTACTCAATATGCATTTTGAATTTATAGTTGTTATAAAGTTGAAAGGGTGCGTGCTATAAGTTATGACCTTGAAAATCGCGTGCATCTAACTTGTTTCAGGCGTTAGAAGCTCTATAACTGTGCCTTCAGAGCGTGATACTGAAAAAGAAAAACAAAGGAGCAGCAAGGCACTTGAATATGAACGTTAACACAATGCTTAATAGTTTGTAGGGGAACAGACAAAGCTATTTTAAATTAGTAGATTAGGCTAATACTAGCTTTTATTGCGAAAGCAAAATGTGGTTGGAGCCTTCAGATATGACAACTCAGCAATGAAGAAAAATTAATTGCGACAAGATGGAGTGGGTCCAAGTGATGGAATGGAAGTTAAAGTTAGGATAGAGAGGGCTATTTATTAGAATGAAGTGTGTTAAGAAACACTAATAGCCATTTCTTTTCCTGTCTGATATTTTCAGTTATATCATCTGATGTCAGCCACACAGTCCTAATGTAAAAATCCGAGTTAACATGTCATAGGTTGACTGTGATTAAGATTGTTTTCCTACGCTCACCACTGAGACTCATGTTTTTACAATTTTATGATGGATTAGCTATTATGCTAAGACAATCTATAACATGCTAACTCGGACTTTTACACTAGGATTGTGTGGCGGACGTAGGATGGACGAAAAAAGAAAGAAAATGTCAGACAATGAAAGATATAGTTATAATTTTCTTAACTTTCCACCCTCTATATGCATACTCCCTTCTATTAAACTTCTTTCCTTGTACCGACCTTGACTTCTCTTCCTTCACGTGAGCTTACTCCAACTTGTTAAACATCACAATTCAATAATCTTTATTACTACATTCTTCTGAATGGAGCCTCTGACTTCATTTCACTCTAACAATAGATAATACGAATTTAATCTAATTTATAATGCCTCTGTCTGTTCTACTACACAATGTTAAGCGACGTTTGGCGTCCATATCCAAGTGCCTTGCTGTTCTGCTGTTTCTCTTTTTTATTTTCTTCAGAATCCTGCCCTGAGGGCACAGCTATGGAACTTCTGACGTCTGGAACAACCTTGACGCATGCGTCGGCTCAAGGTCATGGTTTGTAGCAAGCGCTATACGAGTCTAACTCCGCCTGTAGCTCTTCCAGAGTTACTGCCGGTCCCAAGCCCGGGTAAAGGAGGAGGGTTGGGCATGGGGTTAGCGTCCCCATCCCGTAGAAACCTAACTCGCTAAAAAAACGCTAACCAGACAAAATAACTCAAACCATTTAAACTCTGCCCTGGGAGTTAGAGGTAATATGACGCTTCATGGTGAAAGCCGAGTTCCTTCGGAAGCCACAAGGCCGATGCCCCTTCTAACAACCAGAGCAACAATTTTTATAGGTACATGGAACGTCCGGACAATGTGGGAGAACGGGAAGACCAGTCAAATAACAACGGAAATGAGGAGATACAACTTGGCAGTACTGGGAATCAGTGAAACCCATTGGACCCAGGCTGGACAACAAAGGCTAAATACGGGAGAGATGCTGCTATACTCCGGTCACGAAGAGAAAAATGCTCCACACACTCAGGGAGTTGCTCTAATGCTATCCAAAGTAGCACGAAACGCACTTGTAGAATGGGAATCTCACGGATCCAGAATCATCAAAGCATCATTCAAAACGAAGAAGGAGGAGATCACAATGAACATTATCCAGTGTTATGCACCCACTAATGATAGCAACGATGAAGTTAAAGATCAATTCTATGAGAGGCTGCAATCAATCATAGAGAAGTTCTCAAGAAAAGACCTCACCATTCTGATGGGAGATCTAAACTCCAAAGTCGGAATAGACAACACCGGATATGAAGATATCATGGGACTGCATGGACTGGGAGAGAGGAACGAAAACGGGGAAAAATTTGTAAATCTGTGTGCATTCAACAAATTGGTCATAGGCGGCACAATATTTCCACAGAAACGTATACACAAGGCTACATGGATCTCACCGGACCACTCCACAGAGAACCAGATAGATCACATTTGCATCAATAAAAAGTTCCGAAGGACAATGGAAGATGTGAAAACCAGGAGAGGAGCGGACATAGCTTCAGATCATCACCTGGTTGTGGCCAAATTGAAACTGAAGCTAAAGAAGAACTGGACAACTGGACAAACAGCACCACAAAGGTTCAATACAGCCTTCCTTCGAGATACTGACAAACTCAATGAATTCAAGGTAGCTCTCAACAACAGGTTCCAAGCCTTACAGGATCTACTGAAGGAAGAACAAACTACTATGGAGGATAGCTGGAAAGGTATCAAAGAAACATTAACTTCAACGTGTCAAGAGGTTCTGGGCCCCAAGAAACATCATCACAAGGAATGGATCTCTACAGAAACACTGGACAGGATCAAAGAAAGAAAGAACAAGAAGACAGCAATTAACAACAGTCGAACAAGAGCAGAGAAAGTCCAAGCACAAGCAGAGTACATAGAAGTAAACAAGAAAGTGAAGAAGAGCATTAGAGCCGACAAGCAAAAATACGTGGAAGAACTCACAACGACGGCGGAAAAAGCTGCAAGAGAAGGAAATGGATCATTTGTGCTGGATTTAAACTTTAATAAACCTTTCCATTTATAACGCATCAGTCTTACTTACGGCAATGCTTATCTATCGTGACAGGTCGAAATACGACCTAGTAGTATAGTACACCATGTTCAAGGTTGCAGTGTTTGGTAAACGGTCTATATGACTAATCGCGCGTGAGCCACACTGGTAATTATTACACAAAAACGCGAAACGACGACCCTGTCTCACAGCCACATAAGACTGCACAGTACACTCTCCCTACCGTAACGCTATAAGAATGAGTTAATGGCCATATAAATGAATTTATATAAAACTAAAAAGATTGCAATATTAGAACTTCTTGTCATCAAGAAGCATAGTTATGGTCAGTGTTAACAATGGATTCTTACGATGTGGCTTCATCATTAGCACCGATTGAGCCCATCCCTTGTGCGCATATGTCTTCCGATGCTTCGAAGCATGAACGGATGAGTTTACTTGCCAAGGGTTCACTAAGAGCATGAATTGAGTGGTAGTTGTTAGTGAACTTCTCTAGCAGATCATCACTTCCGGTAGAGATTGACATGTTGTCCAGCACACGAAGAACCAAGTCCATTATGTATTTCCTTGTCCATGGCTGCTATGTCGAAATAAGTCTACAATGCTTATAGAGACAAAATAACACACACTTACCTTCACTTATCAGATCTTTAGAATGTGCATACCGAATATGACCACAGGGCAGCATGTAGTCATTGAAACGCTCACAAGCACATCGTGCACGTGAAGTATCAACAACATACATCATACCCTTGTCGTAGCACCGGACGTATTCCCCTGCTATACATTCGTGTCTCATTAACCTAAGACGTTTATAATTTACAACTACAATTTTAGCTGCAAAAGATGTGAACTCATTTGAAAAAGTTCAAAATGACATTGGAACCTGAAATTAATGATACATTTAACTATATTTCTTACCTCAAGAATTGGAAAACTTTGAAGTTCCTTTACAACGTCATATGGACGCAGTGTCAGTGTCTGTTTTACTCCAAATTTTCCAGAAGGTCAATAGCAGAGAATAACCTCTTCTGAGACATTTTTTAGATGGTTATGAGCACTTTTGACAGGGTTGTTTATGTGGTTGCTCAGGCTAAATACATGTCGCCGGTAACAGCGAGCCCATATTAACTTCCAATAGCTTTACGACATCGCGTTGTTCTTGCCTGCATAAAGCATATATAACAGTGTGCCCTTGCCCGAGACTATCAGTCACCACTAGTTGGAACAACGGAAAACTTTAAGAAAATTTATTACTGCCCGTTGCTTACCCAACTTTGTTGATCTGATAAGTCGAGTCAATACATATTACCTCTGGGAACGCGTGGTAAACAACTATTTGCTCCCTGCGACTGAAGCAAATCAGATATGTTCTCATGTTCATTGAACACTTTAACTTTAGTGTTTGCTTAAATGCGCTGTAAAGTGTCATTAATATATTTAGTGTCTAAACTCAATTAATTACAATGTCAGTTCAACAACCTGGGTACAACTGTGAACGCATTTTGGCGATATCGTTCTTGGTAAGTTGTTTATGGAACTTCCAATAAACCAGATGCCGTAAACTACGAGTTGGCGTATTATTCAATAGAAACGTTCTTAAATATAAGCGTTCACTTGACGTCAATTGTCGTCTTGAAGGATCGACAGAAATATATCCTTCTGTGCAAGGATGGTTGTGCGCGGTCTTAATAGAGGCGACTTTCAGCTCACCATTTACTATACGGACCCAAAATCCAGATTGACAATGGAAATATTTAGACCTGAAGAATAAATAAATTTTTGAAGTAAAGCATACGTAGATGACCGACGTCGTCTTCTTTGTCTGGTTTGTAGGGGTGAGTTAGAAGTTGTATGCTCTCCGGAAGAATGATGATCACTATCATCATCTACATCCTAAACGCAAGCATCTGACTCTGACGAACTGCGTTTACGTCCATATGTACAGACGTATCTCACGAAAAATACTTCAAAGTTGGGCCGTCATTGTTCTTTTTACATACTGACATAACATACATAGTATGCATATACTACAAAAATATTCATTAACCACATAAGTCATATGACCTTATTTACTTCTTTCAAACAGGTCTCAAAATTGTCCCAACTGGTAAATCTCCGAGATGACATAATATCATCGAAGATTCGTCCTATATCATGCATCAACACGATGGCATCATCTTCGTTACTTGAAGGATAGATGTTATCAGACATGGTGTGACTGAACTCAATTCAAATCTATAAATGTCTTTATTTGACCGTCTCTGAAAAACTTCACGAATTTTCGATGTGACACATTAATCATTTTGCGACAGTTTGACCTTTAAGTGCTCGCAACCTCCATAAGTGGACGATACTCCTGATGCGTTGCCGTTGGCGCAAACGTCACGTTTGTTCCAAACGTTAGGAGCTCCACAGCTATGCCCTCAGAGCAAGATTCTAAAGAAGAAATAAAAAAGAGAAACAGCAGAGCAGCAAGGCACTTGGATATGAATGCTATCCCATTTGTCATTATTGACAGTGTATCCCATGAAAGTGGGACGTGTAAATTAGTTAGCTGCCGCTTGAAATTCAAGGGGCAAGAGCTGCTGATTGGTTTGGTCTATCGCAGTTTAAGCTGTGAGGTAAATGATGTCCTGCTAAACAGGCTCAAAAATTGGTCGCAAAGCGGTCGATGTCTAATCCTATGGTAGACTGGGGAAATCTGCGAACTTAATAGTCAGACAATTTCTTAGAGCAGGAACTAGTTGATGCTGTTACAACATGTGCCCCAGTGTAACATGTGAAAGAAGCGACTAGGTACGATCCGGACACTGAATCATCCTTACTAGATCTTATATTAACTCACTATGAGGATGACGTTACGAACCTCCATTATATGCCACCCCTAGGTAAAAGTAATCATGCAGTTTTAACTTTTGACTTCCATGTAACTGTCAATCACGAACAAGCGTCAACTCAATCCAGACCTAACGTCTGGAAAGCGAGCATACCAGATATCATGCACTCGGCATCATTAGTAGACTGGACAATAGACCCAGAGTCCTCAATTGAAACGGCTTGGGATGCATTCCGAAATTTATACTTAAAAGTTACCGCACCCCACATTCCTTGGACTATACCAAGGGGGCCGAAAAACTCCCCACCATGGTTCAATAGGGAGGTCCGCATCCTTCTCGGTAAGAGAAGAAAAATGTGGGATAGATTTAGGTTACTGGGGACTGATGAGACAAAATCTCAGTACCGAAAAGCTAGGAATACCTGTGCCTCGACCCTCCGTAAGTCTAGAAAGCTGTACGAAGAAAAAATTGTTAAGGAATCCATAGAATGTCTTAAACGCCTGTATTCCTATATAAACCAAAGGACAAAAAGAAGAGAAATTATTCCTGCACTATGGGGAGACAGTACTGCCGCATCATTAGTGGAAGATGACTTTGGTAAGGCTGAAGTGTTCTCAAACTAATTTAGCAATGTATATACCGTAGAAGCACCCTTCCCGTCAGCGCATACAAACCCCCACACACACATACACTGGATAGCGTGACCATAAATGAACTCGATGTCTTTGATCTGCTAAATAAGCTTGACATAGGTAAATCCATGGGGCGCGATGAATTGCATCCTAGGCTACTAAAGAAATTATCTAACTTCGTTGCAAACCCTTTAAGTATATGCTTTAAGCTATCCGTTACGCAGGGTCGTTTAACAAAAGACTGGAAGAACGCCATAGTAAGTCCTGTCTTCAAAACAGGTACGAAACATAAACCTGAGAATTACCGACCCGTTAGCCTAACTAGTGTGGTTGTTAAAATCTTAGAAAAGATTATTCGGAAGGAGCTGTTTAAGTACCCTGGTGTAAACCGGGTCCTTTCGGAGAAGCAGCACGGTTTCAGACTAGTTTATTCTTGTTTCACTAACTTATTAGTCGCTCGTGAAAGATGGTGCGCTCTTAAAGACCAAACGTTACCTATAGACGTAGCCTACATTGATTTCAGCAAAGCCTTTGACTAAGTTCCGCACAACCGGCTGTTATATAGGCTAAAAAATGTTGGAATTAGAGGCAATCTATTGATATGGATAGAAGACTTCCTAGTTGGGCACCAAAAAAGAGTACGGATGAACTCAAAGTTATCTAGCTGGGAAACTGTGCTTAGTGGAGTGCCACAGGGTACAGTTTTGGGGCTAGTGCTATTCCTCTTGTGTGTAAATAACCTTCCTCGCCTATTATCATCATTGGTCTTGCTATATCCTGAAGATTTCAAGATATGGAGAACGATACGATGTAAGGGTGACAGCTTAGAACTCCAAAATGACCTGAAGAAATTATTCGAATGGTCTCATATCTGGCAGTTGCCGATAAATACTTCCAAGTATGTTGTGGTATTTATCGGTCATCAAGGTACAGATACACACACGATGAATAACACTGAGCTACCTGTTGTCCAGACACATAATGACTTAGGAGTCATCGTTAGCCAAGATCTGAAGACTACTGCACACTGTCGTGCAGTAGCCGCCAAAGCTTTTAGAACTTTATGGTCAATACGTAGGACTTTTGCTCATGTTGTCGCTCAAACGTTTTTGACTTCGTATACAGTGTTCGTACGTCCTAAACTTCAGTACTGCATACAAGCGGCTAGCCCCTGCTTAAAAGAACACCTTTTGGAAAAGGTCCAGAGAACAGTAAGTAAGCTGATTCCCGAAAATGCGAAGCTTCCGTATGATGCTCGGATGGCCAGGCTAAACCTATTCCCTTTGTCATATAGAACTAGAGGTGATAAATTTGCACTTGATACGCCTTCATTTTTCTTGTCTTCCAAAACAGAGAATTTACGAGGGCACCCCAAAAGTTCACAAGCCCAGAACAAATTACTTGTCAGCTGATTATCGACTTTCCCATCGAATCATCAACGAGTAGAATTCATTACCTCAACACGTGGTTGAAGCTCCATCCGTCGACTCTTTCTAAAGAAAGTTGGATCAACTGAGAGAACACTATCGCCAGGACTAACGCAGGCCGTCGAGCCTCCTGTACTTTCCAAACTGAAACTGAACAAACTGTAATTTGTAGATTGTGCCTGCATAAATGGTGTGTACCTGCCCTGGCAGAAATATATTATTATTAGCAGTAGTATGGTCAGTAAAATTACTGAAACCGATACACCGAAACTTGATGAAACTGTTGGGGATTTGTTTTACTCTGTAGATGAAGTACAATATGGATATTAGAAATGAAATTATACTATCCTCTAACATAACATATTTCTTTGTAAATAATTTGCCGACAGAAACTAAACAAATTTCAAGAAAGTGAAGATAGAGATATCAATAGAGAAAGTGAGGAAGCTTCTCAGACGCCCGATAAATGTCCGCCTCATGTTTAACTATGGACTCTATGGATAAGTAGATGAAGAAGCAAAAAGACATCCAGATATATAATTGGACACATTGAAATGAATTTCACTACCTCTTTTTAAATGACCTCCCTAGTTTATAATTTACATTTCTTAACACTTTGAAGCTAAACTTCTTTTCAAACCAACAGCATGGTTTTAGAAAAGATCACTCCTGTATAACCAGCCTGCTGGCCGCGGTAGACAGATGGTAGATCATCCTTGATCGCAAAGGGAAGGTTCACGTCATATACCTTGACTCCTCAAAAGCTTTCGATAGGGTTAACCGCATATGCTTTATTAATAAGTTCACTTTTTCTTAGTCCACGTGGAGTTCTAGTGGGATCCACCAGGGCTCAGTACTAGGACCTCTTTTCTTAGTTTATATAAACGGTCTTTTGCAGCAAGTATAGTCAGATTTATTGCTCTTCGCCAATGATATGAAACTCTGGAAAGAAATTTACAACCAAGAGGATAAGATGAAATTTGAGGAGGATCTGACTCGGACTCAAAGTTGGGTAAACAACGACAAACTTACCTTCAACACTTCAAAGTGAAAGATGTTGCATCCCAAGTTGAAAATGATCGAAGAATTTTGGTACCATGTTGTCGTAATTCTCGCTCTAGCTGCGACGAAAATGCCTTCCGAGTAGACCTTGCACTGACAACGTTGAAGCGAATCTTTGGCCAGTTTGACGGAAGGATTTTCCACCTTATCCTCAACATTTTTATTCGACCCCATTTAGAGTATGGAAACATAGTGTTACCTCCCTCACTCCAAAAGTATGAGGATAAAATGGAGCGTATCCAAAGGCGAGCCAGGAAATCAGTCCGGGGACATAATAACTGAGGAATCATAACCATATATCCTGATGACCAAGTTACTGAGCGCGCTTTCTAAAAGGACAGTGGTATTGTTTCTCGTTGAGTTACTCAACTGTTTTGAATGTAAATTATGCATCAAAACTACCGTTTACACTTTAATTGAATCTACTCCGGTTAAAGTGATATTGTATTGAGTGTTTCGATTTTGCTTTTGTGTATTTATTGCATCAAAGCACACTTGGTCGACTTTTACTTGATTAATTTAGTCAAGGTTTTAGCATTCTTTTACATTTCCTGTTTGTATCACCATTGTATTTGGTTTTCAAGATGGACAACCATATTGCTTATTCCCCGTGGAGGAAGGGATGCAATGTGAAGAGTGTAATAAGTGGTTCCACAAGATGTGCACCCGACTAAGCCCCGTTGCATATAAAGGGTGCTCGACACCCAACTCTCATTGGCTTTGTAGTTTTTGTTGCTCAAGCAAGACAACACTCATCCAGGAAGCCATTAGGCTCCTGGTGCTGGCTAATAAGGAGGTTGATGAGGGCTGCACTGGCAATATTGGTGCTGATAGCGAAGATCGCGTTAGTGTCGTAAGTGCTGTCACGGCGCAAGTCAGACACGTCAGACCACTCCGTCAAACTCCCAAAGTAAAGCCTCGTCAAACATTGTTGTGAGTCACTCGCTCGACTCCAATGACTCTGTTACAATAAAAACTAATCGTCAGATACCAGTAGTTAATATACAGAATGTAAGGTCACGATCGATAGCCGTAAACACGATTCCAAAACAATCTAAACCACTCCCTAGCCTAATTATTTGGAATCTAGAAGTCTATAGACAACGACACTGCTAAGAGACATGCACATGATCTGAAGTTAGAAGAATCCGTGGTAAGAAACGTACTACCTGAATAGGGTTCAGGAGTACATATCACAAAAGTGATACGACTCGGTAAACGGGTTGGAGGCGAGACCCAACCAAGAAGGATCTCGAAGCTGGTTCTAGGGAGTTTTGAAGAAAGAGATATATTATTGAAAAACGCACAAAAATTCCGTGATTCAGATATTCGTATCCGACCAGATTGGCCGCTTGAGGATCGAATCAAGTGGAAGAATGCTCTTACGGAGTTAAGAACTCGCAAGTTAAGTGGCGAAACTAACCTTACCATTAAGGGTTTTCGGGTAGTCAGGTCTTGGAAGCCAATGCTTCCGAGGCCTGTATGGGTAGAACGAACGATTACCATAACACCTTAAGTGTGTGCTACACGAACGCCCGTAGTCTTAGGAATAAAACGTCCGAGCTAAGTCTGATGGTGGATGAATTAAGTCCCGATATAATTGTCATTACAGAAACTTGGTTCACCGTAGATATAGAATGTTCTCCCATCATTGCAGGCTATATCTGTATTAGAAGTGATAGAGTTTTAAGCCGCAAGGGGGGAGGCATAATGTTATACATTAGGGATCACTTTCGTATACAATCAATCATATCGGAGGCTCATGTTAGTGGTACATGTGAGGTAGCATGTTGTAGGATTAAATCTAGAAATGGGTTAGTGACTATAGGCGGAATATACCGTAGTCCGTGTTGTCTTGCTGACGACTTTATCTTAAGACACATCTGTTCTTGGAGTATGGCAGAACGTTGCCTCATCATTGGGGACTTCTACGCACCGCACATAAACTGGATAGAGCTTACAGCTCCAGGTGGAGTTTTTGATAGCGAACTTTTATCAACAGTTATTCAGTGTGCACTTGTCCAATGTATCACTGAACCGACACATATTGATCTGAAACGTGATCCGTCACTGCTGGACCTCGCCCTCACCCACCACTGTGAGGACGTCTTTGATATTCAGCACCTTCCTCCACTAGTGAACAGTGATCACGTTGTACTTCACTTTAAGTTTAGGACACATGGTATACGATTTGTATCTGCTCCACCCCGTCCCAATATCTGGCGGGCTAATATTCCGGCAATCAGAGACTGTGCGATCTCGACTGATTGGTCGGTTGACGCAAATGGATCGATCGAAGACGAATGAATTAATTTTAATGCTACATTCAAGTCCGTAACGTCGCCGTTTATCCCATGGTCAGCACGTAAGCTATCGCATTGCCCTCCATGGATTAATAAGGAAACCCGTAAGCTGTTAAAGCGTAGGAAACACTTCTGGGACTTATTCTTGTTGACAGGTCATGCATCTTTTAAGCGCGAGTACCAAAAACTCCGGAATATTTGTAAGAAAACAATAGCTAAATCCCGTACTACTTACGAACGACAGTTGGTATATGATAGCCGTACTTGTCCAAAATGATTGTTTTTGTATGTTAAACGGCAAATAAAACGTAGTGATAGTATTCCCCCATTTTCGTTACACGATAATTCAGATTTACTAGCTGAATCAGATCGAGCCAAAGCTGAGACATTTTCAAACTATTTTAGCAGAGTCTACTCTACGTTTATTGTAACGAATACTTGTCCCAATCACACCGAGATACCAGCCATTGAATCTGTACAGGTGACTGAGGAAACTGTCCTTCCGTTAATAATTAACCTCAAACCTTGTAAGATACCGGGTCCTGACAGGTTACATCCACGACTGCTGTCATCTCTTGCAGACATTATTTCAAAACCGCTCGCGGCACTCTTCAACATGTCGCTTTCACTCGCTCAACTACCTGGGGATTGGAAAGATGCTATTGTCAGTCCTATATTTAAGGATGGTCAGAGACAGATCGTATCCAACTACCGGCCTGTCAGTCTGACTAGCATTGTCGTTAAGTTACTTGAAAAGATAATTCAGGTTAGGTTGCTAAGCCACATAGATTCACACAATCTGTTAGCTCCTGAGCAACATGGATTTTGTGATAAGCGTTCATGCTTGACTAACTTACTTATTGCGAGAGAGGATTGGACAGCAGCCTTAGATAAAGGTTTGTCTGTCGATGTTATATTCATAGATTTTAGCAAAGCATTTGACAACGTTTCACACTTAGGTCTTATGCAGAAGCTCACAAGCTTCGGAATAATAGGCACTGTACAGGAGTGTATAGGAAACTTCTTATGTGACCGCAGACAGAGAGTGAGGGTCAATGGGACGCTATCCGATTGGAAGCCGGTCAAAAGTGGTGTACCCCAGGGCACCATCTTAGGCCCTCTGTTCTTCCTTCTCTACGTAAATGAGTTACCGCTGTTGCTTAGGTCGTCAATATTATTATTTGCGGATGATGTCAAAATATGGAGAACAATAAGAGGTGAGGCTGATCATCTGGATCTTCAAGCTGACTTAGACGATTTAGTTAGATGGGATAGAGATTGGGGTTTAGAAATCAATTCTAGGAAGAGTGTGTTAATGCACATCGGTCACGGCAATAGTTACCATTATACTATTGATGGTAAACTTCTTCCATGCGATCAAGAACATAAAGACTTAGGAGTAATGATAAGTCATGACCTAAAAACAACTACGCATTGCAATGCAGCCGCCGTCAAAGATTTTCGTGCGTTGTGGTCACTTGGCCGAGCGTTCAAATCCCTTGACGAGGAAATGTTTCGAATTTTATATCCCACCTATGTAAGACCACATTTAGAGTACTGTATCCAAGCAGCTAGCCCATGTCTGATAAAGGATACTACCTCACTTGAGCGTGTCCAGCGTTTGGGAACGAAGTTAGTGAAGGGCCTTTCTAAACTCCCTTACGAGGGGCGTTTAAAACCCCTAAACCTTTCCCCCTTGTCGTATCGTAGGACTCGAGGTGACCTTATGCTGGCATTTCGTATCTTTAATTATGATTTGGGTGTTAATATGTCTTATCTTTTTACTCCCTCCAGCAATAATAATCCTCGAGGTCATAGCAAGAAGGTTCATAAACCGCGATCTAATAAACTCAAAGTGGGGTTTCGTTTTTCTCATCGAGTAGTCAATGATTGGAACGCTTTGCCCGAACAAGTGGTATCAGCCCCATCAGTGAATATTTTCAAGGAGAAACTGGACCTTCACTGGAGGGTAACCTGTTAGGATTAACACAGGTTCATTAACCTACTATCCTTATTACTGAAGACTGAAAACGATTTTCACTTCATTATTCTTTGTTTTAGGACAAATTGGTTTGGGTCAATGCAGTTGAATATAAACGGTATTAAATAGGAAGCTACCAAAAAACTCAAACTGTCCAATAACACTAAGACGCAAACCCAAACAAATAATTTAGTTTACACTGTCTTGTTATACAGATATTGGCTATTGGAAGGTCACGAAGGTTTCGTCCTATGTAAAATATTCAAACCTGTCGCTACGACCCTCTGGTTCCCATTGCCGAATCTTGGCCCCAGGCATGTGCTACTTTTGATTGTTGTCGATTGAATTTATTCTTATATGTTGGTGCATTATGTGTGCTTACTGAGTTGTTGGGTCACTTTCCCTTTTAGTTTTCCAGTCCAGATTCTCCCTCATTCCCATAGTACGTACTATGGGAATGAGGGAAGGGTGTAGACAGCAGGTTGGTAGTTGACCTGTCGAAATGTCATGCCACAAACATTCTACTTCACTTGACACCAAGCAATTACACCCTTCATGGGAATCCGCTCCCTTTTGTCTCTCCAGAGTGTGGTCTCGGGGTTGGACCCACAGAGCAGACATCATCTCAACATACATAGGGGATGCAGCCAAGGCAAACACAACTCCAATTTGTGCGAAAACAAACCCCATAGTTATTCCTAACTCCCCTTAAGGCGTGCCTACGGCTCCAGTCTGGGGTCCCCAACGTTGTTGCTCCCCTTTTCTTAAAAAGAGACAAATCTCTTTGACCGAGACACGCGCAACCAAGTGGGTGATAAGATTAAGATATTAAACTTAGGTAGACAAAGCCCAATACTCGGCATTGTTCCCGCTAAGCTATAGGAAAATAAGAGGTAATCTGATGATGTACAATATATTAAGTGCGCCAAGTCGCCCCAACCTGAGCATACTGCCAGAAGATCACGCTCTTCGAGGCAACCCTCAGAAGATTGCACATCAGGTACGCTCCCACTTTTTTCGTTGACAGTTGTCCTCATTTAGAACACTTCCCTAGCCGAAGTGACCACAGCCACTGCAGTGGATAAATTTCAGGAGATACTTGACAAACACGTACCCACCTATGGGTTACCATCTCCCTCTATTTTATGGATGAGCCAATCAAAAGCGTTTTAGAGATCTAGAGGTTACGGCGCCAACTTCAGTGCTTAATGCTAACTTACTATCGGTTCACAAGGAATTTTGTACGAAACGTGATCATTGAGCGGCTATAGCAAATAAAACGGCGAGACTATAATTTTGGACGAACCAATCAGATATAAGACAACAGATCTCGGATTTCGGTGCGAAAGTCTTTCGTCCATTTGGCTAAATAGATTTCTGGCATTATAGCTGGTGTCAGTTTGTGATGAAAATTCCATATATAGTTCCTAACTAAGGCAAGTGATGACAATTATCGCGAACTGGGTAATAAAAGCACCAGTAACACTGGCTGCAGCCAGGTATTGCAGTTTATTCGGATGTTTGGTGATCGTACAGACTCCTACATAGGCTTGGTCATGTGCATCGTGTCGTTATCCACAAGTAGCATTTTGTGTACTCAACAACTGAAGTGCACATAAACAATATTGAAACTATGTGGTCGAGTCTGAAATTTGTTGAGACTTTGTCATGGTTCCAGAAGCCGACTATTCTGTAGTCATATGGATGATCTCCTCTATCACATGCATTACGATTTTGGAACCTCTGAACCTCTTTCTAACCTTGAAAAGTTTTTGAACCATGTAAAAGAAGTGTATACTCTTTATTTCCTTGGTTTTGTATAATATATTTTTACTCTATACTTACTGTCCGCTGATTGGCTAATATTCTCAAGGTCACTTAAAATTCGTTCAAAGGTCGTCCATAAATTAGTCTCGCCTTATTATTTATTCACGAAACAACTACCTTCTCTAGGCACTCGAATCATCATTTTATTATTTTTTACATTGCAACTAACTAACCTCCTGCCTGTTAATGTGATAGTTGCTGGTTGCTAAACAAACGCACTCACCCGAATCACGAAATATACAAGTCCATAAGTAACTACTGACTGCCCCCAAACGCCCTGGTACGGCCGAGAGTGGGGAGAGTCAGCTCTCCCTCTTGAAATGCTCTTAAATGGCCACGCGTATATAGCCTCTGCCAGGGAAGTCCTACTCACTGCCTCCTCGTGGCGGGGGTGTTGTCTACGAAAATGAGAGGACGAAAAGCGAATGTCCGGCGCTTTAACCGGATCCCAAACCGATGGTGCACATGGGCTCCAGTATCCTGACGGAACAAATGGCGTATGAACCAATCGTTGGTCACCGGCTACCATGGGATTGCATCTCCTCACGATGCTCCACTGCCTTGTGGATCAGACGTTCAGGTGGAAGGCTCGAGGTGTGGCCCCCTAAGAAAACCACCTGCTTCGGTTTGGGCACCCGGGCAGTATCACAGCCCTCACACAAATCAATTGAGATTCGTGTGGCGCGTATGTATTTGTTGTTTCCTTGTACCAATATCTATGTGTTAAAATAAATAAATAAAACTGCTGACTAGAATTATTGTGGTCG
This sequence comes from Schistosoma spindalis, assembly GCA_946903255.1. Taxonomy (NCBI): domain Eukaryota; kingdom Metazoa; phylum Platyhelminthes; class Trematoda; order Strigeidida; family Schistosomatidae; genus Schistosoma; species Schistosoma spindalis. The sequence goes on from OX336424.1 coordinate 40,904,293, forward strand.
ACTGGCTAAACTATCATCCATTGGACATAGCTAAACACCTTGAACCGTACCGAAATAACAAGAAGCGAGCGCGAAAAATCGACTGGTTTATAGAAGCTCTTGACGAAAACATTGGATTTTAGTTACTAATACCTTAGTTATGAAAATATCTGTGATGAAAAATTTATACAGTTATAATTAATAGACAGTTCTAATACGAATAACAAACGTTTGTACATAACTTATTAGGGTTTCCACCACTAAATGACGTCAATTGTAATGAAATAATGGACTTCACTCCGAAACCTGGTTGGTGTGTCCATATACTTCACTTCTTCCAATAGATGGTTTGTGGCGCATTCGTCGTCGATCATCATTTTTTTAGTAAAACGACTTGGCTATCAGCATTTTAATTTGCATTCATACATTTGGGTCATTTTCATCAATGAAAGGCTGTCGGACAAGGCTTTCCAACGATTGCCTTAGTACAACTGATATTTACTTGAATCACTACCCTCGTACAGAGGTATCAGGAAGTAGTGGGAGTTTTAATATCTCGTAGTCTGTACATATGTTATTCTCGACCAATGTGTAAACACACGGACCAACATTCCGTTCTTTATTTCTTTATGGCTGTTAATTATGGTATATGAAAGTAGAAGACACGAGTAAGCTGGTCTTTGACCATAGAAGTCTTCGAAGCAGTTCTTGCGTATTGTGAAATGATCATATAGAGTTTAGGTACAGGGTGATAGGTAAAGGTGACAAATCGGTTGGTGAGGTTATGAAGCTTCATCGACTAAGGTGGTTGGTGTACGTACAACATATGCTTAACTATCGCGTACCTCGATGGGGAGTGTTAGGTGTTGTAGTAGGCTGATAAAAATATAAAGGGGTCAACCTGAAACATAGCATCAGTCCATGAAGTCATTGACTGCTGATCTGAGCCATGGTGGTAGATGCAGACTACCTGGTTGAGATTTGTGCTATTAGATAACATGGCTCAAAATCGTTCGCAATCGCGCAAATGCATTTGCTTTACATTTATCTAAACCTTTTTCATTCTCTCTTCTCGAACTTCATTCTCAGTACCTAGTCTTTCTGATTGTCATTTGTAGTACATTATTTTGATCTATATCGCTATTCATCCTGTTATGCTAACATGATATGGCAGCTTGAGCCGACATAGATTTATGACCGACTGCGTTGAATACAGATGATGGACTTTTCAACCAAACAGTATCCTGATAAAAACTCAGGTTCCCTTTACTTCCAACTAAATTCTTTCATTTAAGTAATTTAAACTCATTTTGTGATTACGAGTTTAAATATCACAGGTTGTAAGCAGCTAACGAGAGCCAAATTGAGTAAGATTATTCTGCTCAAATCTTCATTATCCTTTTATTCGTATAGTACATCCTATTGATTCCCACTGCCCCGAAATTTGTTTACTGAATGAATTAAAACTATACTAATAAACTAAAATAAAAAAAATAAATTTCTGGTCCAAAAGAATGAAAGAAAATATTATAGTGCACCCAACAAGTAGACACTACTGTTAAAAGTGCTTTGATGTTACACTTTTTAAAGTTGGACAGGCATTCAAACGAACAATTTTGACAATAAGTACGCTATTTATTGATTTTTTTACTGATATTAGTCAATATTTTGTGTCATGTCTGTTAGACTGGGGATTTTTTCCATTTTGTTTCAGCAAACCCCTCAGTCTGTCGGCAAGTTGCTCGTGATAAAACCCTATGTTCGCCTTATCAAGTTCTGAAAAACCCACTGGTTTGTTTGACGGAATATCCAACGATTCTTGTGTAAACTTGTTCCAAGTTCCACTTACTACAAATAGTAATATTCCAGCCCCAGGACTTTTCGGCAACTTAAAAACTGCGGAATTCAGGACCAACATTAAAGAATCAGGGCCTAGTTCCTCATCAGCCCACACAATAGGGAAAAATAGTAATGCCTCAAAAACAGTTTTTCATTCTCCTCGAAGTGCTGATGGTTTTGAAAAAGATCGAAATGATCGTTGTGTAACTGACAACAGTATGAATGGCAATGCGCACAATAGCTGTAAGTTCATCTTTGTTTTTCGTCATCTACCGCACTTCTCTTGTTCAGTTTGTAGTTTCGATTGAGTAGTTTGTTGATACATATCCAGTCTGTTCGCATGTTCACTACTTCCACCGATACTACTCTAGTCTTCATTCTTATAATTTAATCTTATTGTACTAATGCGTTGTAGTAACTTCAAGCAATATGTATATTCATCCTGTTCAAAGATCCATTACCGCTAAAAATTGAGGTAGGGGTATCAAAAGTGCTTAGTGGTTAACATACTCAACAGTCAGTCAGAAGGCTGCAAATTCGAACCCCTCTTCACCTACTTCCATCTAGTCACTAAGTTAGTACTACTACCCCTCACAAAATTCCAATGCATGTATCTTGGGTTTTACGTTGCTTTTGACTGACTGATAAATAAATTACAGTACAGAAATGTATAGGATTTATTGGATCCTGCAGAAGGATTGCCTTTCAATCTCTTCTTATGACCTAGGTCAGAAAAATTATGCAAGCAACTTTCACATTATTGCAGTTTGTCATATAGCACCTAATTTTCGAAAGTAAATCCGTCTGTGTGAAACTATTTAAACTATTTAATCTGATGATGAAGTAGTTGATTGCTTAAATTATTTCAAGCATATCGATGGATGCTCTTTTTCTAATGAAATTGTAAAAAAATTTCAACGTGAATATAAAGTGGTGTCCATTCAAAAGGGCGAGTGGAAAAGGATACACATTAATAAAGCCAACCATCAAAAGGCGAATATTAATAAAAGTGTGCATTGAAAGGGGGAATGACATTTTTAATGGTGTGAAATCTGTTCAATTTTCCATCTGTTCCTCAGCCCTACGACCAATCAAAAAAGTGGTCTTCTAAACGTCTAATAAAGAGTTTACTTTCAACAAACTATATAACTCTTCGAATTCGGCAACCAATCGTTATTCTAATTACGCTGGTCACGTTATCTCGTAAGTCTTTCAAACAGCTAGGGGGGGGGAATCTGTTTAGAGAGATGCCTCGAAAACGCTTGAAAAATGTTTCATAAATTTCACTTTGAGCAAGTTTTAAATTCTAAAAAAACATATTTTTATTTTAAAACTAAAAAGTCATATGCTATTCCACGTAAATAGTCTAGTGTCGACCTGTTTTTATAATCTACGATCAATTCGATATGTACCACTACTTCCTTATATTTCCTTTTTAAGTGTTGTTGATGGGCTCCTACAAGAATGTTCTATTTTCATTCCATTTAATCTCTTCTTTCAAAAAATCGATAAATTTCCATATACTTGAATGAGCAGCGTCAATAAGTTGACTAAAACCCTTATGCTATTCCTCCACCACATTGTTCATTTTAGGAATGTCTTCTACAACAGAGGGTTAGCAGAATACACTTCAAATCACTGAAAATGTTATGATGGTCCCCCTTATTAATTTGCACCCTTTTACTCCCGCTCTTATTAACACGAACCATGCAAAATGTCATATAGATCTTGACTCACTTGAGATACTTTTGAAGTCGATAAGCGTTTCGCTTTTATTTTGATCAGGGCTTTCGTATGTTGGTACTACCATGTTCATGATTTCATTAAACTTCGTGGGTACAGTAGGAGTTTCCTATGTTTTAGGTTTAGTTTGGTTCTGCACTTGGCAAAATCTGTTTCGTCTGTTAGATTTGGCGTGTTTTACATTAATTAATTAATAATAGGAGTAAGATTGCCTTTCGTCTCTCTGAGCTAAGATCAGATGTAGTATCTGTTCTTTGCAGTGTGATTTTTGCAACGGTCTCTAAACTGAGATCAATAAACTTAACCGTATTTTTCACCTCCGGACGGGTACCTTGCGCTTGCTCAACCCCGTCCACGGGTCGGCCTCGTATTTCATCGCATTAACTAATAGACTCTGAACTATCAGCTTTCGTTTTAAGGCTTGGTGCGGATGGTTAAGTATCTTCAGTCTTTGTAAAAGGGATCCTCAAATTCCTGGATAAGAACCTGTATTTAGTTTCTGAGTTATTCATGTACAAATAATTAAATTCTTGTTCACTATATTACGGTTTCAATCCGATTAGATGGTACATTACTATATTAGGTCAATCGCTATATTATGCTGTTGACCAGTTGATATTTGTCAACCTTTTCCCTATTGCAACCGAGTTTCTTATTGTTTATGTATTCTTTATAACAATCCTTCCATTTGTCAGACTTCGATCTTCCTGGATCTTCTAACAATGAAAAAAGGTGCTTAGATCCAAATAATATCCGGAATGCTGCTAACTTGTATTGGCCTGCAGTTAAATTATCCCGTTTGCCGATCGAATACAACACAAAGAGTTTTCTGCTGAAGCACTTCCAATGTTTTGGTCCTGTTGAACGAATTATATGTCAACCTTCTATGGATGCTGCTTATATAGCTTTTAATTCTTTGGTTAGTACTTATTTGGTTAACAGCTACGTGTTTGCTTCATCTATTGAGTTACCTACATCAAGTTATCAGCGTAAAACAAAAGGAGAGTTATGGTTAACTAGTCTAATAGAATGCATTATTAGTTGCTTGGATGGGGAGGATACCTAACTACAGTTGTAAACACAGCATATACACGTTCCAAATAATTCTAAGTTTTTGAATCAGTTTGAATAACCGCATTGATATAATTAACCAAACGTCTGATTCATACAATCACTGTTCATACTCTGATCCACCGGTTCGGCCGACAAATTGTTGCAATTGTGTGTTGTGTGAATTTGATAGCATATGACTCGCAGAAGAATATATTTCGTTGTTACTGGTTGCGGTTAATGTCATCCGGTTACTAGTTACATCTTCGATTCAAGAATATAGTATTGTCTACACAATTGTATCTCAGTTGTTTATAAAGGCTTGTCAATAACAAAGTGTGTTGTAGATAAGTAAATCAACAAACACTAATACATAGTAATACTGGTAAATGGAAGTAAAATATGTTATTTATTTTGTTTTGGTTATGTAGTTTCTTTCTTTCCTCTACATTGTCAGCATATTTTTTAACCAAATTTTTATTCGTTCTCAATGTTTAAGTCTTCTGCAAATCAAGCTAAACGATCAGGACGTGCATGTATTGTATCTGCTAACATTGATTTGCCTAGCTCAGTCCTTTTTACTATGGCACGATGTCGTCAAACTAATTCTGGATCAAAATCAATATCACCTAAATCAGGTCCTATCAAGGGTAGAAACACTGTATCATCCATATCCCCATCACGTATATCTCTGAAAAAAATGATTACATCACACTCCGTAAGCTTATTTTCATATATATTTGCTTTCATTTTCTGTGATATTATTTTTTAATAACATGTAACAGCCAGCTAATTCATATTTTTCATATATTAAATGACAGCCCATATTGGCAACAGTAGCCACACTGTTTTTTATGATTAGTTAAGCTGTGAAGAATAATTCATGTTTTTATCCCACCAACTGATTCACTTAGGTTTCATTATAAAAAGAGGTGTAGCAATCAATTCTTTTATCCATAGACTCAATACTTACAAAAGACGAATTTGAGCGCATTATAATATTTTTAGTAAGTCTAGTAGGTCCACTTTTAATTGGTACAGTCTTGAACCTCTCTCTGTTTCATCTGTTTCGATTGATTCACCCAAGTAATATTTCCCAACCCTAAGACAAAAATGCTGGAAATTGAAGCTTGATATGTGATTCTGTCAACTGTTAATTATTTTAATTTATGATTATTTTAATCAGAGAGGGGTTTGTGGATGTTCTAGTAATTTAATTGTTCAACTTTTGAGTCAATTGAAGCTAGACCACCATGGAAAACCTGGAAGCATTGAACGGCCATTTCGTCTTATTGTGGGACTCCTCAGCAGTGCGCATCTACGAAACGGCCGTCCAGTGCTTCTAGGTTTTCCATGGTGGTCTGGCTTCAATTGACTCATGAATTCAACAATTAAGTTAAGATTTTTTATTTTTTTTTCGAACTGATCGCATAAAGGCGTTTACACGGTTGGTCAACATCATAAGTGACTATAGAACATGTGATGTAGTTAGTAGGATTGAGAAAAATGTCAAATGTTACTTTATATTTCTTTTCAAAATATTCTTTTTTTTGGTAGAATACAAAGCTGGTCATGAATAAAAAGCAATTTTCCAGAGTACCTGTTTCAAGAGATAATCAGTCATCTACGTCGTCCCAGATAGTATGCAATACACAACCGATAGTATCCTCTATTACACGGCCTAATGCATCCGCCTATAATATTAATGGTCTATTCAATCAGAAATCTCCAAGTGCTACTACACTAGATGAACGACTGTCTGTATTACAAGAATATTATAAACGTGATTGTGAACTGAGGTCTATGTCAAAATCTACTGATCCAAAAATTCAGTGTTCGGATATATGCAACAGCAATACTGGTGAACCGATTCGTCATGCACCCATTAAAGGCACATGTGAAGATATGTGTCCTGAATTGGAACGTTATTGTCGAGCAGCTCATCAACGTGTATCTGTATGCTTTTTTAATACTTTCGTAGTATGAACTTTATCCAAAGTGTAATTATCACTAGTTTGAGCACAACTTTCATATGAAACCTTGCTTCATACTTAATCTGTACAATTAGATAGTTTCTGTAATCACCGTACTATAAGTCTAACTCAGGACGTAGTACGTGATTCTGTATGCAGTTAATTAGCTGTACTGCAGTATTAAAATTGGGTTATCAGTGCCTTTTACTTTCTTTTTAATTTAGACCAGATCATAGCTGCTACCTTAACATAGTGATTGACTTTGCCTATCGTGATGAGTTATATTGGCTGGAACATTTGTTTTCTTAGGTTCATTTGACCACTACTGATCCCTTAAGAATGATTATGCTTCCACAGCATGGGCAACTGGGTGGAAAGTGATAACTATCCTTATACCCCTAACAGCGCTTGAGATCCTCCTGTGTACGATTAAATCACTTAATCACTTCTTGATGTTTCTTTCATCTTCACGATCAACCTTTCTCCTATGACTTTATCCCCGTGTATCACTAATGCTGACTACTCGAGTCTCTTGAAACCTCCCTCTAAACTACATTTTGGGGATTCCAATGCTCGAACCTTATGTCAAATAGGCCGGCAGGCTTCCTTAGCTAAGACTTTAGAATCGCGTGCCATCGATGTATGCTGTCTCGGAAACACACATACACGATCCCAGTATGGTCATCTATCGGGCCTCAGCTAGTTAATATGGGGAGGGTCATTATGGTTTACCCTTCGTGTACCTGGATACGACTCCCATTTTCTCATGGCCTGTTTGGCGTAGGTGTAGCACTAAGTTCAAAGGAAGTACAAGCTGTCGTAGACTGGATCCCAATAGGCCTTCACTTATGCGTTGTTTTATTAAATGGGCAAGTAAGAACACGGAAAGAAAGACATACAACGTTACCTCTTGGTTGTCTCTGCCCACGTCCGCACTGATATTAGTTCCGATAAAGTTTTAGAAAAGACTTTCTCTTCTACAAGAAGTCAAACACTCAGACGTAATTGTAGTATTGTTTTTATCACCCAAGTAGGTAGTTTGAAGTGAAATAAAAAACATTTAAATGGACCTTACTGAGTCCCAGCTCAACAAACTGATGACGACGACCATCTGTCCAGACAACCGTTTATTCCTAAAAAGTATAAGTTTTAAGCATAAGGAGAGACATCGTCCGACATGGCGACCACTAGAATTAACTCAACGATGGCCTCAAACAGGACCATACTGTCATTAGTCATCGTTGGAAAGGCTCAATAGGAGACTGCTGCTCATTCTGGGGCACATGTCTAGACTCTGATCCTGCTCCAGTAGGAGAACGTGTTTGCTTGCTTCATACTAGACCCAGAAAATCTAGATCAAGAAGACCCGAAATAGTTCAGCTTCACGGTGGAGTACAGAGTATATTTGAGAAACAATGAGAAAAGTAGTTAGTCAATCTCTAATGGGATACTCATCTCAATATGGATTGGCATAATATCCAGACATCTGGAGAAACACCATTGGATTTCAGTAGTGTTTACTCAGTTGATAGATGCTTGAAGTCTCATCCCATCTAACTCCGAACGTGATTAGGGCCAAAGGCAGCTTAAACGTAGACTAGTAAAAAGCCTACTCAATGATTGTGAGTAGTGATGGGCAGTGAAAGCATCAGAGATGGAAAGGTAGCGTGAATAGGTAACAGTAGACAACTGTTCAGTCATCTAGAAAACAGATATTAAAAATCCGACTTTTAGTGAGACTATTTCCGAAAAAGATGGGACTATTATTTACTCCCAATCCAGGAGATTCAACAGATGAGCAAAACATTTTGCAGAACAGTTCAACTGAACTTATCCACTATGGCGAACTGGTGTAAGTCCTCCAACTCCTAGTGAGGTTGAGAAGGCTTTAAACAATCTAAAGTGAGGGGGTGCAGCAGGGCCTGATGAACTAACTCCTGGTACATCACTACTCCGAGTGAGATTCTTATGATTGTGTCATTCAGTAGCTTTAGATATTATCAGATATAGTCTAAGATAGGAGCCACTGACGACCCTTTCATAGTTTTGTTACGTTCCTCACAAGTCTTATAAAGTACTTTTGCAATGAGTGAAATATATTAATTACATCTTTTAATGCTTGTTTGTGTGTTTCTTTTTAACAAATTTTTTCTACATAATAATTTCATTTCGTTTTACGTGATACATTTTTAGTACTCTGTAGTACCAGGCAACATTTTGTGTGATAAATGCGAAATACAGTAAAATTACTTATCTAATTTAATCATCAATAGTTTTCTGTACATGTTATCTAAACGAAATAATATTAGATGTATTTATAGTAAATATAATTATTAATGGCTTTATTCAGTATTGTCCCCAAATGCCCTGGTACGGCCGAGGGTAGGGAGAGTCAGCTCTCCCTCTTGAAATGCTCTCACATGGCCACGTGCATACAACCACTGTCACGGATGTCCTACTCACTGATTCTCGTGGCGGGGATGTTGTTTACGAAATTGAGAGGACGGAAAGCAAATGTCAGGCGATTTAACCGGATTGGTGGACATGAAGTGTCCATCTAAGGGAGTTGGAAAACCTTGATTCCAAACCAGTGGTGCACATGGGTTCAAGTATCGTGAAGGAGCAAATGGCGTAGGAACCAATCGTTGGTGACCGACTACCATGGGGCTGCATCTCCTAATCTGCCTTTTGAATTAAACCTTTAACTCGAAGGCTCGGGGTGTGGTCCCTCAAGAAAATCATCTGCTTCGGTTTGGGCACTTGGGCAGTATCATAGCCCACACACAAATCAAGTGATTTGTATGGCGCATATGTATTTGGTGTCCTTTTGTACCAATATTTATGTGTTCAAATAAATAAATTCAATATTATATATTTAGTATAATATGAAATTCTCTCTACATTTTTTGTACTACTGTTAACATTTTTTCGTTAAGTGTTTCATAAATTTTCATAATTTCTTCACTTAAAGATATTTGAGTGTTTGCCTACTACAATGAGTGTTAATTCATCTTCTTGGGAGATGGATCATACTCGGGCTGTGAAAGATTATCAACGTTCTTCAGCCGATCAACCTGTACCACTACCCCGAGAACTACGACCGACATCTGTTTTGCAACGTACAATGGCTTATTTATTAGCTAGTATAGCTGATCGCCCAGAAATTGACACCAGTCGTAGCCTATGGAAACCTTGGTATGAATTTATGTGGACACGTACACGTGCTATTCGCAAAGATATACGGCAGCAAAACCTATGTTGTCCCATTGTTATTGGTGTTATTGAACGGATAGCAAGATTTCATATTTTCTGTGCTGCACGATTAGTTGATCAACCAGTGGATACTTTTGATCCCCGTATTAATTCAGAAAATTTGACTCAGTGTCTGCAAACATTAAAGGAGATGTACAGTGATTTAGATTCATCAATTACTTCTGAGAATACTTGTCCTAATGAAGCAGAATTCCGAGGTTATATGCTTTTAATGAAACTGAACGATCAAAACGAGATCAAGTGAGTACATAGCTTCTGTATTTAAGAGGTTTTGAAAGTCGTGAAAAGAATAGGGAATTTCTTAGTTAATAGTGGTCCACAAATGAGAATGCGTCTATTATACAATGTACATATTTTTTTTTGGCGGTGTTATGCCCCCCTTATTTTTTCTTACTAGTTCACTTAAATGTTGATGTATCTAACTGGGAAATACTAAGAATTCTATATTGTACCAAAATATAATATTAAATAAAGCCATTAATAATAATAATAATAACGAAACTCCAATCGTTAATTCTATTAATAGTCATCACTATCAGACTGAATTGATATCCGTTTTCAGCATTACCACGCTAGTATCTCATACGACAACAGCAGTTGGTCACTTCATTTCAACTGTATCTATCGTCAAAGATTGACCCTAAAATTTCCTTTCAGTAATATCATTTATTAAAGCTGATGAAGCGTATTCTTTAATCTCGCTGGTATTTACTTCATGGATATGTTCAGGACAACTTGTCACTTTGGAACACCTCCGTACGTGTGTCTGTTTATCAGTATAATTGATTCTATGGAGCAAGTCGGTTATATATCAGTCTCACACAACCTACTCTTCTTAATGCGTTTTCCTTCGAGAAAAGTTACTAAAACAATAACCATCTAGATCACTGAATATTTCGTCGATCGATTAAAATAAAAGATTTATCAATCTATGTATGCGTTTAGATAAAATGGATCATAGTGGATGTGAATTCGTAACTTGTTCACAACAGATGCATAAGCTATTTACCAATTTAAACCGGAAATTTGTTTGAAAGTAATGTATCGAATTTCTCTTTCCTTCCGGATGTTGCCCTCTAAGAAAACCACCTGCTTCTGTCTGGGCACCTGGACAGTATCACAGCCCATACACAAGTCAAGTGATTTGTGTAGTGCATATGTATTCGGTGTTTCTTTGTACGATTATTTATGTGATCAAATAAATAAAATTTCATCATTGTGTAGGTTGGTGGATAATCTTAAGGCAACTGTATGTTCGATTCTCTAATGCATTTGTAACGATACATGATCAATCTGTCTTGTATTAGTCTGCGGAAATCGGGTAATACTTATAGATAGGATTTTCTGTGATATATAGCTTCATCTAAGGACATTTTTCTTTGCTGAGCTTCTAATTTTTCTTGGTTAAAGGTAGCCTTGTTTCGTAATTGCTTCAATCACCTTGATTCAGTGAATTTTTAATCAGCTCTTTAAAAATACCGGATAGTGACTTGTTTCTTTCACTTACTTAATTTGCCCTGTATGACTTTGATTTATCAAGCACATTTCTACCTTTGGTGTTTTTTTTATTTTTTTTAGTGAAGCTCAACGTTTACCTGAACGACTACGTCAATCTAAACCTGTACGATTTGCATTTGCTACACATGAAGCTCTCATAACAAACAATTATATCAGATTTTTTCGTTTAGCTCGTCAAGCTACATGTTTAGTTGCTTGTCTTATGCATAGATATTTTGTTCAAATACGTAGTCAAGCTTTAATGAAACTATCTTGTGCATTTGCTGGACATCCAAAACGAGAAGTTCATGTGAGTATCGTTTCTTCGATTTGCCTGTCAATTTTTTAATCTTATTGAAATCAAAGTCTTAAATTACATTGTGTTATAACGCTCGGTATTACCTTGTCAGATGTTGTAACGCTTAAACGATTATCTACACTAGATCCCTCCCAGTGTCTATTCTACAGGACTTCAACACAACTCAGATCAAGAACACGTAATCAGCCTGACCAGAACGTAATATATTTTACACCCAAAACCGACACAATCCACAACAATGAACAATCAAAAATAGGATGTATATAAGAGTGAGTGCGTCACAATAATAAGGGTAAGGGAATATATAACTTATCTGACACCTGTCAGACTGTCTACATGTCTGAGTAAGCAGACAACCAATCATGATCATTCTCGCCCACACATCACATTGTCTTCTTTTTCATGTACTACAATAATCCTTCAAAATGTTAGTTACAGTTAATGGAATTCTATACGATGAACTTGTGGGAGTTAGATCGAATTATTAATTCACTTCTGAAGTTGTTTTCCAATCAGTCACATAAGTATTCCCTGCTTCGGTTTGGGCGCCCGGGTAGTATCCTAGCCCTCACACAAATCGAATGATTTATATATATATATATATATTTGGTGCTTCCTTGTACTAATGTCTATGTGTTTAAATAAATAAATACATAAGTATTCAGTCCCATGGTCATCGTGTTGCAGTTCCAAATCTCAGTTTGATACATATAATATAGTCTAAAACAAGGGGATTTCGACCTATGCATTCACTGACTTAACCTCCAGTTAGTAGATTATAATGCCTAATCCTATTCCACCATCTGAAGTTCAGTCTTACCTACTGTATAAGTAACTTCCTTGCAATGTGATTTATAGACGAGAATATGAACCTGATCGTAGTTGTTTATTTTCTACTTCTTTAGGTTTGAACAACTGTTTTGTTTAGTTAACAGTGAACAAAATTGATATTACATAATATGTAATCTATGCAGAAATAGTTTGTTTTTATTCAAAAACGTATTACAAAGTCACATTCGTCATACTAGTATATGGATAACATTTTCATGAGAATTTTGTTGAGAATATCCACTTCCTCACATCTATGTTAATTTGGTTTCGAACTCGTGATCTTGCGTTTAAAGGACTATTGACATTTATATCAGAAGGCGTTTTGTGGATATTACGGTAATTTTAGTAGTTGAGATCATAAGTTAGTTAATACTAGACCACCATGGAAAATCTCGAAGCACTGGATGGCTGTTTCGTCCTATTGTGGGATTCCTCAGCAGCGCGCATCTACAATCTGGCCTCGTGAGATTTGAACCCAGGAGCTATCAATCTGGCACGGGAGCGCTTAACCACTAGACCACTGAGATAGCTGGCATCCAATGGTGTTAATGTCCAATTTCAACTAATCCACGAAATTGAGCGACGCATCCACCATTGTCTTCAGTGAGTTACTATCTGACAACAGACCCGGTTGAACTCCACTGGTCACTACTTCTCACTAGAACTCCATGAAATTCCTCTTGAAGCCAATCACTAGTGAGCATATGTTGATTAATATCAGAAGGGATATTTGTGGATATTATGGTAATTTTAATAGTTAAGATCATAAGTCAATTGAAGTTAGACCACCGTGGATTCAGATTTAACCTTAATTATTTCTTATATAGTAAACCACAAATGTTATACACTCCTTGTTTGTTGTCACATAATTAGCATCAAGTTAGTTTGTTCAACATTTTTTTCGCTACAATCATCACTTTTTTCCCCACTGTTTATCTTAAATTTTTAAACAGTATCCTATTTCTACTCTCACACAACAACTCGGTTTTGAAAATGAAACAGAATCTAAACATTTCTGTGAAACATGGGGTTTATCAGTGTTTGATTCAAATGTGATATTTGAAAAACAAATTCAACCTCAACCACCTACGTTACCATGGAAAGAACAGAGGTCATTTCACGTACGCGCCATTTTTAATTAGTTTCACCGTATATTTCTTTTTCTCCTTGTTGTGCATTGTATATTGATTTTTGTTGTTATTCGTTTTTCCGTATTGTGTTTAATAGTTAGATTATATTTTTAGCCAACATAATTACAAGTAATCATTTATCTAACCACATTCAATTCCCTGCTATAATATTTTTAAATTGTTTTAGGATTGAATTTATTATTTCTGAAACAGCTCCTACCTTAATGTAGTTGTCAAGGTATCATCACTGTTGGGTTGAGCAATATTGAGTGAAATATTTACTTCTTTATGTCCAATCATTTTAGGTAGCTTAGTTTGAAAGCTGGTAAGATGAAGAGCAGTGAATGTAAGATCTAAGGATGAAGGCGTATTGTTGACTGTTCTGGTTTGTGGAGGCATTTTCCCACCAATAACCACCATTGTCTCTAGTGCTACTGACTTTCCACAATGAAAAGTTGGGCTAAAAAAGATCAACCTAAAAAATAACATTTTTCCTTTACAGAAGCATCAGTGTAACTTATTCCCCGTTTAATACACTAGTTTTAACAATAGTTACACTCCCTATTTTGATTTTATGTCATTATGGATGACATCATCTTGCAGTAGATGGTCACGTACCCAGATATTCACTCATTCAATTATTATGCTCAAATTATATAATTACGTTTTGTGCAGGACATTAAAAAATTAGTCCTCTAAACTCCTTGATTAGTGATCCGTTGATGTTCGGGACATGTTTCTCTTCCTCTGAACACAAAACGTTACATCAGAACTGCTTTCGATAATCCCTTAGTTTGGCCGTAGATAAGGAAGTAGTTAAGGCGGGCGTTAAAATTCCTTGCAGAATTCCACCTTGTTGTGTAGATCAGTCGTTACACAACTGACAGCCTGTTCTATCAGCCCTGATCTTGGTCGGTCGTTGTTGACCGTTGTCCTGTCCTGAGTTCGACTTTCGACCACTAAGTCCCAAGTTCAGACCCTGGTCAGCTTTAGTTTGGGCAACCGCGTAATGTCATTAGCCCTCAATATTAGAATCTGGCTTACACCTGAGAACCTAGTGAATAAGTTAGTTTTATAATAATTAATTAAAACTAATTTACATTGTGGATTTTATGTCATCAAGGACGCTTTTAATCACAACAACTAAAATTACTCGCGTTCAAACCTCATTCAGAAGAATGAAGACTCACTGTAGCACACCTAAAACACGAAAAACTGAAAATATTTAATTAATGTTCTTCAAAAGAACGTCAATCTCATTAAAAAAAATTGCTTACCAAACTTGTCAACAAGATCTAAAGCAAATGTGGGAACGAACAAACAGATCATCTTACCATATTATAAAACACATCAGAAATTGAAACAAGAGTATTGGAGCAGTTTGAAATAGCCCTAGCCTATAAACCACCAAAATCACCTCAATCCAACTTATGCAAACCGAATGATTAAATCACAAAAGAAAGTTCAAAAATTATCTACAAAATCAATTGCTCCATCTGAGAGAAACACTGCATTGACCAAAGTATCCACAGTTTCCATTTCCAGTTTCATGGATATTAACCCACTGTCAAAGACCATGATGTGTCTTCGCACATAGTCAAATAGGGAGAAACGTTCACCTGAGAAAATGTTGGAATCTTAAAGGGAATATTAAAATGATCAGTGGATTTTTAGAAGCTTAACATACAAGCCAATTAGCAATTAATAAGCATATCGAAATCAATCCAATTTATCAATCAATTATTAGATCACAGAGGTTGACCATCAAAATAAATATCCAAATAATTACAAGAGAAAAGTCAGCAACAACAACAAAAACCAATCAAGCTTGACAGAATAGACTGTCAATTGGAATAGCTCACTTCTATTTTAAATTTATGCCGTCGATATTACCCAGAGGGATTGCGAAAAGTTAATGATTAAACCACCAATCTCAAACAACGGAACCCCATCTAAGTTATGAATCTTTCCTATCCTCTCGAGTAAGTTATTCACAAGGTCTAATCATTAGCAGAATGTTCTCAATGACCTCAAATAAATACACCGCAACGGTTCAGTCTACATGTTTAACATAGAATATTTGTGTGATTTGGTTATTCGAGGTGTTTTATCACGTTATAAACCATTCATATAATTGTCATAATTCTCTAAACTTTAAAAACGACTCATACTTGGCACACAAATATGTATATAAAGTTATTCACTTGTAAAATGGATGTTTTGAGTTACATCTAGAACCGCCCTCATACCTCTAACAGCAATAAAAACCACTGACTGACTAGAACGTTTTACCAAAAATACGTTGATTATACATTCAGTAAAGAAATATGGATAAATTGATTCCTATTTATTTATTCTCTTATCTTATTTAATACAATTTTTCTAGCTAGTTGAGAATAAGCGTATTGGTATCCCATTGTCTGTTTTATTCAATGGTTCTCCTATTAACCCTTCAGATGCAATACCATCTCCTGTTCAGTCTTCGTTTGATATAAACGGTAAATATATTTGTTCACAAAAGAAACCTACTCAAAATGATAGTGATACACTTGACTATAGTAAGCGTATTGCTGACAATAATGTTTGTAATAATAATTGGATCACTCCATATATGGATCAACAACCTATAACAAATTCCACATCATCGTCAACAACCAATTCATGGTTAACTGAAAGCAATACATATAGCAAAAAACAAATAATTGATGAATTGTTAGAATTTGTATATAATGAATGTGTTGATGAAGTTCTATGCTATTCAAAATTTGCTCAAACTATTCTACTTGAAGAGATAATAATTAGTGAACTGATGGAAAAGTTAATTACAGATTTTATTGAAGATCATCTAGTTGATGTATGTTTTGTTCATGTTTCCTTTTATTTTGATTATCATCAATTGTTTCTTTTTTCTATAATCATTGAGAAGTGGACTTTAGTAATTTAATGTTCACAAAAGATATATTCACATAGCACCAGTTTATTTTATTGGAACTGAAAACATTATAGCTTTTCACTTCCTATCCTACTACGAAATGAATGTATTTACTATGAAGTATTAAATTGCTAGTCTGTTCGTATCAGTGTTTACCACTACAGTGGATTGTTACCAATTATCTTTATAAACTGCCTATATTTTACTGCTAAAGAACATATTCATTAACACATCCTTCTACATCTAATGTTGTCCCATCCTATTCCGTCAGTCTGCTACAAAATATGTTAGTCAATATGCGTTTCTGTTGTAATCCTAGAGTTTCTTTTATACATTTCTTAATATATTGTTAGATATGATTCATCAATAAAAATTCAGGTCATAATTCTCTGCTTCAAGTACTATTTTAGTTTACAACCCATCATCCTTAGCTTTGACCAATTACACGCTTCAATCGACAACAACTGGTGTTAAGCAACCATGAGATGACGTAGAGGACTATCGAATCAAGAACACCATTTTTTTCTATTCTAATATTCAGTTTAACAAAAGAACACAACTCAATCAAATTTTACATCGTTATATTTCAATTACTTATAAGTTTCTACAAATGAATTATCCTGCCGCGATACGCTTCAAACAAGAAATCACAATTTGTACACAATCAGGACATAAGTGATAAAAAAATAGGAAAGGTAATGAATGAGTTAGCGACAGTTAAGGAATTGTATACAGTATAACAACGGTTAATGAATCCAATGGAATTTTCAAACAAGGGGAATGTAAAAACATAACAAACCAGTTAGATAATAATTATACAATAATAATAATAATTCATTTTGTATTGTTTTTACTTGAATCTTCCCATTGATGTTTAGGACTGAAATTGATCAGTCTCTTAATAACATATGTACATACTGTGCCTATTGCCTCGATATTACCTTAATTTACAAGCATTACAAGCAAAGATGGATAGTGGCTAGCAGTGGAATCCAGTTTGACGCGCGTTTCGTCCTATTTGGGACTCGTCAGCTGGATGTGCCTGCATCTCAAAGTTGATTTTCACTCTGGGACTCGAACCCAGTACCGTCCGCTTCAAACACCATCGCGTCCTAAAAATCAATGGGAAGATTCGAGTAAAAACAATACAAAGTGAATTAAACTTCACCCCATTGCACAAGCAAGTGGCTATCAGGACTCAGTAGCTAAGTGGATAACGCGATGGCGTTTGAAGCGAATGGTACCGGATTTGAGTCCCAGGGTGAACATCAAGTCTGAGATGCAGGTACATCCAACTGACGAGTCCCAAGTAGGACGAAACGCGCGTCAAACTGCATTCCACTGCTAGCCACTATCTATTTTCGCTCATAATAATAATAGTTTGTAAAATAGTTTCTCTAAGCTACCACTTTCTCAATAATCGTTCTTCTATAGCAATTTTATTAGTGCTTCATTGTTAAGTAACTTACTAATGCTATCAAATGTTTCCAATTCGTTTATGTACGTTTTATATGGAGTATGCTTAAAGTATTGACCTGTATATCGTATAAAAATCTGTTGTGTTGGTAATATAAATCACAGTCACTTTTCAACCGGTTAGTTGAAATATTTCTAGATAACTATTTCTGACTTGCTTTATTCTAAGTAATATCTGGATATATATGTATATACTGCCAGGGAAGTCCTACTCACTGCTTCCTCGTGACATTGCTGTTGTTTACGAAATTGAGACGATGAAAAGCGTATGTCCGGCGTTCTAACCGGGTTGGTGGATATGAGGGATCCACCCATGGCAGTTGGAAAACCCTCATTTCAAACCAATCGTACACATGGGCTCCAGGATCCTGAGGGAACAAAAGGTATATGAACCTATTGTTAGTGACCGACTACCATGGGACTGCATCTCCTGACGTTGCTCGACTGTCTTATGGATTAGACCTTTAAGTCGAAGGCTGCAGGTGTGGCCTCGTAAGAAAACCATTTGCTTCAGTCTGGGCACCCAGGCAGTATCACAGTTCGCACACGAATTCAATGACTT
Organism: Schistosoma spindalis; assembly: GCA_946903255.1. Taxonomy (NCBI): domain Eukaryota; kingdom Metazoa; phylum Platyhelminthes; class Trematoda; order Strigeidida; family Schistosomatidae; genus Schistosoma; species Schistosoma spindalis. Next base: position 40,922,897 of record OX336424.1, read on the forward strand.
GTGTAGCGCATATGTAGTCGGTGCCCGCTTGTAACAATGTTTACGTTTTCAAATAAGTTAAAATATAGATTACTTTTGATGGAGTTCATATAGAAATCTGAAGTTTATGGTGATGATGTCATTCAAAAAAAAAAACGATGAAAACTCCACGACCAAACCATCCAGCTCAGAGAACAGAACTCCATCAAAATCATCCACCTGAGCTACAAATCTTCTCCATCATCTCATATAGAATACTGTTTATGTGACTATTAAAGATCTAGTTTTACTTTGATATATCCAGTGTTTCAAAAGACTAATTCATTTCAGTACTTTTATCATTTTTATTGGTTTTTTATTTTATTTTACTAGCTTTTTAATAATAAATTAGATCTTGTTCGTCAAATATATAAACAAATCATAGAAAATGTAACAAATGAAACAATCAACTTATATTTACATAGTTTAGTTCATCGTGAATTGAATTTAGAATATCTTTATGTAAGTTTATTTATTTTTTTAAAAACAATCTTTAATTAACCTTTAAAATACAGTAATTGTGAGATAATTAAATTTCTAACATTATTGTTTTATCAGAAGGGGTTTTGTTGAGATTTTAGTGATTTCAATAGTTAAAAGCACTGGACGGCCGTTTCGTCCTAATATGGGACTTCTCGGCAATGCGCATCCACGGGGGGGGGCGAGATCGTGGATGCGCACTGCCAAGAAGTCCCATACTAGGACGAAACGGCCGACAGTGCTTCCAGGATTTCCATGATGGTTTAGCTTCAATGGACTCATGATTTCAACTATTGAAATTATTGTTTTAATAGTGTATCTCAATTGTATGACACTTTAGTGGCCTAGTATCTAACTCTTGTTAGATCGTACAAATGATGATTGTTGTTGAAATATACATGACGCCAATCCTCGTTTATTTTTATCGACTTATTTGATGTTAGAGTATAAAGGAATAAGTTAGATACGATAATGAATTTTGAATACTTATATTTTGTACAGTCGTTGATTCAGACAGATAATTAGAGCAACGAAGTGAAGAAAGCAAAGCGGAGAATGTACATCAGATTCTCCTCGTTCATCGATGGTACTGCCCAAGTATGTGGAAGATTCCACCTCTTCCAGAGTTTCTCCATCAAGTATGATTGCATTGGTGTTCTCTGTGTTGTATTTGAGGATCTTGCTTTTTTGTGTATATTGAGGCCTACTGATGCAGACTTCTTGTACACTGGTTGTCTTGACTTGCATTTGTTGCTGTACATGGAATAGAAGAACAAGAAAATCTAAGAATTCCAAACGTCTAGTCGCATCCAAACTATCCACTGTATCACGCGATCCGTCTGATATGTGAAGGTCTTCATAATCCAGTAGACCACTGGAAGGAAGAGAAAGTGGAGAATAATCAATCTTGTTTGACACCGGTTTTCACTTGGAATGCGTTTGTCAGCTGTCCTCCATGCACGAATTTGCAGTGTAGTCCGCCGTCAGAACTCTGCATGATGTTGACCATTTTCTTAGGTACACCATAGTGTCGAAGAATGTTCAATAAGGTTTTCCTATCCACACTGTCAATCACTTCATAGGCAATGAAGTTGATGTATAGTGACGAGTCCCATTCAATTGATTGTTCAATGATGATCCGTAGTGTTGCGATTTGGTCTGTGCACGACCTACACTTACGGAGTCCGGTCTGTTGTTTTCATAGTTGAAGGTCTACTGAGTCTTTCGTCCGATTCAGCAACACTGTTGAAAACGTTTCTTAGTATCGATAGTAGCGTGATGCCTCTGTAGTTCTCACATTTGCTCAGTTCTCCTCTATTTGGTATGTTGATGTGGTATCATTCTTTCCAGTTTCTCGGTGGCATTTGTTCCTCCTCACAAATCCCCCTGAATAGAACGTGGATCATGTTTGCAGTTACTTCTATGTTTGACTTGAATGCTTCAGCTGATATGTTGTCAGGTCGTTGTGCTTTGCCACTCTTGATTTGTCTGATTGCCATGCTGATTTCTTCGATCATTGGTTGGTGGGGTAACAGCTATAGGGAGGTATGTGTGTGCTGCTTCAATATCCGATGAATTGAGTGGATCTGGTCTATTCAAGAGTTCTTCGAAGTGTTTCATCCATCTGTTCCTACATTATTGAGTTTCAGTGATTGACTTGCCTTGCTTGCTCTTCCACTTATTTCTAATTGTCGACTCTAGTGTTCTTGTCCACTTGTTTGTTTGATTCAGCGTGTCCTTTGACTATGTTTGTTCTTGTCCTACTATTGTTAATTAGTGCCTTCTTGTTCTTCCTTCCTTGAATCCTACCTTGGATTTCGATAGAGATCCATTCCTTATGATGATGCCTCTTGCGATCTAGAACCTCCTTCCACGTTGAAGCTAGTGTTTTTATGATCTAATCCCAGTTGTTTCCCATAGTAGATTCCTGTTCTTTGAATAGATCTTGTAAGGCTTGGAACCTGTTGTTGAGAGTAACATTGAATTAGTTGGGTTTGTCAGTATCTCGAGGGAAGGCTTTATTAAACCTTTGTAATACAGAGGTACATAGAAGTAGTTCATTATACCAGACAAGATTAAACTGAAACATTTTTTATGATATACTCTAATTGGTCTATTTGTATTCCTAATTCTTTATTTTCACTTTTTCATTATCTAACAGAATGAATATGTTGATCAATTAATCAATGAACAATTACATCAATTGGCAATGTCTTCTTTAACTTTATCAATTGCTACATCACTATATAATTATTCATTATTAAAATGTTGTTTTAATCGTTTTCATTATTTAATATGGAAACGTAATGAATTAATGGAACGAGAAATTTTATTAAATACAATGCCAACATCAGTTAGTAGTGATTGTTTACCGTTATGTTTAATGATTAATAATAATCAAATGAATACTAATGAAAATGTATCTACTTTAAAATTATTGAAACATTCAAGTTATTCACGGATTTCATTGGAAATGTTAAAAGTAAGTTGGGTTTTTTTGTTGTTGTCAATTATCAAGATGTATTTAAACTATCCACATTGCTCTGTTCATATATTTATTTATTTATTTAAACACATGAACATTGGTACAAGGAGGTACCAAATAGATATGCGCCACATAAATCATTCGATTTGTCTGAGGGTTAGGATACTATTGCCCGGATGCCTAAACCGAAGCAGGTGGTTATCCTAGGGGATCACACCCGCTGCCTTCAACCTGTGGTTCTGATCCATAAGGAAGTGGAGCAACGTAAATAGATGCAGTCCCGTGGTAGTCGGTCACCAACGATTGGTTCATACGCCATTTGTTCCTTCATGATACTGGAGCTCATGTGTACGATTGGTTTGTAATGAGTGTTTTCCAACTCCCCTAGATGAACTCTCCGTGTCCACTGACCCAGTTAGAGCGCCGGACATTGGCTTTTTGTCCTGTCAATTTCGTAAACAACACCCCTGTTGCGATAAGGCAGTGAGTAGGAGTTCCCTGTCAGTGGTTGTATGCACGTGGCCATGTGAGAGCATTTCGAAGGGGGAGAGTTGACTCTCCCCACCTTCGGCTGTACCAGGGCATTTGCGGTTTGATTTTCAAACGAAAAGTTACATTTATCGTTTTTTTTATTTATAAGTTGAATTATATCGGAAATACAAATTACATAAAATTGGTTTGAAATTATGAAAATCTAATATGTCAAACTATATGTCATGATTGGAAATTTTGTGGACGATGTAGTATATTTGGTCTTTACATAGCGAATGTTTTAATTCTCTAGTATACAAATCTTTTCATGGTTGTTCGAAATAAATTATATCATCTCACTTATTCTAAAATCTATGACTCAATGTATGTGGCGCCAATGTCGTACTTCGTATAAAATAAATGTTTACAAGAGCGTATACTTTACTAAAGTTGTATGCATTTTTTCGAACTATATCATCTACATCAAAGTCAGAATGATCTTAAAGCAATCGCTCTGACAACCCATGAATTTGTACATGGACAGTAATTTGAAACTATTTTTCTTATTCTTAATTTCCGATTTCATCTATAATATGTGATTTACATGAATTTTGTTGTTTGATGTAAAAACATATTGCCACCTGAATTTCATCCATCCTTAAGCTGTCGTTCCATTTCCAAACTATAACATCTACTACAAACAATGCAATACCCGTTATGTGTTATTATTTTGCTCTTCACATAATGTGTTGATTGTAACCCATTAGGCCGTTTTACTTGGTTATTGTACCATTTTACATCACATAATCGAACAGAAATACAATATGATTCATGTTATGTCCTGATAAGCATAATGAATGGTAACTCTGGGATCCATTTATGGACCAATACTAAACGTATATTTTTATTGTATAATTGTTAAATAACTAAACTATTCATATTCATATTCCTCTTATTATAAGCTTTATTTTAACCTATAAACCATTATTATACGTTTTACCATTCTTGAATTATGCCCTGTTTATTAGTCACTGCCTCTCACATTCACAGCCACATTTGGCCAAATTTTGTACAAATGTTATTTTCTATTTTATGGTACGTTGTGGTCTGTTTGATTGGTATATAAACCGAGTATGTTTGAAATACATGATTCATATCGCAGAGGCTCGAATTGGTGTTCTGGACTTAACTGGCTGGGCTAGGCGGAAAGCAGGACCAATCAGGATTCTAGACTGATCGTACGGGTTTACGCGTCATTGATCCGATCGATAAGTCACTGCTCCCTAATTGGCGGTATTACTACTTATCCATTAACAGGGCACTCAAGCCACAAGTTATAACAATTCACATGTCTTATGTCGCTTTGAAAGTTCATTTCTTGTCTTATGTTTTTATACTTCGTATAATATTAGTAACTAGTAGTAATCAGTATTATGGTGTATGCTACTGATGCTGACAGATATAAGTAGTTTGTAGCATCAGTCGGAAGTGGGAATGCCTGAATACAGGAGGATATTGAAATCAAGAGAATATGAATAAAATCGGAGAGTAATCGAAACAACAACAGAATTAAATGAATGGTGTAGTATGTAAGGAACAACGTAAAGATGTGCAAATGATGTTTTTAATGTATGATTTTAATATTTCACTGATTTGCTGTATGATTTTTCATTAAACAATATATTGGTTTTCTCGTTCATTGAAGTATGAATTAGATTTGAAGTTTTTCATATTTTGCAAATGCTAACGATGATAGTTGTTATGAACCCGTTGAAACAAGTTTCATATCAATCCTTTTTTTCTGATTTATATTTTTCCGCTGTTCACTACTTTTAATTATCAGACATTAAAAGTGTATATTCGTTTCGTATCTCAAGTAGATATCACACATCTGTTTGGGGTATTTCTTAGGGTAGATTATGAAATGTTGTAAGTTTATGCCTTGTTTCTTTATCCTCTTCTTATTGGGGATGGTTGAAAGAAAGTTAGGGGCGACCAAATCTAAACGTGGTTTCAATTGACTCATGATCTCAACTATTTAAAAAATCACTATAATATCCACAAAACCCCTTCTGATAAAAATATATAGTTAAAACAATGTAATCTACGTTAGAAAACTATCCTTTCATATTAGCAGTTCGTACTAATATATTTAAGGGCGAATAATAAATCTTGAACTGGATGGATAATATGTAAAGAATAGTTCTAAGTTAGTTAACCCCTGAAGAGGTTAGACGCAGGGTATTAAAGAATGATGGTAAATCAGTTGATGAGGTTGTGAATCTTCATCGACTTAGATGGTAAGGCCACGTGTTACGTATGCTTGAATTCCCATTACCACAACGCGTAATGCTGATCAGTGTTGGGAATAGTTGGACGAAAGTTAGGAGCGGCCAAACCTAAACGTCGCATCAGTCCTTGAAGTCATTAACTTGTGGTGTCAGTCATGTTGGTAGATGCCGACTAATTGGTAAGGGTCTACGCGAATATCATAACCAATAAATGAAGACTGTGAATGACATGTTTCAGAATCGGTCACAACGGCGTAGGTGTATACACTCTTTGTCTTCCTTTAAACTATAAAATTAAAATCACTTCATATCTTTTTTCTACCAACTAATTCTTTCTTCCTGTACTCTATCCTTATATGCAAAATCTTTCTTTTATATATTACCACAGTTGAATTAACTACTTCTATAAATCCGGTGTTCATCTTGTTGTGCAAATGAATGAACTATGGCAACTTGAACCGATGCACATATGTGCCTGATCCTACCTTATAACTGACTAAATGAGGTGTTTAAATCTGACTCATTTTTTTATATTCATGAAATGTTTTTAGCTAATAATTAAATAAATATTAAAAACACATTTTATTTAGTATTTTTCACTTGTTTATTTATATTCTTATTATTTACTTGTTTTCTTTAGTTAGATAATGAACTTACTTGGTCTCCATTAAAACTATCTCCAATATTCTATAAATATCCATTAGGATTATATAAATCTATCTTAATATCTACTAATAATTATTCAAGTATTAAACAACAACATTTTACAAACATTTTCTATTGGATTTATGAAAAATTAAAACATTTACCTATAGTTCTATTCAATGAATGGTCAAATTCATCAATAATATTTAATAAATTATCAGGTATTATCCTAATTGGTCACTTTGATCATTCAATAACTAGAGAACAATTAATCTCGATGTATTCAATGGATCTAATTAATAATTATGATAAAAATATAATTAATCATTTATTTATTTTAATTGTAACTGATTCATTACAAGAAATTCCATATTCATCATTTGAAAATATACAGAATAATGATGGAATCTATTTTGTACATTTATCTAATCCTATTTCATTTAAACAAAAATTTCAACCTAATCCATTTTGGTCAATTAATTTACAGCATGGTCTTAATTGGATAGAAGAATGTTTTATGAAAAAAATAAATCATTTAAATTACAATGATTATCATACATTTCAAAATGGACATAATGCTAATTCAAAATATTCCTTGTTATCATCATTATCATCATCTCTATCGAATAGTGAAATTACCATCTTGTACACAAAGCTGTATAGTTTAATAAATGAATACATTGATATAGCATTATTACGTCCATTGGGTAATTTGTCTAGAAGTTGGAAGTTGCACGGGCTTGTTGATCCAGTAAGTGACTACATGTGATGTAATTATTACATATACCATGCACTTCAACTTACGCCTGTTACTCCCAATGGAGCATAGGCCGCTGACCAGCATTCTCCAACCCACTCTGTCCTGGGCCTTCTTTTCTAGTTCCATCCAATTCTTGTTCATTTTTCTCATATCTATCTCCATTTCCCGGCGTAATGTATTCTTTGGTCTTCCTCTCTTCCTTCGACCTTGAGGATTCCATATGAGGGCTTGTCTTGTGACGCAGTTCGGTGCTTTCCTCAATGTGTGTCCATACCATGCACTTAGTTAAACAAAATTTCATGCACATAGTTTCTTTTATTATCTTAAATAGAGCAAGAACGATGATCGGTGCAGAAATCTTATCGTAATATCATTATATCATTCCACTTAATATTTCTTAATGCTGTTAGGTGGTCTTTGCATAAAAGCTTAAACTGCAGTGTGGTTGAAACGAGATATTGGGTTGCGATATCAACTAGCTTAAATTTAAACCAGCCTTTCTTCTCTTCATTAACTAGGTGCGATTCTTTAATTTGACCAAATAAATTCTCAAATTGAGTTTCTGTCAATTCTGTCGGCATGTATTTTTAGGATATGAAATTTAAATCTAAGCGACAAAGCTTCTGTTTCTATCTGATTTAACTTCACTGTGGATAGATTATAAGGAAGTTTTTCGGGGTTTTCTGGAAAACCAAAGCATAAATGTTCCTTTGACAGTCTTTGACGAAGTTACGTGGAAATTCTTGCATATTTCGCTTTGCAGACCTTGGATAAATATGATAAATTCTGTGCGACATACGATACTTAAATCGTTGACTAATTCATCGAAGGCATTGGTTTCTGCCCTCAAACGTTCATCCAGTAACTTTGTTGATTCTATGTGAGATTTTGTGATGCACTGGAGAAATGTTTCGAACAATAGTAATATATTTAATTGAAACAGTCATAAATTGTTGTTATGGCTCTTACTGTCCCAATCAACATAGTTGTTTAATACAGTAATATCCAAGCCGGTACTACCTTCAAAGAACGAAGCCAAAGAATTTTCGCCTGAGTTGGTAGATACCTTACAATGTTAAAAACGGAAATAATATTCTCAAAATATCACTATAAAAAGTCACATGCAGTAGGCAAAAATTTGTGGTCAGATTGTGGTAAAATAACCCTTTAAAATATATTAGTTTATGTATCCTTCGTAGAGTGTGTGCTCTTTCTCATAGTTATCCATTTGAACATCATGGAAAGGTAAGATCTCGTATTAAAAAATGGTTATTTCTAACTGATACGCGCTCATACTAGGTCATATATTGAACTGTCTGACTATCATGTCCACATCCAATTGAAATAGCCCTCATATCTTGCTAGATAAATAATCGTACGGTTTATTTACGTTTCTTTAAAAAAATAAATTGTTGGGCAGTGAATATCAGTCTTTTAAAAAAACAATCCCCAAATCACTTGATAATGTTACGTTTCACGGTTATGTCAAATTGTGCTAGTAGACAGAGAACAAATACGTCTCTAAAGCGAAAGTGTTCAAGACTTGGGGACGCTCAAAGAGTGGAAAGAATTTTGTGATTGATTGCTTTTTAGTCATCTTCCTGGATGCTTCGGGAAATTTGTTTCTAACTTCTTTCAGAGGTCAACAGTCAGGAGTTAAATGAATATAAAGTTTTAATGACTAATTGAAGTAATTTGTTGTCTACAAGAAATTAGCCTTATTGAAATCTTGTTACGACCACATTCCAGTCATATCAACTGTATACTCTTACAGTAGTATCTAAAATACTAGCCTCGATAATTATCGGACGCCTAACTAAGACTCGTGAACTGCAAACACGTGAAAATCAGGCTGGCTTCAGACCTGGTCGTGGCTGCATCGACTACATATTCACCAATCGTCAGGTTCTAGAACACAGGCATACTTATCGGCGTCCGACAACGGTGGTCTTCCTTGACTTATAAGCAGCGTTTGACTCTGTTGACCGAGAGGTTCTGTGGCAGTGTCTGTCATTGAAAGGCGTACCTCAGAAGTACATAAACCTTGTGAAAGCTCTTAATTCGAACACTACCAGTCGAGTCAGAGCTTATGGCGAACTGTCATCCGCTTTTGCAACCTCAAGTGGTGTCCGTCAATGCTGTCCACTTTCTCCACTTTTGTTTAACTTCATCATAGATCTACTGATCGAAATAACGCTCTCATCGACTGAATTCTCGGGTATTGATCTCCTACCAGGAGGTCCACTTATTGACTTAGAATACGCAGATGACATAGTCCTGTTTGGTGAAGACGCTGATGAAATGCAGAGTCTTTTGGTAGCACTGAGCAACAATGCCAGAATGTTTGGGATGCGCTTCTCTCCCTCCAAATGCAAGTTGTTGCTTCAGGACTGGTCTGCGTCAACACCTGAACTAAGGATAGGGGGTGAAGTAGTCGAACGCGTTGACAACTTCACTTATCTTGGAAGTCTGATCAGCCCTAATGGGTTGGTGTCTGACGAAATCTCAGCACGGATTCGAAAAGCTCGTTTGGCCTTTGCCAACTTACGTCATCTATGGCGAATGCGAGATATCCATCTATCAATTAAGGGACGAGTATACTGCGCGGCAGTTCGTTCCGTTCTACTATACGGCTGCGAAACATGGCCTTTAAGAGTAGAAGATACTCGTAAGTTACTAGTATTTGACAACAGGTACCTTAGAAATATTGCGGGTATCTGCTGGGATCACCGGGTAAGTAATAGTGAGGTTAGACGTAGGGTACTAGGGAATGATGGTAAATCAGTTGATGAAGTTGTGAATCTTCATCGACTGAGATGGTTAGGCCACGTGCTGCGTATGCCTGAACACCGATTACCACGACGCGCAATGCTAACCGGTGTTAGGGATTAAAATCGCTTCATATCTTTCTTTCTACGAACTAATTCTTTCTTCCTGTACTATCTCCTTATACACAATCTTTCTTCTATATATTACCACCACTGAATTAACTACTTCTATGAATCCGGTGTTCATCTTGTTGTGCTAATGCGGTATGGCAACTTGGACCGATGCATATACGTGCCTGATCCTGCGTTGCAGCTGACTGACTGACTCTTACAGTTTGATTCCACTTCTATTTTTTCCAAATTATTCACAGTATGGCGACAACTATTTTTGTCGTACTACTACGTCGATAGCTGATGCTTACATATGCTGTCCAAATATAACAAAGATATTGAAGGAAATGTCAAAAGTGTGCACAGTTATCAAAATTACCCGTCAAAACAGAACCAAAACTGTCCACGGGAATATCAGAATTTTCGACTCACCTTCATGTATATTTCCCTGAACTAATCTAAGAAAATAAGTTTCATGTTGTTCGTGATTCATTTTCAAATTACCCTCAAGTTTTCTTTTAATGGAAACGATTTTCACGTACATTATGGAGTAATGTCTTGAAATCATAATCGATTAATGCCCTGAAGAAGTTCAGGCACCTTTGTTAGATGAAACGTTGAAATTGTTTAAATTTCAATCGCTGAAATGACTTCTGTATACTCGGTGCCCAATTTTTGTCAAACTATTCGTTCTAATATTGACGAATATTCGTATAAATCATGATCAATTGTTTTGGAATACCACATATTTCAATAAAACAGTTTATTTTCAACCAGTTTGAAGCATCCCTATGAAAAATCAATATTAAACTTATTAGGGCTTCACCATTCCATCTCCAGTTATGTTGTTGATACTGACACGAATGAGAAGAATGAACATTTATGTAGTGATAAAAGTTTATTTAAACAGAATTTACCTATTCATACGTAAAACAAGAAGGTTCATTTAACAGCATCACTAGATTAACAGATTATCTTACAGTACTTGGTGTATATTGATTAATCAATCTAATCTAAATAAACTAACTGATCAATCAACAACATATTGTATAACACTATTCTACTAATGTCTTATAAATAAAAATGCTAAATTCAATAAATATAATTCATTTAGATTGTAAATCGATCGATATTACACCACCTGAAAACCTGAAAGTACTGGACAGCCATTTCGTCCTAGTATAGATCCATGATCCCGCACGCAGGACTCGAACCCAGGACCCTTGGCATCGCGCGCTCAGTCCTAACCTCTAGTTTATTTATTTATTATTTATTTAAACACATAAACATTGGTACAAGGAGGTACCAAATAGATATGCGCCACATAAATCATTCGATTTGTCTGAGAGTTAGGATACTACTGCCCGGGTGCCTAAACCGAAGCAGGTGGTTATCCTAGGGGACCACACCCGCTGCCTTCAACCTGTGGTTCTGATCCATAAGGAAGTGGAGCAACGTAAATAGATGCAGTCCCGTGGTAGTCGGTCACCAACGATTGGTTCATACGCCATTTGTTCCTTCATGATACTGGAGCTCATGTGTACGATTGGTTTAGAATGAGTGTTTTCCAACTTCCCTAGATGAACTCTCCGTGTCCACTGACTGAGTTAGAGCGCCGGACATTGGCTTTTTGTCCTGTCGATTTCGTAAACAACACCCCTGTTGCGATAAGGCAGTGAATAGGAGTTCCCTGTCAGTGGTTGTATGCACGTGGCCATGTGAGAGCATTTCGAAGGGGGAGAGTTGACTCTCCCTACTCTCGGCCCTATCAAAACATTTGATTACCTTAACCCATAAATCATTTAGCCAGTATTAGTATGTGATTAATTTATAATCTCAAATCAAAAATTAACAATTCGGCGAAACTCTAATTTAGGGACGACCTTTGAACGAATTTTGAGTGACCTTGAGAATATTAGCCAATCAGAAGACAGCCAGTATAACGTAGAAATATATTAGAAGAAACTAATGGATTACAGTGAATATACTTATTTCACGTGATTTAAAAACTTATCAAGGTTTGCTAAAGTTTCAGATGTTTTGAAATCATATTGCATACGGTATAAAAAGTCATAAATTCCAAGTACCTGTCGAGCATATTCACGGAAATGCTACTTACACAATCCTACTTTATACTACGTCCCCTGTTGTATTTTCGCTTTCTCACTGCCGTTCCATCTGTCTGCACGATACATCCTACTCCTCCGAATGATTGGTGTATACGTGTTATTTTAGTTGCACATATGTCACGGCAGTACTTATACCACTGGACTGCTGAAGTTTCATAAACAACTGCAAATGCCGTATCCAGTGTTACTGGTGTATTTATTACCCAATTTGCAACTATTATCATAATCTGATTCAGTTTCAGTAGCAATCGAGCAAAGAAAGTCCTCGTTTTAGCAGACTTTCTCCTCCAACATGAAGGACAACGCAATATAATCTCACCACGGTGGTTTGTACACTTTACTGCGGTCATATGATAAACGCAGTCTCACGTACAAGAACTTTTTAGTAATCCCATCCCTTGTAGCCTCTCAATAATCACCTCTTCTCTAAAATCCGCTGTAAACCGATCATATGTGAGCATCAGGTGTTAAACTTGGCTCCGTGACCTTGAAACGGCTCACACGCTTCTGATTGGCTCGTCCCTAAATTAGAGTCTCGCCAACAATTCTCTATAACTTCATAATGATTTATTATATTTATTCTTCTATCCATTTTAATTGTTTACTTTGTTACATTTTTGTTTGTTTTGTTTTTGTTTTTTTTTTAATTTTCAGTCATTAAAATCTTTAATTAATGAATATCATTCTACAATATCATATTTATTGAATCAATTGAATCCTATTCATAAAACTCTTACGAATCTATTACATAATATACTTATTCTACCAGAGAATATTCTTCATTTATTATTAATTGATTTACATGATGATGATAATAATAATAATAAAATAAATAAAGATATTAATAATGATACTACTATAACAACTAAATGGAATACTTATATTGAAAATTGGTTTATTATATCAAAACAATTAAAATTAAATTCATCCATAAAAAATTGGATATTTACATTATTTAATAAAATTGAAAAAGATTATTTAATACAATTAAAAAATAAATTATTCATTTCTATTATTTATCCATCATCAATAAATAAATTATATTTACCTCCAATTTATTTAGCGCCTAATTTAAATGTATTTTTTGTTTTAATTTATAATTGTTTAAATAATTTATCAAAATTATTATTAACTATGAATAATGAATTACATAATAATAATGAAGAATTAATTCAATTAACTGAAATGTTATGTATTATATCAAAGGTAATTAATCAAATGAAATCAAACAATATTGTAAATCAGTTAATTGAACATTTTAAAAAATTAGGTAAGTGTAATATATATATATATATATATATATATATATATATATATATATATATATATATATATATATATATATATAATCTTTTATTAATAAAGAAATAAAAACCATGCATACTCTTCTGATAGATGGTAAATGCAGACTACTTGGTTGAGGTCCATATGACTATCATAACTAATGGTAGGTGACTGTGGGTGACATGGCTGAGAATTGCCCCCCAAATGCCCTGGTACGGCCGAGAGTGGGGAGAGTCCGCTCTCCCACTCCAAATGCTCTCACATGGCCATGCGTATATAGCCTCTGTCAGGGAAGTCCTACTCACTGCCTTCTTGTAGCAACGGTGTTGTCTACGAAAATGACAGGACGAAAAGCGAATGTTCGGCGCTTTAACCGAATCCAAAACCAATGGTGCACATGGGCTCCAGTATCCTGACGGAACAAATGGTGTATGAACCAAATTCTTGGTCACCGGCTACCATGGGACTGCATCTCCTTACGATGCTTCACCTCCTTGTGGGTCAGACGTTCGGGTGGAAGGCTCGGGGTGTGGCCCCCTAAGAAAACCACCTACTTTGGTTTGGGCACCCGGGCAGTATCACAGCCCTCACACAAATTAATTGAGATTTGTGTGGCGCATATGTATTTGGTGCCTCCTTGTACCAATACCTATGTGTTAAAATAAAATAAATAAATGGCTGAGAATTAATCACATTCATTATCTTTCCTTAAATTGTGAGATTAAAATTACTTTATATCTTACTTTCTTCCTGTATTATATCCTTATACACAATCTTTCTTTTATATATTACTACCATTGAAGTCACTACTTCTATGAATTTGGTGTTCATCTTGTTGTGCAAATGAGTGAAGTATAGCAACTTTAACTGATGCATGTATGTGCGTGGTCCTAGGTTGTAACTAATTGACTGACTGAGAGTCTTCTGACTACTGTAAGCAACAATGCAAGTATGTTTGGGATGCAATTCTCCCCACTCTCGAAATGCAAAATGATGCTTTAGGATTGGGTTGCATCGACACCTGAACTAATGATAGGGAGTGAAGTAGTCGAGCGTGTTGACCTTGGGAGTCTGATCAGCTTTTGCGATCTGGTGTGTAACAAAATCTCAGCATGGATAGAGAGTGCTCGGCTAGATTTCGCCAAATAGAGTCATTTATGGCGTAGGCGAGATATTTGTCTACCAAACAAAGGACGGGTTTAGTGCGCAGCAGTTTGTTCCGTTTTACTTTATGGCAGTGGAACATGACCGGTAAAGGTAGAGGATATTTATAGGTTACTAATATTCGATCATAGATGTCTTCAAACCACTGTCCGTATATCCTAGGACCACCGAGTAAGTAATACAGTTGTTAGGAAAAGGGTACTAGGTAAGGATGACAAATCAATTGATGAAGTAGTGAAACTTAACCAGTTGAGATAACTGGGACGCGTGTTACGTATGCCCAACCACCGACTGCACCGACGTGCGATGTTTTATGGTGTAAGAGTAGGTTGGAAGAAAGCTGGGGGCGGCCAGACCAGAACATGACACAAATCCATGAAGTCACTGACAAGTGAACTGAGCTATGTTAGTAGGTATAGACTACCTGGTTGGGATCCACGAGACGATAGCAACTGTTTAGAGACCTTGAATGACATGGCTCAAAATCGTTTGCAATGGCGTAGGTGCATTCACTCTTTGTGTTCTCCTAAATTCTAATCGTCTGAGTTCTTCATGTCTCGTTCTTTTTCTTTCTCTTTCCAAATTTATTTCACAGGATTATACTCCTTGAATAACATCCTCAAACCCTAATATTTCCGATTAATACTTATACTTTCATTACCTCTACCACTATGGGATTTGAATCGACAGTTGTATCTGTGTGCTAATGTGGTATGGCAACTTGAACTGATGTACTTATGAACGTACGAAGTTCTACGTTGTTGCTGACTGACTGACTGAAATAAAAAGCAGGTTTATGCTCAATCAGATAGTTTGGTACAGTCTTAAGTAAGAGATGTGTTACGCAACTAATTTGATTGGGAAGATCGATCGTTTAATATATAGTTAAGATCCAAATTTGTTGAAACATTTATCAATATGTAATAAGTTGTAAATTTTATATTTCCTGATATTGCAAGAGATGGATAATAATCAGACAAGGGTTTCGTGGAGATTGTCGCAATTTAATAATTGAATTCATAAGTCAATTGAAGCTACACCACCATGGAAAATCTGGAAGCACTGGGCGGCCGTTTTATTTTATTATGGAACTCCTCATCAGGGCGCATCCACGATCCTGACTCGCGAGATTCGAACCCAGGACCTATCAGTGTCGCACGCGAACGCTTAACCTCTAGACCACTGAGATGGATAATAAGTAAAAGTGTTTTCGAAACAATTCAATTCACCGTTTGATAATTAGCTACTGATTATTTCTCTTTGTGCCGTTTCACCATGTGACGGTTTGAGTTAATAGAAGTTAATAGAAGTGGTCAAATAATTCTAAGTTTCTTTGCTGTAATCATTGAGATTAACTTAGGCTAAACCAAGAGGACTCGACTCTTGTTACTACCTTGACGTGGTGGTCGGGCTTGCCTATCGTGATGAAGCAACCGAGCTATACTGTCTGAAACAACCGTTCCTCAAGGTCCTACCATGCCAAACAGGTCGGTTGAAGAGCAGTGAGACTAAAAGCAGCAAACCCAATGTCCGAAGGCGAAGTCGTACTGCTGACTTTACGGATATGTGGTGGCAGTAAGGTGTTTACCTCAGACAACCAGCATAACAGCGATGCTGCCTTCCCAAAAGGAGGGGAGGGGTTAGAAAAGGTCGACCCTAAAAATGCACACCTCGCCTTATCCCACGGATATCCGTCCTCGGTGGTAAGGTCTCAATAATTACGGAGTTAACATGAAAAGGTCATGTATGACCGACCTCAACAGTTGTCCCTTGGGCACTGCGGTCACGTTCTCAAGTCACTAAAACCACCTTTAATCCATTTTCCTTTTCAAGTACCTCCAGATGAGCCCTTCTACGGTGTAGGCAACCGGGAAGCGATAACCGCCCTCATACCTGTAACAACACTCAAGACCACAAACTAAGAGGAAAATTTTTGTAGTGTTATAACTTGTGGCCTGAGTGCCCTGTTAATGGGTAAGTAGTAATACCGCCAATTAGGGATCAGTGACGCAAATGTGGCTGTGAATGTGAGAGGCAGTGACTAATAAACAGGGCATAATTCAAGAATGGTAAAACGTATAATAATGGTTCATAGGTTAAAATAAAGCTTATAATAAGAGGAATATGAATATGAATAGTTTAGTTATTTAACAATTATACAATAAAAATATACGTTTAGTATTGGTCCATAAATGGATCCCAGAGTTATCATTCATTATGCTTATCGGGACCTAACATATAGTAACTGACTTGTTTCTCTCTTACGTATGATAATATTTTTCTTGTTGTTTATTTTAGATGAACCATGTATGACACGTTCAAATGCCATTAATTTATCATTAGAAAATTTACGTAGAAATCAAATAGAAACTTGTTTACAATCTGTACGTAAGCAAAATTCATTTACATCTATTGAGCACAAAGAATCATTATCAATGAAAATGTATCAATTATCTTCGAAAATTCGTAAAATTGAAAATTCTATGAATGATGCTATTAAAGAAACTATGGAATATCAATTAAAACAAGTCCCTTAACTCAAGAGAATCTTTATCTATTTTGATTTTCATCACTTCAATAATAGATAATGTAATTCTCTGTTGTTGTTGTTGTTGTTGTTTTTATTATTATTATTATTATTATTATTGTACATACGTTTTATTTTATATCTTTTTTTAAATGTATAAATAGCCTGTACACATGAGTAATTTTTACATCCCTAATGTATTTGTGAATCCTTCATTGTTCGATACTTATATTACTGAATGCTTATAAATTCTCCCCCCCTTGCTATTTTCACCATTCGAACATTTATCCTTGCCAATAAATAGGCCTCTAAATGCCGAGAGTGGGGAGGGTCTTCCCTCTCGAAATGCTCTCACACGTTCATAGCCTCTGCCATAGAAGTCCTACTCTGTTAAGTTCGTTACGCTTGACTGCTACTACTGATTCGTCTTACCCGGAACGGAATGAAGAATCAAGGATTCAGAAACTCGATAGGTTATTCTGGTCTGTTGTCCCCGACTCAGCTAACTCGATCAAGAAGTCTTGGTAAGATGTAGAAAGTGTATTCTACAGACAACCAGAAGATACCAGGTCAATCAGGCACACAAATCAAGCGTATTTATACAAAAGTATATAATTGATATTGCCATGGAAGCTTTTAAACATTTAATCGATAAGTTCGTCAATCGACTATGTACGTGGGTGGTAAGAAATTCCCAAGTGTACATCGGCATACAAGCTCCACAGAGACAAAATTACACAATATGAGTTTTGGGGATTTAACGTCCTCAACATACTCACTGCCTTCTCGTAGCGGAGGTGTTGTTTACGAAATTGAGACGACGGAATGCGAATGTCCGGCGCTTTAACCGGGCCGGTGGACACGGTGAGTCTACCTAGGGGAGTTGGGAAACCCTGATTGTACAACAATGGTGCAGATGAGTTCCAGTATCCTGAAGGAACAAATGGCGTATGAACCAATCGTTGGTGACCGACTACCATGGGAGTGCATTTCCTCACGATGCTCCACTGCTTTGTGTATCAGACCTCTAGTTCAAAGGCTCGGGGTATGGCCCCCCAAGAAAACCACCTGCTTCTGTTTGGGCATCCGCGCAGTATCACAGCCCTTACACAAATTTGATGAGATGACAATTAATAAATAATAAGGTAACTACCTCTAACAGCACACAAGACTATCGGCTAACATCATTATAGTACTGAGCACAAATGTGTATTGGTCCAAGTTTACACATCGCATTATTATTACAGTAACTAAGGAAATTAACAAGCAAGGGAGGGAAGTTAATTTTAACTTTAATGAAAATCTAAAGATAATGAATATACTTTAATGCAAACAATGAGACGAAAGAATGGATAACTAGAAATAACATTTAATCCAAAATCATTAACTGAGATCAATTTTGTACTATGTCATCTAATTCTTTTAATTATTGAATGTCAGATGCCTAATAGTTCATTCTTAACAATCGGAATAACTTGGTCTCCGAATTATACGTTAGATGTGATATTTACTAGATTTAAATAGACCTTGTATTGAAGTCATTGAACATGTTTACTTCAGACTAAGTTACCCTTTAGTAATTAATTCCTATCGTTCTTACGAATATATACTTATTGAAGTGTAGTGTAATTACACCAACTTCTTGTTTGACGTCACAGCATTTCGTCCAAAGTAGGTGGATAGTTTCTTCCCTATAGATCAGAAAAGATAATTTGAAGTCATTAGATTCTCAAAAAATATAACGCATTCACTCTGAAGTTCACGACACTCAGCACATCTTTTCTGGAGAGTATTGAAATACTCATCTGTTTGGGCTCTTATTCACTGTTATTCTTCTGGATCTATAGATAAACTTCTTGATGATTGTAACTTTCCGTGCTTCTGCACTTCCAAGATTACGTTCACCCAGTCAGTAATTTATGGACTCAAATATTCTGTCATCTGACAAGTTGTGTAGAGCACACACGCTGTAAAACCGAAATTTATTTCCATGTCTTGTGCTTCACATTTTTATCGGTACAATATATCGTGCGAAACCAAATCGGATTTTCAAGGTCGTACAGTAGATCAGATAAAATCATAGGCATGCTATAATAAGTAAATCATCACTATTGTATCAATCTAGCTGCTTTTACGCTTAGAAGCAGATAAAGTTTAAAACTAAGTTGTCCTTGTTCTGACTATAGCTTTCACATAGACTCTGGGACCGCGTTTACGGTTCTAGTAGTATATATATAGGGCAAATTAAATCCTTCAGTGGTGGTAAATCAGTTGGTGAGGTTGTAAATCTCCATCGACCGAGATGGTTGGGCCACGTGTTATACATGCCCAACCACCAATTGCCACGGCCTGCAATGCTGACTAGTTTTGAAGACGGATGAGAGAAAATTAGGGGTAGCCAAACCAAAACGTGACATCAATCCCTAAAGCGATTAGCTTGTGGTGTGAGCCATGTTGGTAGATGCAGATTACCTGGTTGGAGTCTGCCTGATTATTGTAATCGGTGGTTGTATACTGTGAGTGACATGGTTGAGAATCAGTCACAATGGAGTAAGTGTATGAACTCTTTGTATTCCCTTAAACCGTGAGATTGAAGTAACTGCTTCTATGAATTTAGTGCTCATCTTGTGCTAATTAGGTGTGGCAACTTAAACCGATGCATCTATGTGTCTGGTCCTACGATGTAGATGAATGACTGACTGGAAACATAACAAGGGAAAATATCGAATTAAGACTATATGGTGGTAATGGTATAATACTTCAGCAAGGTACCTTCATTCGTTACTAATTACTAGTGATGAAACTCTTATATCCCGACGAGAATTATGAATAGTAACTTTTGAGAACTATTTATGAACCAATACGATACATACATTTTTACCATATAATTAGTAAGTAGCTAAACTAAGCATATTCATGTTATTCTTATTGAAAAATTTATCTTGACTTATAGATTATTATTATACAGTTTACCGTTCTTGAGTTATGCCCAGTTTATTAATTACAGTCTCTCATATTCTCAGTCATTTTTGGCTAGGTCTTGTACAAATGTTGTTTTCTATTTTGTGGTGCGATGTGGTCTGTTTCGTTTGTATGTAAACCCAATACGTTTAAAATACATTATTCATATCGCAGAGGATGAGATTGGTGTTCTGGACTCAACAGGCAGAAAGAAGGACCGATAAACACTTTCGACTGCTCGTACGGTTTTGCGTGTCATTGGTCCGGTCGATAAACCAGTTCTCTAATTGGCGTTATCATTAGTTATATATCAATAGGGCACAAGGACACAAGTTGTAAGAGAAAGTAAATGAGTAGAAGCATGAGCTGCTAATTATTTACAGCTGGTATAGTGTTTAGTAGCCCGAAGGTCTGATTCTAGACAGATCGTTTACTGCTTGTTATCGAAATATACATTTTGTCATCCTCTCATATAATTATCGACTTGAATCACGTTGGTGAATAACGGAATTAAATAAGTCAAATACCAGAGTGGATTCCGAATATGTATATTTCATACGGTTATTAATCGGAAAGTGAAGCAAAACAAAACGATGCTCGATGGAGAAGGCGAGTGAAATAAAAAGGCTTCGACAGAGCAGAAGACAGCTGATAGCTTTATCTAAACTTGGTAACGGTTTATCAATAAGCAAAACCTGAGCCAAGAGCAAAACAATTTGGAAACTGTTGCGTTTAAACAAATGCACAAAACTGTAGATAACTGCTACAGTGATTGAGATAAAGTAGTTATAATGATAAATATAATAAACGTCATAAGTATATGTAAATATTTCAGAATATTACATGACATTCATGCGTTACAACATAAGTTGAAACGTTGCTGGGAATACAACTATTTACTGAATGTACATAAGTAGTATAAAACAATATGCAAAATAGTGGAAGAGAAGCGAGTAAGAATAATGTTAAACCAACTTATAAGTATCAATTTCATTCTTTAAGCATAAGCGTGATTCAAAAAATAAAAAAATGTATGGTGTGATTTCCAGCGATACTAACTCATAACTTGCAAAATTTCAGACGTAATTGTTAGGAAACCGTAAACTTAATTTCGTGCTTCTAATTAAATACCTATTAGATTTGCCTCAGAATATCAATTGATTGATGTTTTATTAGAAATGTGAAATGAAATCATTGACACAAAGTAGATAGGTGTGGCTTTTAAGGATTAAATATTAAAGTATAACCTTACTTAGTTCAACACTTTTTATGGAGTTTTATTCTCTGAGCTGGATGATTTGGTCGTGGAACTTTTATCGTTCTTCTGAACATCATCAGCATAAGCTTCAGGTAGAAGTGAAGTGTTTGAATTTCTCCACATGTCGTTCACAGCTTATCCTGTAGACCTCGATGTTGATTTAATGTCAGCAAGAACCAATTCGATTCTTTATTACTTTGTTCCATTTTGCATATTATTTTATATTACTTGCTAATATTCAGTAATGCATTTTATTCTAAATCGTTTCTGAACACAACTTAGGACATTAATCAACATATACTCATTAGTGACTGGCTTCAAGATGTATATTTTGGAGTTCTAGTGCTAAGCACTGACCAGTAGAGTTCAACCGGGTCTGTTATGAGATAGTAACTCACTGAAGACGTTTCTTAGTAGTTCATTTACATTTCATTGTTTCGCGAAACCATATTCATCTCAATGCAAAAACACTCAAACTTTATTCACTGAATTGTATCGATGCTATTAAATCTCGAATAGTTGAACTAGATCGCAACATATCTTTAAGAAGTTATGCATTATTTGAAGTGTCGTTAGATGAATGTGAACGATTTTATGAATGAGTTCTGAGGGAAAACGTTTCACAACTATACTCTATCCCTTATTCAAGTCTTCTAATATTACCAAGTAGATTCATGATTAGATTACTTTTACATCCTATTTATCCTAATCTTTATTATGTTGGACTAACTAATATCTAAGTATGCATTAGATTATGAGAGTTTTCAGCTATATATTTTGAGTAAGAATGAATATTTACAACTGCATACATTATTCATATTAGTTGTAAACAAGGATTTTAGGAATCTCATCCCCCCTTCCAGCCAAAAAAGTTGGTGACGCTAAGTAGGCCCTTGTGGAGAGAAAAAAGCCACATCAAAGCACGGCACAACTACCGGGGCTAGAATAGTTGTTTATGCAATCGGATGGAGTTTGCCCCGTAGGGAGCAACCCCATACATTCCAGCACTACTTTTGTGAGTCTTTTTGTCGTTTTTCGATTCAGGAGTAATTGTGTTGTGATACTTCGTGGGTTTCGTAATCATAAAGTGGGTATAGGTAGAATGGGTGATTAGACCAATCTCCACCACCCGGTTTACCACTCACGTCAGTCCATGGGTCATCCATCCCACTATCCAGGAGTCACGATGCGGACGTGTGAGTCGGGTTTTGATTCTCATCTCATAGTTGGTTCTATTTGTTAATACATTCTGTCTCGTAAGATAATGAAAACTCGACATTACTAAATGTTCCACATGATCTTTACGTTTGATATTTCTATATCAGAGTTCAATCATTAGTGTCAATCATTTCTAATTATAATTGATTAATGAATATCAAAATGGTAAATTTTAATTGTACTACTGTACTGAACAAGAACAGAAATAGGGTCAATCGAATGTATTTAAACACAAAATTACAGAACATCATAGTAAAATCTGAGAACCATATAGTAAATACTTCATTTGCAAAATATCAATCAATCGTCTCAGACTTCATTATTTTTTTCGCTTTCATACCAATCATTCTCTGTCCTCGTTCTCATTTCTTCAATCTTCTTAACCTTTTGACACCAGTTTTCTAATCTTTGTTAGGCCATTAATATCATCATATTCATACATAAAATTCATAAGTCCTAAGTAGAACAAATTAAGCATCATGTTTCATTCTGTTCTCCTTTCTAATTCTTAATTAACCTTCTACTGATATTGTAGTGAACAGTAACACCAATGGGGACAATCGAATGTACTTAAACAAAAAAAATTGCAGTACTTGTTATTAAAATCTGAGAACCATACAGTCAAGACTTCATTTGTAAAATATCAATCAATTGTCTCAAACTTGATTGTTTCTTTTGCAAATATCAGTTCATCATCTTAGATTTCATCGTTCCTGCATTATCATATCAAATGCTTTCCGTTCCCATTTTTTTTTTCCTTCTCAATCTTCTACTGAAATACATTCTACAACATATGTGGATATAAGTAGCTCACACCATATTACAAATAATAATGTTAAGTTTTAAAATAAGTAGAATTTTAATAATTTTCTCATACAGTTCTATGTTGATTTCGATACTCGGCTTTCTTAACTCAATCGGAATTATCAGCAGTTACAGTTAATTAATGAGTGAAATGTTACACAATTTGTGAGGTCAAGTTTTAATTAACAGAATCCTTATATATTCATTTGGTGTAGTTTACTTGTAACTTCTTATGGATGTTTAGGACAGCGATTGATCAGTCTCTTGTTGGCATATATTCATCCTGTGTGGACTGCCTCGATATTGCCTTAACTCACAAACATTATAAGCTAAAATAGATTGTGGCTAGCAGTAGAATCCAGTTTGACAAAGGTTTCGTTCTATTTGGGACTCGTCAGATGAACGTACCTGTATCTCAAAGTTAATATTCACTACACAAGCGAGCGGCCAACAGGATTCAGTAACCAAGTGGATAACGTAATGTCATTTGAAGCAAATAGCATTGGGTTCAAGTCCCGGAGTAGACATCAACTCAGAGATGCAGGTACACCCAGCTGACGAATCCCTAATAGGACGAAACGCGTGTCAAACTGGATTCTACTTCTAAGCCATTATCCGTCTTTGCATACAACAACAAAGTTTTTTATCTAAAATTATGAGATAATTATGAAGAAGTGATTTTATTTTTATACACCTTATCAAGTTGATAATCAATACCATCACAAAAAATTGATCGAACAATTAATACTTTATTAATCACTAGTCAACATAACGGTACCTAAATCATCTTAATTAACAAATAAAATTGATCTAAGTATACTATCACAGTAACATTTCATCAATAATTAAAGATTCTTTCTCTCCCTTTAGAATGTTTACAATTGTTTAAGTATCAAGTTTCTTAATGTGTTATTCTAAGTAGTGTTATCTATGATGTTTCTTTATTAAAGGATATCTTAACTATTTATTTGTTAAATTACTTTACATGAATTGAATAATAAATAAATTGAACAATAGTATGGTATTAAATTACTAAATCATGCTACTATTACAACAATAAGAACAACAACAACTACTACTACTACTACTACTATGATAGAAATAAACGTCCTACATTTTAATTAGATAAATAAAAGATAAGGGTAGATTGTGTTTGGACTGAATTGATTTTCAAGGTATGTTTATGCATATTTGATTCAAGGAAATGGTATACAATACAAATTTGTATGGGTTGCTAGTGATCATTTGGGAAATGATCACTTACCGTAATTGAAATATTCATAATGAGTCATTGTAAATACAATTATCTTTTGGAACAGTTAGTCGATAATAGTTCAATTATAAGCTTCTCATTATTTTTAAAACATTGTTTGCTGTAACGGAATGATAGAGAAGATTAATCGACTATGAAAAGTGTACTACAATCATTATTTACTCAGGTTATATCTCTTCACTTTCTGAAACAATTTGGAAGACTCCGCCGGTCTCTTACATTGTATGAGCATGCATAAATAAACAATTGAATCAAAATGACCATATGACAATAGACAATCATTGTGCATAGTACATCATCCATTTGTATGTTTTCATTCAACAGATAACTAACTTCTTACAATCACAATATAACCGTTGAATAACATTGTGTTATATGCATATTTTATCATATATGAATGATTATTATCATTTTATATTTAACCAACAAGATAATGAATGAATGAATGGATGGATGGATGGATGGATGGATGGATGGATGAATGAATGAATGAATGAGACTGATGGCTGAATATTTTGTCTCATTTTGTACAAATTTACATATATGTACATACATGTAACATTCATTGACTTCGATCATTCTAAACAAATTCATCAACAATTGTCTGGTGATATTTTGTGAATATGATTATCTTTGATTCGATGAACTGCCTGACACACGTGATCACAGTCAATGAATGAACATATTGACTAGACAATGATGATAATGATAATAATGAGGATAATGAGGATGATAATGTTGATAACAATAACAAACAGATAGGATCATTATTCAAATGTTGTGTTCTATTGACTTGAACCATATTCGAAATGAACAAAGTTGAAATGTCAGGGAATAAAGAAACAATAATGTGTAAGTGAATTGAATTGATTGGAGTATCGAGTTCCTTTCTTTTGTGTGTGTGTGTGTGTGTTCTTTTTGTTGTTGTTGTTGTTGGTGGTAAACTGTAGGGATAAGTTTAGTTCAGAGGACAGCAATAAACCCTGAATTAGAAATTTGTTATCTCTTATTGATTTTCATAAGATTTCCGATTATACAATACAATATCACATTTGATGTCATAACAATCAGTTGAGTAGAATGAAACTTGATAGATTGACGGAGTAAGACGAGTAAAGCTAAGAGAGAAGAGAAAGGAATCAGCAGTGAAAGGGAAGAGTTTTCTCGAGAATATTAATCAATACATCACCTTAATTCAATAATGAGAAAGACAAGTTACCAGATTTGTGAGAGGTTCCTTCCAACATTTTCAAATTGATGGTCTCAGTGTAACTTGGAGTGGGTTTCGGAGTAGTTTGAATATTGATTACTTTGAACAGTTTTAAAGTATCAACATTGCGTTCTCCATCAAGCAGATCAAGGCAAATGTCATTGATGAAAACATGTGAAATTTCTAATGCCATCTTGATTGAAATGTACTCCGAGATGTGAACAGGAAACTTCTTCTTCTTCTTCTTCTTCTTCTCTGTTCTTCCAATGCAAGTGATTTGATACAAACACATAAACTGGTGAGTGCAATTGGCTGTAACATAAAGTGGGGATATGTCCAATTTATTATGTCTCGATGAGCAGTCTGTTCAATATAAGGTAACTAGTTCAACATCTGAATACATCGTTTTCAATAAAGCACTTAGTTTAAAATTCATCAGGCTAGCTAACTCATCACATTTGAAACTAAGTAAGCTATCATGTATTCGATGAGTATTGAGACTTGACAAATTGTTGAATTGAACTAGAAATACTTTGTTATGTTTATCCAGTAAGCAATCATTTGAAACGTCATAGAAAATGAAATCAGTTCTCAGTTCATTATTACTGATCGCTTTCTCTCCAACTTTGTCATCAATGTGAACAGTTTTAATATACATGGGTATACTTATTAGTCGAAATGTTGAAAGTAAGGAAATAATTCATAAATTGTGTCTTAATTAGTAAAGGGTTTATGATAATACAATTCTATACATATTTGATTGTGTTAGACAAATTTCCTAATCCATTCAGTATTTTATATATAGAAGACTAAGGATATTGGTGGATAATCATGTGTGTGGACTAAATAATTTGCATAATAACCAACTATCATTATCGAAATAAATTCGGTGTTATCATATAATCTACAGTTTCAGAAGGGGTTTCTGTGGATATTATAGTAATTTGAACAATTGAGATCATGAGTCAATTGAAGCTAGACCACCATGGAAAACGTGGAAGAACTGGATGGCCATCTTGTCCTACTGTTGGACTCTTTAGCAGTGCTCATCCACGATCCCGCCTCTCAAGATTCGAACCCAGGATCTATCGGTCTCGCGTGAGTACGCTTAACCTCTAGACGACTAAGCTGGCTTCCAATTGTGTTAATGCCTAACTTTTATCAATCCATCGCGTACTTCTGAGGAGTTCCACAAGAGGACGAAACGTGCGTCCTGGATTCTATTTCTAGTCATTATCCATCTTTGCTTATGATTTTAATAATTATTTCATTGACGATATCTTAACGTTACCATTCTTTTAAGTGTAAATGGATTTTACTATTTGATTAAGTTTCCGTTTATATCCCTCTGTGTAATACCACTTTCATTTCATCTGTAGAAAAATATCTGAATAGTTTGTTTGTTTGTTTGTTTGTTTGTTTGTTTGTTTTTATTGCGCATACCAAAACCCAAAATATGAATCTATTGACTTTATCATAATGATGAATATGGTAGCATTGAAATGTTGTTGAATTGAAATAAATGATCTATACTGTAAAGCATAAATCATGCTTAATGTACGTATTTACATAAAGTAAATTTACTATTGTCTATACATATATATATATATATATACCCACTGATTAAAATATACAAGATCCCATCTATTGAGGTTCAGGTTGAGGCTGAGGTTGAGGTTGTCATCTTATTAAGTAGTAGTTTATTTAAGAAGATATTGAATGATTTGAATGGTTAATGTTTTGTTTTTTTTTTTGGTTAAGTATAGACTAGACAATATATAGTGGACTGTCTAGTCTGAATACATATAAAGGACTATCATTATTTACATCAGGAGATTGTAATAATAATAAATCATTTTCATTAAATGAAAAAAAAAAAAAGTAAATCAATTATCATTTTGTTTGGTTGGCTGTTTGTTCTATAGTAAGAAATGATAATATTGAAAGTATATGTAGAATTATAAGTCAAGGTGGATAATGGATAGTAGTGCAGTTCACTTTTGATACACGTTTCGTTTTATTTGGGACTCGTCAGCTGAATATGCCTACATCTGAGTTTATATTCACTTCAGGACTCGAAACCAATGCCATCAGTTAGCTACTGAGTCCTGATAAATACTTGCTTGTGCAATCGGGTGAAGTTCATACTGTAAGGACTGCCTCGATATTTCCTTAATTCACAAGCATTGTAAGCAAAGATGGATGGTGGCTAGCAGTGGAATCCAGTTTGACACACGTTTCGTCCTATTATTCCATTTTAATTAAATATTTATACAGATTGATAAGTTGGAATTAAGTCAATAGTCAAAATAATTAAAATTAAGACGCACACTGCTGAGGACTGTCATAGTTGGACGAAACGGCCGTCCAGTGATTCCAGGTTTTTCATGATGGTCTAGTTTCAATTGACTCATGATCTCAACTATTTAAAAAAATCACTATAATATCCACAAAACCCCTTCTGATAAAAATATATAGTTAAAGCAATGTAATCTACGTTAGAAAACTATCCTTTCATATTAGCAGTTCGTACTAATATATTTAAGGGCGAATAATAAATCTTGAACTGGATGGATAATATGTAAAGAATAGTTCTAAGTTAGTTAACCCCTGAAGAGGTTAGACGCAGGGTATTAAAGAATGATGGTAAATCAGTTGAATCTTCATCGACTTAGATGGTAAGGCCACATGTTACGTATGCTTGAATTCCGATTACCACAACGCGTAATGCTGACCAGTGTTGGGAATAGTTGGACGAAAGTTAGGGGCGACCAAATCTAAACGTCGCATCAGTCCTTGAAGTCACTAACTTGTGGTGTCAGTCATGTTGGTAGATGCCGACTAATTGGTAAGGGTCTACGCGAATATCATAACCAATAAATGAAGACTGTGAATGACATGTTTCAGAATCGGTCACAACGGCGTAGGTGTATACACTCTTTGTCTTCCTTTAAACTATAAAATTAAAATCACTTCATATCTTTTTTTCTACCAACTAATTCTTTCTTCCTATATTATGTCCTCATATGCAGTCTTTCTTTTATATATTACCACAGTTGAATTAACTACTTCTATAAATCCGGTGTTTATCTTGTTGTGCAAATGAATGAACTATGGCAACTTGAACCGATGCACATATGTGCCTGATCCTATGTTATAACTGATTGAATGATTAATCCCATGGAATTGAATGATTCCTATATTCCCCAACATTCTTATTGTTAATGATTACATAAATCATTTTATTTCATTCAATATGAATTCATTTTGATAAATTAATTGTGACTTATCTTATTTAATCATCATTATGATTAGAACGTGACAATCAGTGATTATATGAAATTAGATTATGTCAGTAAGTAGGTTAAAACATCTATTTCTTTTATTTCACTTATCTATTGTCTACATTCAATTGATGATTGTCTATAAAAATTGATGATGCAATTCGTAAAACAAACCAAAAAAAAAAAAAAAAAAAAAAAGAATACAACTAATCATGAACTAAAGATACATACAAACATATGGTGGATACAAGGATACAAACATAGAATAGTTGATAAGGAAATTTGATAAAAATGAAAGTAAGTTTTATGTACAATGAAATGATTATTTTGAATCTGAACTGACTATATACTTGTGAGAAGATGTTACTTACTTACTTACTTACTTACTGACCTACTTACTTATGTCTGTTACTCCTCGTGGAGGAGCATAGGCCACCCACCAGCAATCCCTATCCAACTCTGTCCTGGGTAATACTTTCCAGCTCTTTCCAGTTGTTATTCATTTTTTTCACATCTGCTTCTATTTCCCGACGTATTGTGTTCTTCGGCCTTCCTCTTTTCCGCTCGCCTTCTTGATTCCAAGTTACGGCTTGCCTCGTAATACAGTTTGGTGATTTCCGTAATGTATGTCCTATCCACTTCCGTCGTCTTTTCCTGATTTTCTCTTCAGTTGAGAGCTGGTTTGTTTTTTTTTGCCACAGTAAGCTGTTGGTGATGGTATCCGGATAATGGATGTTGAGTATCTTGCATAGACAACTGTTTATGAATATTTGTACCTTATAATGATTGTTGTAGTAGTTCTCTACTTTTCAGCTCCATACATTGGGACTGCCTTGACGATATTGGTTGACAGTTGTTAAATTTATGTTTTAATAATTCGTATTGATGTAGAATTGATTAATTGACTCATTGTTGTCATTGAATATTTATCTTATGTAGGAAGGTAAAGAACGCTCAATATGGAATATGATTTATGAAATTTTAAAACAATAATTCAGTTGTAACATACTCGTTATGATGAATGAATATTCTGGAATAGACTCCTAGTAGATCCCTCAAGAATTTAATACCAAGACAAAACAAATGCCTAGTGATCCTTAAATTTCAATTGTTTTCTTCTAAATTTAGTTCTCATTGTGAACCAACTTACTATTAAGATGAGTCAGGGAGTTTGTAATCACTTGAAAAATTAACATTACCCTTGTACGGTTTGCATAACTCGTATAAATGGGTAATCATAGGAGTAATACAATCGATAAAAATTCTTCGTTTGTATGTCAGGCAAAGAATTAACAAATTTTGATGGTTGAATTCATGAGTCGATTTAACCTAGACCACCACTGATAACCTGGAAGCACTGGAAAACAGTTTCATCCCAGTATGGGACTCCTCATGGACTCAACGACTAAAATTACTACAATCTCCACAAACCCCAATTCTGATAATTATCATCATGTGCTCACTAGTGACTGGCTTTAAGATGAATCTCCTGAGATTCTAGTTAGAAGCCGTGATTAGTGGAGTTCAACCGTGTACGTTATGAGGCAGTTACTCACTGAAGACAATGGTGAACGGTCACGCAACATCGTGGATTGATTGAAATTAGACATTAACACCGTTGGATACCGATTCATGTTCTAGGAGTTAAGCATTTTCACGTGAGATCGAAGGTACTGGGTTCGAATCTGGAGATGGGTACGCACTTCTGAGGAGTTCAATAGTAGAATGAAACGGCCGTCCAGTGCTTCTAGGTTTTCCATGGTAGTCTTGCTTGATTAATTTAACTACTAAATTACTATAATATCCACAAAACCCCAATCTGATTATATAGTACTGACTGAATAATTATATAGTCAATTTGTTTGTACTATTACCTTAACATAAGTGAAGTAATTTATCCTAAATAAGATCACATTGATATCAAGATCATGTTGAAAATAACAATCGTTAGTTAAAATTAAAGGAGTAGAAAATCTCTGGATAGTCTGTTCATCATTATCATATTCTTATTCATATTATTATAAATATTAATGATCATAGTGATAACTAGACAAAAAGCTACACTTAGTTTTCTTAAATTGAATTCTAATCAAAATTTAATTTAAACAGCTTGACATAGTGATTAAACAGTTAAGCTCATTCCTATAACATTAGGAATATGTGATATGAAATAATCAACCATTTCTAACCATAATTGATTACGTAATAAGTAGTTATATATTATTTAGACGTCTATTGATGACATGATTATATAAACAATGAGTAGTACTCATGAAGTAACCAAATAATCTCTTAAAATGAGGTCAATAGCGTTAGTGATTAACATTAGATAAGTTGTTGTTTTTTTGCTTATATTCTATAAGATAATCTTATATTATGATATTTACACTGAATTTATTGAGCAACATTAATCTTATATGTTTTAGATCTAATATATTGTAACTGTTTACCAGTACATCATCATCCAGGAATTTGGTAATCATTCTTTGTTGTTGATTTACGCTAGATGGTAAAACGTTCAGTATCATTTGTTGGATCTCACAAAGAATATTAAAAAACTGTTATATGTACAGTTTGTCAAGATAAACAGTTGAATGAAAAAATAAAACTAATCGAGTTTATTATATGGGTTAAATCACTTAATTGAACAGAATACAATTGAAGTGGTAAAGCGCTGATAATAGATACTTAACTATTTTAAATAACTGGTTGTTGCTAGGGTACTATTGAATATTCTAATCGAGGAAATTTAGTGAAGATGTAGAATCTTCTTTAAAATAAAATAGGTATGGATGATTATTCGTATGATGAAAATTCATATTGAATATTGTATCAGTTCATTTAAATGAATAACCGATTATAGATGACACATAATCAATAAACGTTTTCGGATATCTAATACAAGTATGTAACGTTGAAAAAGAATGTACTCAACAATTTTCTCAACAAAGTACGTTACACAGTGAAGTCATGTGAATATTTCAAAGAGAACCGAGAATTGGGTTGCATGTGTACGCTCCTAGGGGGATGTATCATATTAGCAAAACCACAGTTTTCAATAATACTAAAATCACCCACAATTTCATAAAGATTCAAAACTGAAATCTATATTCAAATGGGACTTGATATCACATCTATAACGGAAATGGATGGTTGTCCTTAGCGACTGATAAAAGTCATCTATGTAATATATACATATGAATAACTATTCCATGACTTATTCCACAATTATTTTGTATCAACAACGTTTTTACCTATAGTTAGTGATATCATATTTTCAAATTAATAGCAGGATTGAATTCAAAAGCCCTCAAATGCCCTGGTACCGCCAAGGGTGGGTAGAGTCAGCTTTCCCTCCCCAAATGCTCTCACATAACCATGTGCATACAACCACTGCTTGGAAAGTCCTACTCACTGCCTTCTTAAGATATCACTGTTCATTACGAAATTGAGAGGACGAAAATCTAATGTCTAGCGCTCTAACCGTGTTTATGGACACGGACAGTCCACCTATGGCAGTTGGAAAACCTTCATTCCAAACCAATCGTACACATGAGCTCCAGTATCCTGAAGGAACAAATGGGATATGAATGAACTATCAGTCACCGGCTACCGTGGGACCGCATATCCTAACCTGCCTTGTGGATTAGACCTTTAGGTCAAAGGCTCCGTAGGTGGCTCTCTAAGGAAACCACCTGTTTAAGTCTGGGCATCTGGACAGTATATCAGCACTCACACAAATCAGGTAACTTGTGTGTCGCATATATATATATATATATATATATATATATATATATATATATATTTGTTACCCCATTATACCAATATTTATGTGTTCAAATAAAGAAATAAATCAAATAAATTGAATTCAAATGATGATTATATTTCATAATGTATTCATTTAACCTGTTCTAAGTCAATCGTAAGTTTTATAACTTTACAAAATTGGAATTATACACATATATGTTTAAAGTAATAAATAAAGATAATTAATAAAGAAATCTGTACAAATACATTAGATAAAATAATTGGTTTAAAATAATTAGAATACAAGGCAAAATGGAATGGAATGGAATGGAATGGAATGGAATGATGGATGAATGATGTCTGTCTAACACAGTTGAAACAATTCAAAATTGATCTGATGAAGATAGATAGATAGATAGATAGATATATACAAAATAAAAGAGATATTGTAATGTATATACAATATTACCATGATGGTAAAACTGTCTTTGTTAAAGATCCTTTAATTGTAGATAATGGAGAAATATTCATGTTACGTTTTTCTCCACCTATACGTTTAAATGGTAATAAAGGAATAGGAGGACATGGTGAGAATAAATAACGACGATGACAATTTCTACTACCACCTGTACGATTTATAGTTGAAGGTAAACGTAACTCAGTGAATCGTCTTCTTTTGACAAATTTTCTTTTTACACTATCCATACAAATATCCTAAAAAATGATAACAAATATGAAAAAAAAAAAAATAATAAAAACCAAAAATATAAGTAAATAAGAGTAAAATTATTACTAATTTTATTGTTATTAATAAATAAACTCAGAGGACATTTTTCTCATGTGTATTAGTGTACTACATTGAGATCATGAACCGAGTAATGTAAGACCATAATTGAAAACTTGGAAGCAGTGAATGGCCATTTCGTCCTATTATGTGACACCTCAGCAGTGAATATCTACGATCCCGCTTATGGGACTTGAGCTCAGAGCCTTCATTCTCGCGCACGAACACTTAATCTCTAGGCCAATGAGTCGGCGTTCAACGGTGTTAATGGCTAACCTCAATCGATCCGTGTATGCACATTGCTGAGGAGTCACATAATAGAACAAAACGGCCATTCTGTGCTTCCAGGTTTCTAATGGTGGTCTAATATCCATCGGTTTATGATCTCAATCAAAAACTTGATAATCTCCACAACCCTATACTGAGATTAGTGTACTTAACCAATTCAGTAAATGTGAGTCTTAAGTTAAATTTTGCATAATATAAAGCCTAATGTTATTGAAAGAAACCACATATCTACCTTGGTTAAATTATCATTTTAAAAGTTAGTATATTAATTCATATATCATCGTTTCATCACGAACACCATAGGATAATAAATTAGATACTAATTGATGAAAACAATCATTTTAATGACCTTGATGATACAGTACTTTTGTGAACATTCCCTAATTCATACATAACTAGAAATTAGAAGAACCAAGGGAACAGACAATTGACCTTTCATCAATTACATAATGTCTAAAATATATTGTTATTCCTAGTCTATTTAGTTTGTGTTTTTTTTTTTGAAGTATACAAAACAAATTCCTTTCGAATTATGTCATGTAAGAACAAAGCAATCAAAATAAATCAATTGGGTAAGTTAAATTATTATCAGAAGGGGTTTTGTGGAGATTGTAGTAATTTCATTGATTAAGATCATGAGTCAGTTGAAGCTAGACCACCATGGAAAACTTGGAAGCACTGGACAACCGTTTCGTCCCATTGTGGGACTCCTCAACAGCGCGCATCCACGAAATCGCCCCCTGCGAGATTCGGACTAAGGACCTACTGGTTTCGCGCGCAAGCACTTAACCACTAGACCACTGAGGCGGCATCCAACGGTGTTAATGTCTAACTTCAACTAATCCACGAAATTGAGCGACACATCCACCATAGTCTTTAGTGAGTTTCTATCCCACAACAGACCTGGTTTGAACTCCACTGGTCACTGCTACTCACTAGAACTCCAGGATATACCTCTTGAAGCCAGTCACTAATGAGCATATGTTGATTATTATCAGAAGGGATTTTGTGGAGATTGTAGTAATTTCATTGATTAAGTGAAGTGTAGAGACAGACTTGTACATGTACAGTATATATTATTGAAACAAATGTACTATAACTTACCTCTAATTGTTCATTAGAATATTTTGTAGGTGATAAATGATTCATATTCGTTGATAATTTTGTTAATTTTGAAGATCGTACAGAAATAACATTGAAATATTCATCATGTTGAGATTGTTCAGTAGAATATTGTCTTGTATAATCTGAAGATATTTCACCTATTGATCGACTCCATTTTAATACTGGTGTTTGATGAATACAATTTTCTAATTTTAATTGTTGTTTACTATTATATGTTTGTGAAATTTCTATAATATCATTAAATTGTATAGGTGATGAATGGTACACTTGAAAATTAGCTATACTTGTTGGTGTCGGTGTAGCAAATCTAATAGCTGTTCTTAATGGTGATGAATTATCTAATTTTTTTATATCTTGTTTATTGGTTTGTATATGATTCATATAATGTAATTGTTGTGGAGATGATAATAATAATGTGAATTGATTATTTTTTATTTGTACCGATTGTTGTTTGATTGGATTACATAATGATTGATAATCGGTTTTAAAGATTGTCATATAAGGACTATTAGTACAAATATCTTGTACTAATGAATAAGGTAATAAAAATATATCTAAACCAATTTCAATTAATAAAGTTGTTATAGAATTTAGTTGAAAACATTTCTCTTGACATTCAATTGGTGATGGTTGTTTATAGTTCTATTATAGAGAAAATAAAATAAACATTGTAAGTATAGTTCAAGTAAATTAATGTATTATCAATACCGCCCCCAAATGCCCTGGTACGGCCGAGAGTGGAGAGAGTCCGCTCTCCCTCTCGAAATACTCTCACATGGCCATGCGTATATAGCCTCTGCCAGGGAAGTCCTACTCACTGCCTTCACGTGGCGGGTGTGTTGTTTACAAAAATGAGAGGACAAAAAGCGAATGTCTGGCGCTTTAACCGGACCCAAAACCAATGGTGCACATGGGCTCCAGTATCCTGAAGGCTCGGGGTGTGGCCCCCTAAGAAAACCACCTGCTTCTGTTTGGGCACCCGGGCAGTATCACAGCTCTCACACAAATCAATTGAGATTTGTGTGGCGCATATGTATTTGGTGCCTCCCTGTACCTATACTTATGTGTTAAAATAAATAAATAAATAAAATTATCAATACCACTTTATAAATACCATCATAATCCACATCATTATCATCACGAAAATTGTAATCTGTATAATTCAACTTTATCAGTATTATCTATTAAGGTATAACCGGTAATACTATTGTTACTTCTACTATTCAGGGATTTATTTGACAATTTTATTTTATTGTACTAATTAGATATAGTCATTTAAAGTGATAGACACATGAGTCAAATTCTATGTTACATATGATTGATTGAACGATTGACTGACTGACTGACTGACTGATCGTAATCAATCCGATCAAAACTGATGGAAATTAGCCGACAAAAAATTCATTTCGCATACTATCAGATTTGTCGAATTATATATTTATTTGAATAGATAAATATCGATAGAAGCGGACACCAAGTACATATGCACAATAACGATGAGGTTATAAGTAGATAGAGAATGTAGAATGCGTATTAGAAAAAGGAAAACAATAACGAACAGAAATTAGTGTATGGTACTGATATAATAATAAATAACTAGGCGGCCTGTTTGAATATATGGGCTACCTATTTCAACAAGTTAACGGTTTTTTGTTCGTTTTAACAGATCATTATGTCATTGAACTGCACAAACTATTCAAGCTCGTTTCTTAAAAGTTGACAAATTTTCGCTGTACATGTTAGAACAGATCACAATCCGGGACATTATGCTTGCTGACAATATACATCGAAAAGAATATACCTTATTATTCAGATGTTGATTCCTATACTGATAACATCTAATTGGCGATCACTCAATTATTTATTGTGAGGATCGTTGAAGAAATAAGAAATGGGAAATATGTTGAAATAATTTGCGCTGAGAATGCTATCTTGTCGCAGCGAGAAGGCAGTGAGTAGGACTTCCCTGACAGTGGCTGTATACATGTTGCCACTTGAGAGCATTTGAAGAAGGAGAGATAACTCTATCCACTATCAGCCTTATCAGGGCATTTGAAGGCTACTGGTTTCTATTTGTCATATGAAAGTCAATTATTAAAGTAATTTAATTATAAAATTGATTTGATTAAAATCATAATAGAAATCATTATCTCTATGTTCAGACAAGTAAGTAAACAAAACAAAATTAACATAATTTCAATGTTGAACATCTAGAACTATAGGTGAATTATTCAATTCAATCTGTTGACAAGAACAATAATTAAAAACATTCAGATTGTCTTATCGGATAAGATATTGAGTGTGTATATTCAGAGTATACGCCAACAACAACAATAAGAAGTACTGAAACACAGCATGTGAGAAATTTTTTGTTTAAAACAAAACAATCAAACAGGTTACCTACTGTGTTATGAGTTTAGAAGAAAAAAAAGAACAACAACTTCATATTAAATTAAATCATGGTAACATAAATATGTATATTTTTGAGATAGTGATGATAATAAAGATGTTTGAATGATGATTTAAAAATTTCATTCATTTGACTAACTATATTTTGTTGATTAGTTGATAATAGAATAATCAACACAATGTATATGTATGAATATATACAAACCACATGCATACAACCACTGTCAAGGAATTCCTACCTACTGGCTTATCGGAGCATTATTATTGTTTATGAAATTGAGAGGACGAAAAGAGAATGTCTAACGCTTTAACCATCTTAATGGAAAACCCACATTCCAAACCAAATGGTGTATATGTGCTCTAG
Source organism: Schistosoma spindalis (assembly GCA_946903255.1). Classification (NCBI taxonomy): domain Eukaryota; kingdom Metazoa; phylum Platyhelminthes; class Trematoda; order Strigeidida; family Schistosomatidae; genus Schistosoma; species Schistosoma spindalis. Next base: position 40,960,755 of record OX336424.1, read on the forward strand.
TAACCTGAATGAACAAATAGGATATGAATGAATTATCATTCACCGGCTACTGTTCGACTACATCACTTAATGTGGTATGTGGATAAAACCTTTAGATTGAAGGCTCAGGTTGTGTTCCTCTAAGCACATGGGCAGTATCACAACCCATAAAGAAACCAAGTGATTTATGCCCCCTTTTGTACCAACTTAATAAATTCATTTCTGAATGAATTTAACTCATTTGAAACAATAAAAAAAAAGAAACAAAGAAACAAAAGAGAAATAAAAAAAAGAAAAGAAAAGAAAAGAAAAGAAAAAAAAGAAAAATTTTTTTTCAACATACTTTTAAATTTTTAATTTTTTCATATAATAAATCATTTGATAATAATACTGGTCCAAATATTGTACCTAAACATGTACTTGTCATACGATTAATAGAATTTAAATTTTTAACACGAATTAATAAATGTAATAAACATTTTAATATTTTCATATTTGTATTAGGTAATAATTGAATTAATAAACGTATTGCTTTAATTTGTTTACTTTCAATTAAATGAATTAAATAATCATTATTAATGGACAATGATGAAGATGATAATGATGATGATGATGATGATGATGATGATGAATTTGTATTATGGGTAGTGATAGGTTTATCATGATTATGTTTTCGATTAAATTGATCAGATTTTCTTAAAGCTAAAATAAACAACAACAAAAAAAAATTAAAAAAAAAAATAGTTACTATGCTAATAAATAAATAAACAAATAAAATCGATTGATGTTAGATCCCCTCCCTATGATCTCAATAAAAAAAAACAACATAATAATTTTCAAAATCTTATAATGATAATTACCATTCGCTCACATGTGACTAGAGTTGTGAGGGAATTCTCCGAGTTCTAGTGAGAAATTGTAATCAGTGAAGATAATTCATGTTAGTTAGAGACAGGTATGTGCCCCCAAATGCCCTGGTACGGCCGAGAGTGGGGAGAGTCCACTCTCCCCCTCCAAATGCTCTCACATGGCCATGCGTATATAGCCTCTGTCAGGGAAGTCCTACTCACTGCCTTCTCGTGGCAACGGTGTTGTTTACAAAAATGAGAGGACGAAAAGCGAATGTCCGGCGCTTTAACCGGATCCCAAACCGATGGTGCACATGGGCTCCAGTATCCTGAAGGAACAAATGGCGTATGAACCAATCGTTGGTCACCGGCTTCCATGGGACTGCATCTCCTCACGATGCTCCACTGCCTTGTGGATCAGACGTTCAGGTGGAAGGCTCGGGGTGTGGCCCCCTAAGAAAACCACCTACTTCGGTTTGGGCACCCGAGCAGTATCACAGCCCTCACACAAATCAATTGAGATTTGTGTGGCGCATATGTATTTGGTGCCTCCTTGTACCAATATCTATGTGTTAAAATAAATAAATAAATAATAAAGAGACAGGTATGTATTTCAGTATCATGAAAGATGGTCGTACAACTTGGTGGATTGATTGAAGTTAAACATTAACACTATGATTGATTATTGAATTGTTAACAAATTACTCTATATATTTTAAATACTATTTAAAATAATTAGATCCATTCTAAAGTGATTGTCATAATTATCATTTAAAATAAACACTAGCTATTCAAATGAGTAACTATGTCGTATCATTTAAATCTGTGGCTTCTGATTAATTGAACAAGGAACACTTATCCACACACACACACACACGTACATACAAACAAACAAACAAGCAACACCATTTCATCATTATGATTAGATAAACATTTGAGAAAATGTTCATTAAGCTACTCTTTTTTTAAATTAAATACCAAAAACATTATAAGTAGTAATTTCTAACATTTCACATTATCATATACACACACACACACTCTCTCTCTCGTATGCATATAGCTATACAATATTTGTGGTCTATTATACTAATATAGAACAATACAACTATATCTAACACACGAATGTCTATCGTTACAAAGTGTCATATCGTGTTCTATTAATAATTTGAATAATTAATGAATAATATTGAAGAAAAATGGAAATTACATTTATATTTATGACAACCATTATATATGATTTATACAAATGAAAAGAATGGCGATCAATAACAGATAGCATAGTAACTAGGTCAATATTATTCACTTTTGTCTATCATATTAATTTTATAAAAAGAATTTGACCAATTATTTACTGAATGTATCATTAACATTGGTTAATGGATCAATAATAATAGTAATAATATATGCAAAGATGGATAGTGACTAACAGTGGAATCCAGTTTGACGCGGGATTCGTGCTATTTAGGAAGATTCAAACAAACAATACCAAGTGAATTGAAAACTTCACCCAATTGCACAAGCAAGTGATTATCAGGACTTAGTAGCTAATCGGACAATGTGGTAACGTTTGAAGCGAAAGATACTGGATTCGAGTCCCATAGCAAACACCAACTCTAAGAAGTAGGTACATCCAGCTGACATGTCCCAAATAGGACAAAACCTAGGTACAGGTTTCCATTATTAGCCACTAATCATCTTAGCTTATAATGCTTGTCAATTAAGGCAATATCGAAGCAGTCCACACAGGATGCATATATGTCAACAAGAGACTAATCAAATGCAGTCCTAAATAAGAATCGGAAAATTCAAACAAACAATACCAACTGAAGTTAATAATAACAGTTGTCATATTTAACTAACTATGATTATTTTCTATTACAAGTTTACTGAATAACAATATAGTGTTATAACTAAGATGTGTGGATAACATTTGAAGTTCTATGAATTGGGTTAGTGTTCATCTTGTTGTGCTAATGAGATATAACAACTTGGATTGATATATATATATATATATATATATATATATATATATATATATATATATATATATATATATATATATATATATATATATATATATATATATATATATATATATATATATATGTGCTTAGTCCTACGTTGTAACTGACTAACTAATTGACATTTCACAATTCTAACTTTAATTTATGAATGTTTCAAATGGATTTAAGATAAGTAATTCTAAAATAAAGTGATCATATCAACTAGAATGATTATTCGAGATGGTGGAGAAGATTTGTAGCTCAGGTGGATGATTTTGATGGAGTTTTGTTCTCTGAGCTGGATGGTTTGGTCGTGGAGCTTTCATCGTTCTTCTGAACGACATCATCAGCACAAACTTCAGATAGAAGTGAAGTGTTCACTTTCATCGTTCAGAAGAACGATGAAAGCTCCACGACCAAACCATCCAGCTCAGAGAACAAAACTCCATCAGAATGATTATTCGGAAGATCGATTTAAAACGTATACTTATCAAGTATAATCATTTCAATATTAACGACCAGTCGAATGTAGATATGGTGTTACGGTTGATTATAATCAGTATATAATCATTACCTAGATTTATGATTAAATTATTTTATTCTCTTAATTGATCCGTCCATTGTATTAGTAACTAAGGTAAACCCTAATCCTGATTAGAATGTAATTGTAAATTGTCAGAAATAATTTTATAAAACAATTAAATAAAAAGCGAGGGGTTTTCTAGATATTATAGTAATTTAGTAGTTGAATTCATAGGTGCTGGGTTTGAATTTCACGAGGCGGGACGATGGATGAGTATTGCTGAAGAGTCCCATAACATGACGAAACGACCGTCCACTGTTTCTAAGTTTTCCATAGTAGTCTAGCTTAAAATGATTCATGAATTTAACTACTAAATCAAATAAACAAATAATCCCAATACACCATTAATTCACTGATTTCTTCTTTTTCCCTATATGACATGAACAAATTGGTTAAGTTCAGAATCTATGATAATCATATAAACCCCTATATATATACATACTAAATTTAACCGGTAGTAAGTCAACAATGAATATAAGCTTAAAAATTCTTATAGACTAAAACAAACAGATGAGTAATAAATTGTACCAGATACTAAATGTTAATGAGACCAAAGTATAATTCGAAAGTGTTTAGCTTGTTTAAATCTATTCAGTTTGACTGTCATAATGAATTAAGTTGATCAAAAATAATGTCTATTTGAAGAGTAAAATCGTTTTTTATGGTTGAAACATGATTAGTAGAGTAATTCAATGTGTAGAACCATGGCAACAAAACAAATCAAGATATATAGGTATTAACAAGAAATACCCTCTCTCTCTCTCGAGAGAGAGAGAGGGAGGGAAGGGTGGATATTGTTTCATTTATCATTAATATTACCGAAAAAAAGTGATAAAAATCTGGAAAAGATAATCTTATATACGTAAACCATAGAGTTATGAATACTTACCAGCTACTTGTAAGAATAATGGTAATAAATGTGCCGTAAATAATGGTGTTGGTAAACGTACCAATACATATTTTAATGCACTTGCAAAATCATGAAAATTATATTTATTCAATTGAAAAGCTTTTGGATCGAAATCTGTTTGAAATACAGCTTCTTGTATTTGACGTTTACGTAAGGTATGTCCAGGTTTACGGAATAATCCTTCAACAGAACAAGCTAAAATAACATTTTAAACAAATTAAAATATTTTAACAAATGTACTTGAGTTATTTGTAATAACACCGCTTAAAAACATTTATGTTACAGACGATCTAAAGCCTCGATAATGTAGAAGTGTTGGGCATGGAGTTTACAACTAAACCTAGTAAAAATCCCAGTAACAGAACATACTAGTCAAAGAAAACCAATCAAACTATTAAACTCTACCCTGTCAGTTGGATAATCTTCCGTTAGAGAAGGTAGGGTGCGTCATAGTAAAATCCGAGTTTCCAGGGGTCACTAAGACGACGTCATCTTTGAATAGTAAGAAAAAAATTCATTTAGGTACACGGAACATTCAAACAATGTTGGGGAACGGAAGAACCATGCAAATAACTGAGCTAAAGAGATACAACATAGCAGCGTTCCGAATAAGTGAAACCTACTGGACACAATCTAGACAGAAAAACTAACCTCGGGAGAGATACTGTTGTATTCTGTTCATCAGAAATAAAATGCTACACAAACGAGCAGTTTCACTGGCTATCTCTAAAGAAATACGAAAATCGCTTATATGACCAAAATCTCGTGGTTCTCAAATCACCGAAACATCGTTTGAAACAACGAAAGAAAGATTTGGAAGGAGGAACATGTGCTAACAGAATGAAAAGAGGGTTTACTCGTCAAAATACCAAAGAAGTTAGATCTTAATAAGAGTGGGAATAACAGAGGCATCAAACTATTTCAACGGTGTAACTGAATCAGAGGAAAGATTAAGTGGACGCTCAACATAGGGGTCAACAAGTTGGATTGCATTAGGATAGATCAGGCATCGGCCAAATAGCGATACTACAGATCATTGTTGAATAGTCAATAGATTGGAACTCATCATTGTATACTAGCTTCCTTAAAATGAGAAAGCATTTAATGGTGTGGATTATAAGATCGTGTGAGATTCTCAACATTATGTAGTACCTGAGAAGATTGCGACCATCGTGCAAATCTCCACGAATGGCTGAACTGCAGAGTCACTGATTGAGGAGCGTCACAGACGTATTGCAAGTGAAGACTGGTTCTGGAATACTAAACATGTGATTAAGAATTGTAGAGAAAAAAGACTTTAGATGGCTGTGTAATGAAGCAACCGAGAACAGTTTAGTGGATCATTGTTGAATAGTCAATAGAATGGTACTGATCGTTGTATATTAGCTTTCTTAAAAATGAGAAACCATTCAACAATGTGAATCGTAAAATCATGTGAAATTTTCTTCGACACTATTGAATAATATTAAATGAATAAAAAGAAAAGATAGTCAGAATGTAAATTTACCTTCATCATTATCCAAACAATCAATCAAGGTGATAATGTTATTCGCTAGTTCATCAGGAATATAATCCGATTTTACTGGATCTAATGGTGTAAACAAAACAAAATAAATAAACGTGACATATTTATATTACTTCTTGTAAATCATAGATAAATATCTAAGGGAAACTGTGAGGAAATCATTTTTTTTATTTTGTAGAGAGGACGATAACAGACAAACTAGTGTGAGGTCAAGCAGACAGTCATTGAAATATATGTATGTATTACTAATAGCAATGTATTAGTAAGCACTTTGTATGGAAATATGAGACTATTATAAACTCAGTTAGTGTTGTTTTGCTCGTATCTCCCCATTGTCATTTAGGACTGAAATCGATCAGTCTCTTATTGGCTCATGTGCATCCTGTGCGGATCGCCTCAATGTTCTCTTAATTCACAAGCATTATAAGCAAAGATGGATAGTGGCTAGCAGTGGAATGCAGTTTGATGCGTGTTTCGTCCTATTTAGCACTAGTCAGCTGGATGTACCTGCATCTCAGAGTTGATGTTTACTCTGGGACTCGAACCCAGTACCATCCGCCTCAAACACCATCGCGTTATCCACTTAGGTACTGAGTGCTGATAGCCACTTGCTTGTACAATCGGGTGAAGTTTAATTCACTTGATATTGTTTTACTTGAATCTTCCCATTGATGTTTAGCACTGCAATTGATCAGTCTCTTATATTGACATATGTTTGAATTCATCGACATTTTATTACAAAATGATTTTATGTGTAAACATCTGTAAACTATGTTTTGTTTAAAACAACAAATAGAATACAGTATATGTTTATCATGTACTAATATACATGTAAACCATGATCAATAATATATGAATAATACTAATTAAGCCTAAAATAGCTGTTCTTTTCTCACCCTTCCTAATTCATTGAATTTTGATTGACCTTTAGACATGAATTTTCAGACAATTTGATTCATTAATTCAAGTATAAATTGTAATGATTACACTTAAATATTGATTACTATCAAAGAAATAAACAATAAATAATTCTATTTTTAAAAGGGATTCCCTTTAATTTAGGCATATGGGCAATATTACAACTCTCTATTTCCCTTTCTCTGACACACACGCATACGCACATGCACACACAAATCAATGATGATAACTGGCCTTATTGTTATTGAGTGGTGCATATTGTTATTGGTGCCTCACCCTCGCTTGTATTAATGTTTGTGCTTTTAAATAAATAAGTAAACAATTTAATTAAGTATAATTTATGATTGTATCACATCTGTGTTAAGTTTTTCACATAGGATAATAATAATGCTTACAATACACAAAATGTGCAACAATAAACAGAAAAAAAGGGGGGAGAGGGGGAGAGAGAGGGAAACATACACACCTGTGAACGGATAGTAATAATAATAACGATGATGATGATGATGATTTAATGAAATGAAACTTGTTTATTATCATACATAGAGGGGTACATAAAAATAAATAAGTATATACCAGCTGTGTTTTGTTTTTTGATAGACAATAAGTTTATTAGAATATACATTTTTTTTATTAGGTAAAGTAAATAAATAATAAAATATGCGTTCGCGTGTGAGACTAATAGGTCCTGGATTCGAATCTCGTGAGGCGATATCATGAATGTGTATTTCTGAGAAACAGCCATCTAGTACTTCTAGGTTTTCCATATTGGTCTAGATTCAATTTACTCATGATCTCAACTATTAAAATGTTATTCTGTTTAACCATAATCTTAGTTATATTCAAACGATATAGTTGTCTTTTGTATTTCCATTGTAATATATGATAGATGATCATCCAAAACATTTCAACCTAAGCTAGATCGATACACAAATGTCTAAGATCCTACGATATTGTAGTTGTTGGTCCTATGTCAAAACCATATAGCTTATTCTAGCTTCTGGACAAATAAATTTACTCATTCTTTTTTGAGTCACGTTTTGACCTTGTTAATTATTCACTTATCAACCATGACTATTTATGTAAGCGTAAATGTGTGCATTTCTTATCTTACTTATCATATGTCTGTAACATAGTTTTGTTCAGATATGAACATCGATTAACGCTTGATTCAATAGAGTTGGCTCACACGCGTGCTCCACTACGCCTCATCTCGCTTCGCTACCATCACTTCTCTCTTCCCTGTTTGTTACGTTTCTCTGATTGCTTGTTCAAATCATTCGTATTTGACTCATTTACTTCTGTTATTCACTAACGTGGATTAACTCTACAATTATTTACGTGGATAGACGATACATATATTACAATAACAATCAATCATATGATCAACCTGGAGTCAGATATCGGACCATTAAAGTATATTATCATTGAATTCTAAATGCATTTGAATTTTAAAGCTAAAGTTTTATAACACAACAAACTAATGAAAAGAATGTTCTAAAATTAGTTAGATCATTATTTACACTGACTGAACTGCATCGATTGTAATTAACTACTGTAGACAACTATATAACAGTAATGTTCAACATAATTATAGCAATTTTAAAGACAATTCATTTATAAACTATCAGTAGTATCAAATGAATTGTCTGTAAACTAGATAAGCAATAAAAGTTTTATGGTTATTGAATACAATATCCATTCAATTGACACTATCGGTTGTCTTAATTTATGTCTGGATACATTTAAACAACAATATGAGAATAGTTTGTGTTGCGCTTTCACAAGGAACCTAACAAACATTTAATAGATTAGTTTCAAATGCCCTGGTTCGGCCAAGAGTGGGGAGAGTTAGCTCTCCCTCTTCAAATGCTCTCATAAGGTTACGTGCATACAATTACAAACAGGGAATTCCTTCTCGCGGCGAAGGTATTATTTACGAAATTGAGAGAACGAAAAGATAATGTTGGGTTGATTAACAGGGTCAGTGGACACAGAAGGTCCATCTAGGTAAGTTGGAAAACCCTCATTCCAAACCAACAGAGTACATGGGATCCAGGATCTTAAGGGTACCGATGACTTATGAACCTATTGTTGGTGACCGGCTACTATGGCACTGCATCTCCTGATATTGCTCCACTACCTTGCAGGTCAGACCATTTAGTCAAAGTCTCCTCGTGTGGTCCCCTAAGTAAACCACCTGTGTCTCTCTGGGCAACCGGGAAGTACCACAGCCCACACAAAAATCAACTGACTTGTGTGTCACATATATATTCGTTGTCCTTTGGCACCAATATTTATGAATGATTTATATTATTATTATTATTATTCTTTTAATGATTATAACAAAAATCGATAATTGTTGATACAGAATCCAACAAATTTACTTGTCTAAACAATGAGTTCATGTAAATAAATATAAACTTGATTAAATGTTAAAAATCAATTATGTTCTTCTTTCATTGATTAACAAGTGATCTAACCAATTAAATAAACAAAAATGAACTAGCTATTCATCTAAACTTACTATGTATTTTTTCAATATCGATAATTATTACATCATAAATCAATTATTATTACGTAATAACTATTTCCTTTTTATTATTATTTTTTAAGAATCTTCACTTCACATTGTTCACTCTTTATTACGTAATTCTTTGAATGGTCAATTAAAATATATATATATATATATATATATAAATGATACATATGAATGACATCATTGAAGGTAGATAATAAATATCAATGGAATCATAAAATATAAACAACCAAAATACATAAACAAAAAAGTATACCCTTTATGAAGTCAACACCACCACCACCATCACCATCACCACCACCACCACCACCAACAACAACAAAAAACAAACATTGATATTGTAAGGGAACAATCATTCAATGAATAATACAATTCAAGTGTGAAAAAAACAAACAAAAACAACAACATCATCATCATCTTCATGAATCAATAATTGTTTATTCGTTCAAAATTGAGGTTTTTGTTTACTTTTTTTTTTTTTTTTGATTTTGGTTTTCACCTAATGAAAAATGATTAATTTTCATGTCTGTCAAATAAAATTAATGAAGTCAATTAGACAAAACAAAAGTGATCGCGTACACCTTTTACATGTACAGTAATAATAATAATAATAAGTGGTAATAATAGTAATGAGTATACGGATAGAAATACACATGCTACCCATGTATGAATTAGAATTTAACACAATCCATTCGTGAAATGACAAAATTTGTTTGATTAATGAGAAACAAGTTGAAATGTTGATGTTTATTTCATACTGATTCTATGATTAAACATATAGGAAATTTTCATTGATCGAATCTATTCAATGATTCATGATTGTCATTAAGAAAGTTGAATTAAGAAAATTAACACTTCTTATCTGTAATCAAAAAGGGTTTTAGTGGATATTATAGTAATTCAAGATAGACTATCATGGAAAATTTGGTTTGTTGTGAGATAATAACTCACTGATGACAATAGTGGATGGTGAAGCAATATCATGGGTTGGATGATGGTTAACTCAGTGGTCTAGTGATTAAGTGCTTGTGCGCGAGACCGATAGGTTCTGGGTTCGAGTCCGCCGAGGCGGGGTAGTGGATGGGCACTGTTCAGAAGTCTCACAGTAATACAAAATGGCCGTTCAGGTGGTGGTCTAGCTTTAATTGACTCATAAATTCAACAAGTAAATTTAAAATTTAAAAAGATCTAATGTCACCGTCCAGGTTGAATTTTAATATTCACAGTTCCCTATTTGTTCCATTTAACTTTAATTACTGTTAAAAGATAAGTAAAACTGGAATATTCATCTCTTGTTTATTACACATTACAGGGGGGAATTATTGAAATGGAGCAATAAATTAGTACTACAAATAACTTATGAATACAACAAATAAAATTTAATAGTTGAATTCAAGAATCGATCTAATCTAGACCATAATTGAAAACCTGGAAGCACTGGATGGTCATTTCATCCTAGTATATGTATCAGTAACAGTATATATCCATTATCTCACATGCGGACCTTTAGTCTTGCTTGCCAACGTTTGAACTCTAGGGCATTGAGCCAGCATTCAACGGTGTTAATGTCAAACTTCAGTCGATTCATGGTGTCACATGCGAAATCATGGATGAGCACTACTGATGAGTTTCATACTGAGCCGAAACGGATGTCCAGTTTCCCGTGTTTTCAATTGTGGTCTAGCTTATATTGACTAATGAATTCAACTACCAAATTTCTACCATCTCCACAAAAACTCTTAATCTGAAAAATTTTTTATCAGAAAATTGTTCTCGAAACCTTAGTAAACTGAAAGGTATGTATTCTACTTTATTAAAAAGGAAATTGTAAATCATTCACAACATCATTCATTCCAATGTATATTCAAATGTTTCAATTACATTTTTCTTTGTATGTAAATCAGATGGAATAAGATTCAATTGTTGTACTTTTAATAAATATCTAGACATCTGTTTCACTTTCCCATCCCCACACTCCTTTCCACTGATTCACCCTCATTTTATACATTCCAGTAACACTATACAACTAACATACATATAACAATTCAAAATGTATCATTCTTTGTTTTAAGATATATTCTTATTGTCTGGAATTTCTTTTCATTGCAGTACTATTCATTATAAATTTCATATAATCTTTGTATTTCTATAATCGTCTCTAAACTAAATTTACAAACTTACAAATGACATAGTAGTAAATATGAAAGAAGTGAATTTCTTGTGTCTATTCCATAATTAAAGTGTCATTATTAGAGATACATTTTATTTTTTGTTTAAACAATAGAATAAAATAAAGTATCTTGACAACATGATATGATAGAAACAACTACTTAAATAGTGTATTTTTGGTATATGTAAGTGTACTTACAAATTGTCTGGTTATTGTTTCGATAAAATGTTACTGTTTCAAAACAGTTTGTGTGTGGGTGTGGGTGTGTGTAGAACATACCTGTTTATGTTCATCATTGAAAAAAAACATCTTTGCTTTTCAAACACCTAGGATAACTAACTGCTCACTAACCCATCCACCATTATGCACATGCACACAATACACATAAACATGTAATTGCAAGGAAGAGGAAAAGAAAAAAAATATATATATATAGTTAACGACAATTTAAATATAAAATAGCCAAGGATTCTTACAAGTCGGTTCATTTCATTAAGTGATTCAAAGAATAATGAGAAGTATAAATGAAAGAAAGAAATAAAGAAAAAAAAACAGACAGATAGACAAAAGAAAAATTCAAATAGAAAAAAAAACCAAAAGAATATTTCTGGTCGTCACCAAACTAAATACAATAATTAATAACTAAGGCATGTAAAGTGACACTCAATACACATTAACCGTGATAATTGTTATTTTTATATTTATTTATTTAAACATGTAAATATTGGTATGAAAGAGCACTAAATACATATACACTGCACAAGTCACTTGACTTGTGTATGGGCTGTGATACTGCCTAGGTGCTCAGATCGAAGCCGGTGGTTTTCTTAGAGGGGCTACACTCGAAGTCTTTGATCTAAAGATCTTATCCACAAGGCAGTGGAGCAACGTTCATGGGTTCATACACAATTTGTTCATACAGGATCCTAGACTCATGTGTACCATTGGTTTGGAATGAGGATTTCTCAACTCGTAACCAACACTTTCGCCGCGAGAAAGACTTCTCTGTTAGTGGTTGTATGCACGTGGCCATGTGCTAGCATTTCGAGAGAGCAAGTGACACTCTCCACTCTCAGTAGTATCGAAGCATTTCTGGTTCAAATTATTTAGGAAATGTTGAATCGATTCATGACACCAGAGTATTATTAAGTTGCCAGGGTGAATAATTGATTTAATTTAATCTTATGATTCGGTTGCATTATTTTCTTTAATTATATCACATTCTAGCATATAGTTTACTAATTATAAATAAGTAATGGTGTATATATTGTTTTATTTGTTTTTATATGGTGTAGTATACATAAGCCAGATAAACAAAAATTTGTTAGACTAGTAAGTTAACCGATCTACAAAGTTTAATGATGTGCAAGATACAACAAAACGAAATTGGTATAAATGTAGGAAATTCTTCATTTATTCATCGGTTCAAGTTACTAAACCATATTAGCACAGAGATTAAATAATCAGGACAATATCCCTTAACTAGTATGAATAGCATCAACACGTTTGATATGAAAGACATAATTTATAAGTAAATATTTATTTATTTATTTATTTTAACACATAAGTATAGGTACAGGGAGGCACCAAATACATATGCGCCACACGAATCTCAATTGATTTGTGTGAGGGTGTGATACTGCCCGGGTGCCCAAACCGAAGCAGGTGGTTGTCTTAGGGGGCCACACCCCGAGCCTTCCACCTGAACGTCTGACCCACAAGGCAGTGGAGCATCGTGAGGAGATGCAGTCCCATGGTAGCCGGTGACCAACGATTGGTTCATACGCCATTTGTTCCTTCAGGCAGGATACTGGAACCCATGCGCACCATTGGTTTGGGATCCGGTTAAAGCGCCGGACATTCGCTTTTCATCCTCTCATTTTTGTAAACAACACCGTTGCCACGAGAAGGCAGTGAGTAGGACTTCCCTGGCAGAGGCTATATACGCATGACCATGTGAGAGCATTTCGAGAGGGAGAGCGCACTCTCTCCACTCTCGGCCGTACCAGGGCATTTGGGGGCTATAAGTAAATATATGAAACAGTTATCGATTCTGGCCTATGTCATTCAGTTTTCAACCATTCCGTTATTTGAAGAAAAAAAAAAGAAAACTCATAAAATTCAAATACTACTTACGTGAATTTATACGCCAATTATTCCATAATCGTTTAAGTCTTGATTTTTTAGTTCCACCAACATTTACAGAATTCATCATGTTTAATTTGGTATCTTTACATGCATTAGTTGTTATAGGATTAGATGAATGAATCGTATTATCACCACTATTATTATTGTTACTATGGGAAATTAATGTTTGATCAATAAAATTCCATGGTATATCAATTAAAAATGATAAATGTACCATGCATAATTCTTGAAAACGACGTGGATAATATTCACGAAATAATTTAATTTTCCAATCTTCTTTTATACCAATTCTTAAACGATATGAATAATCTTTAATAGTTAATTGTAATGTATGATTATCATTATTATTATTATTATATGTATTATTAGTTATTTGATTATGATCCATTGTAAATAATTGTGATCTTGTTAAATGTAGAATCAACTTATTATTACTATTAAAACTGGATGGTAACTTATAGGTTTTTATTTACATTCAATAATAAAATAGGGTGGTGAATAATTCCTAATGATGTGTTAGGAAACAAGTGTGTTTTGATTGGTTAAATGAATTTATATTTATCCATTAGTATAATGTTGACTTGTGATTGGTTGTGATGTATCATAGTTGGGGGTGTGTGGGATAGTGAAGGAGGATGAGAATAATGAATGTCTTTCATATAAGTTGAACATGTGGATTCTGAAAGGACAATTACTATTATTAGTATGTCATTTCACAAATACAAACTCAATAAATATTTTCATTAAGACATAAGAAGTAAAAATTGAGTAAAGAAATATTATCAGTATAAGGTTGTGGAGATTATCAAGTTTTTGATTGAGATCATAAACCGATGGATGTTAGACAACCATTGGAAATCTGTAAGCACAGGATGGTCGTTTCGTCCTATTGTAGGACTCTCCAACAGTGCGCATCCACGATCCCGCCTCACGCGATTCAAACCCAGGGCCTCCAGTCGCATGCGCTAACACTCAATCTCTAGACCACTGGTGGTCTAACATCAATCGATTCATGATCTCGATCAAAAACTAAAGAAATATTGTTTTTAACAATTAACTCTTTATCATGGCATTATATCAACCAATATAGGTATATTTTATATTTGATATATATATATATATATATATATATATATATATATATATATATATATATATATATATATATATATATCCACATTCTCCTAAGAAAAATTTGGGATGAGGAACAATTTCCCAAAGACTGGAAAGAAGGACTTCTAGTCAAAATACCAAAGAAAGGCGATCTCAGCAACTGTGATAACTTCAGGGTAATCACTCTTCTCTCAATACCAGGAAAACTCTCCAACAGGGTATTGTTAAACAGGATGAAAGACTCCGTAGACGCACAACTTTGCGAACAACAGGCAGGATTCCGTAAGGATAGATCGAGTACAGACCAAATCGCAACCCTACGGATCATTGGGGAACAATCAATTGAATGGAATTCCTCGCTCTACATCAACTTCATTGACTATGAAAAAGCATTTGACAACGTAGACAGAACAACATTATGAAAGCTTATTTGACACTACGGCGTGTCTGAGAAGATAGTCGATATCATACGGAATTCTTATGATGGATTAAACTGCAAAATAGTGCATGGAGGACAGTTGACAAAGTCGTTCGAAGTAAAGACGGGTATCAGACAACGTTTCTTACTCTCAAACTCTCTCTCTTTCACCTGGTGATCGACTGGATCATGAAGACGTCAACATCTGAAGGGAAACACGAAATACAGTGGACATCTAGGATGCAATTGGATGATCTAGACTTCGCAGATGATCTGATTCTTCTATCGCACAGACAACAACAAATGCACGAGAAGACGACCAGTGTAGCAGCAGCCTCAGAAGCAGTAGGTCTCAATATACACATAGGGAAATGCAAGATTCTCCGATACAACACAGCATGCGCCGATCCAATCACAATTGACGGAGAGGATTTGGAAGATGAAAAAACCTTTACATATTTGGGCAGTATCATCGATGAACACGGTGGATCTGATGCAGATGTGAAGGCACACGGATTGGCAAAGCAAGAACAGCATATTTACAACTGAAAAACATCTGGAACTCAAAACAATTGGCAACCAACACCAAAGTCAGAATTTTCAATACAAATGTGAAGACAGTTCTACTGTATGGGGCCGAAAACTGGAAAACTACGAAAGCCATTATCCAGAAGATACAGATGTTTATTAACAGTTTTCTACGCAAAATACTTCGGATCCGTTGGCCGGACACTATTAGCAACAACCTACTGTGGGAGAGAACAAATCAGATCCCAGTGGAGGAAGAAATCAGGAAGAAGCGCTGGAAGTGGATAGGACACACATTGAGGAAAGCACCGAACTGCGTCACAAGACAAGCCCTCATATGGAATCCTCAAGGTCGAAGGAAGAGAGGAAGACCAAAGAATACATTACGCCGAGAAATGGAGATAGACATGAGAAAAATGAACAAGAACTGTATGGAACTAGAAAAGAAGGCCCAGGACAGAGTGGGTTGGAGAATGCTGGTCGGCGGCCTATGCTCCATTGGGAGTAACAGGCGTAATTATGTAAGTAATATATATATATATATATATATATATATATATATATATATATATATATATATATATATATATATATATATATATATATATATAATCAATACCAATCGAAAGTTTTTAAATCAATTAAACATGTTACCTATTACTATAATAGTGGGTGTAATAAACAACTCGATCAGATGACTGGAATTGCCATTGAAATAAATCCCTCGATGAGATATGTAGAAATTCTTAGTCCAAATAGCTTCCAACTAGTTGTAACTGTCCAATTAAAAGCATCGATCCAACCAACCTATCAATAATTTTAAATCGAAGGTCGTTTCTATCTTACTGTATTGCTAATGACATACTGTGTTAATAATAACATTAATCCTTTAATTATGAGAACTGATTACAGAAATAAGAAAAAATTAGATGTAAATTTAGAGCAAAATTTAGGTTAGGCCCATGGCTGAGAGTGAATAAAAATGTATACCAATATGTTTGGGACATAAAGATTTTTTTGTGAGTTATTTTGGCTTCCACTCCATGTGAAAGCCAGAACAATAAAGTTTCGACAGATTAGAGTTCGATTATATCAATTCCTTATCCTGAATTGATTACATGTGTGTTGTTTGATAAATCCTGAACGTTGGTGTCTGGCAATCCAACAATGAATAAATTTGGTCTCTTCTTTTTATCCGAGGTCAATTTAGCCACACCCGGAGCCTTTGCCTGAAAGTATAATCCACAAAGCAGTGGAGCAACTTCAAAAGACAGTCCTATGGTAGCCGGTGACCAACAATTGATTCATACACCATTTGTTCCTTCAGGATATTGGAGCCCATGTGCACCATTGGCTTGGAATGAGGGTTTTCCAACTCTCCTAGGTGGATCCTCCATATCCACCAACCCATTTAAAGCGCCTAACATTCGCTTTTAGTCCTCTCAATTTTTTAAACAACACTAATGCTACGAGAAGGCAGTGAGTAGGACTTGTGTGGCAGTGGCTGTATACTCATGGCTATGTGAGAGCATTTCGAGAGGGAGAGCTGACTCTCCTCACTTTCGGCCGTACCAGGGCATTTGGAGGTTCAATGAATTGGCCTGGTCTCCTCTTTTTATTCCAGGTCAATTTGGTCTGACAAATTGAATGAATATTATTCATAAATGAGTTATGAATTAGTACTATCTTGAACAGAATGAAATAATTCACTGTAAGTGAAGGATATATCTTATAGCCTTGTCGATTATATAACAATTTTGTTCTATAAATAAATGTACAAAGTTATACCGTAGATAGCTCATTTCATAAATGTTCAGAATCCTCCTGTCTATCAGTTGTCATGGTAGAATAATGATCAAGCTATGTATTTTACGTTAGAATAACATTCATGTTCAGGCTGAAGAAAATCTTATATGTACTATATAATGACGATTAGATTAATGCATATTAGTGATGAAGTGATTTGTTTAACATTTTCTTTGCTAATTATTGACCAACTTTTGTTCCATTATGTGAAATATCCTGTCACGTTGAAGATATATCATGTGATGATGTTTACACGAATAATAACAGTAATCATAATGATAATAATAAGAAATATTATTCAGATTACCTTAACATAGGACATGACATCATAACAGGTGACCTGTTTGAATATCTGGACTATCTTTTCCTACAATCTGGATATTTCAACAAGTTTTCTATTTTCTTATTTGTTTTAAAACATCATTATACCCATTAGTCGCATAACCAATTCAGGAGCGTTTGTGACATGTTTATGACATTTCGCTGTACAAGTTACGAAAGGGCCCAATCATCAGAGACATCATGGTGGTTAGTAATATACATTACAAAAAGAATGAACATTATTTCGATGTCAATTCCTGCACTGCTAACATCTAAATGGCAACCACTCAATATTTATTGTTAGAATCGATCAAAAAATAAAAAAAGTGAAAATTATTGAAATACTTTGTACTGAGAATTCTATATAGTAACAAAAATGTAATATTAAATGAAGCCAATAATCATAATAATAAACTAAATATACAAAAAAAAATCAATAAATTACCTGAAACATTACTAGAGATTTTTATTCTAGATGACCAAGTTAATTCACTGTCACATTTCCAGGCCTCACTTTTCAAGATTGAACAAAGAACACAAGACACCGGTAAGAAACTCTACCCTTACATATATATATATATATATATATATATATATATATATATATATATATATATATATATATATATATATATATATATATATATACATCGAGGTATATTTTTTCTAATGATAGATGCACATACTTTGTATCCCAGTTAAAAGGACGTTAGTTTTGTGTATGTTTTACTATGCATATGCAATGATTAGGTACTACTGATACATATTGTTGTGTGTAAATATCTATTTATATTATTCCTTTTATGATAATGATCCAGAGAATAAACTCATACAAGACTGTTTATGTTTGTCCCTATCTTTCTCTCTACTCGAGCTATAGAGTAAAACGTTGTTTTAAGAAAAATTGTCTTCATAAGTCTCAATCTAACTCTAGACAATGTCACATAGCAACTGTAATTACTTTGATTTATTGTCTTATTAAATGAATGTATTCGACTAAATAGATTATTAAAGTTTGAAATATTTGATGGAATCCAAGAATATTTTTTATAAATAGACCCTCATTATATGATGTTTACCGAATGTTAAATCTCTTTCGATCTAGGAATTGTTTAAATTATTTATCAGAAGGGGTTTTGTAGATATTATTAGTAATTTCAATAGTTGAGATCATGAGTTAATTAAAGCTAGACCACCATGGAAAACCTTGAAGCAGTGGACTGCTATTTCATCACATTGTGCTACTCCTCAGTAGTGCGCGTCCACGATGCCGCCTTACGATATTCGAAACCAGGACCTACTGGTTTTCTTGCGCGATCACTTAATCTCTAGACCACTGAGTTGGCCGTCCAGTACTTCCAGGTTTTCCATGGTGATCTAGTTTCAATTGATTCATGATCTCAACTATTAAAATTAAATTATTCATGTTGGAATATGGTTAAAATATCATTGATCGAGTTTTTATTGTTACTTATCTAGTTTTAGCATCAAATATTGCATGCTTAACAGCACACTTGATAACTATAAGATGACTTTTCGTGGTTGAATGTTATTATCAAAAGTTGCAGTCAACTAAATAAAAGGCAATTAAGCTTGTAAGAAAATATTCAGATATCTCTTTACTTATTTTCACTTGGTTTTGTTTTACTTGAATCTTCCCATTGATGTTTAGCACTGCAATTGATCAGTCTCTCATATTGGCATATGTGCATACTGTGCGTATTGCCTCGATATTGCCTTAATTCATCATCATTCTAAGCAAAGATGGATAGTGGCTAGCAGTGGAATCTAGTTTGACGCGCGTTTCGTCCTATTTAGCACTGGTCAGCTGGATGTACCTGCATCTCAGAGTTGATGTTCACTCTGCAACTCGAACCCAGTACCGTCCGCTTCAAACGCCATCGCGTTATCCACTTAGCTACTGAGTCCTGATAGCCACTTGCTTGTGCAATCGGGTGAAGTTTAATTCACTTGATATTGTTTTACATGAATCTTCCCATTGATGTATAGCACTGCAATTGATCAGTCTCTCATATTGACATATATGTGCATACTGTGCGTATTGCCTCGATATTGCGTTAATTTACAAGCATTATAAGCAAAGATGGATAGTGGCTAGTGGTGAAGACTAGGACGCACGTTTCATCATATTTGAGACTCGTCAGCTGAATATGACTACATTTTCGAGTTGATGTTTACTCTAGGACTCAAACCCGGTAATATTCGCTTAAAAACACCATCACGTTATCCACTTATCTACTGAGTTCTTACAGTTCTGATCAATAGTATGAGTGTTATCGCTTTAATATTTATGAACGAAAAATTATTTTATTTTATTTAAACATATAAATGTTGGTATAAAAAGGACACCAAATTCATATGCGACACACAAGTAAGTCACTTGATTTGTGTATGGGCTGTGATACAACCTGGGTACCCAGACTAACACAGGTGATTTTTTAGGGATCCACACCCTAAGCCTTTAACCTGAAGATATAATCCACAAGGCAGTGGAGCAACGTCAAAAGACACAGTCGTATGGAAGCCCGTGACAAACAATTAGTTCATATACTATTTGTTCCTTCAGGATATTGGAGCTCATGTGCACGATTCATTTGAAATGAGGGTTTTCCAACTCCCCTATATGGATCCTTCATATTTGTTAGTATCGTTGTTTTATCAGGATCAAATATAATTTGTACAAGCCTAGATAGTTTCGTCAATTGGAGTTTCTTTAAATATATATTACCATGATTACTTTCTATATAAATTCGCAATCTATGAACTTTTGACTGATCTCTCCATCAATTATTCCATAATCTTTATGTTATAATCCCTGGACAATCCAACTTACCGTTAAACTAACGAAATATGTATATATACATCGATAAACCCATAAAATTACACACACACACACACACACACACACACACAATTCACCCATCGTGCTATTTAACATCCGTTTTAACAATTAGTTATTATAATAGAGAAAGTGAAAAATGAATATGAAATACATTTTTATAATTTATAAAATGTTTATGTTTATAATCATTTCAGATAATGTTGTCCACCCCTTTTTTTTTAGTGTTTATAAGATGGGCAAGTAGGTTAAGAAACCCATCCTGTAGAAAATGAACTCAACGTTAACCAGGGTTTATGACAATTTACACTAAATTCGTTAATTAAAGTACATGTTTATTAATTAACTTCTGTTTAGTATTATTTTTACCCCCCGCCCCCCAAAAAACGGATTATAATTATAATCTGGCTGTAAGATACATTAACTTTCAATGAATAAGATTTATGAGGGAGGTATATAATTTATGATTTATAAAGGTTATATTCATTTGTAATATGATGTATGGGGATAATATATAGAATTATAGATTAACAATATCGTCAGAAGGGGTTTTGTGGAGATTGTAGTAATTTCAATGTTTAAGATCATGAGTCAGTTGAAGCTAGACCACCATGGAAAACCTGGAAGCATTGGACGGCCGTTTCGTTCTATTATGGGACTCCTCAACAGTGCGCATCCACGAAATCGCCTCCTGCGAGATTCGGACTAAGGACCTACTGGTTTCGCGCGCAAGCACTTAACCACTAGACCACTGAGCCGGCATCCAACGGTGTTAATATCTAACTTCAACTAATCCACGAAATTGAGCGACACATCCACCATAGTCTTTAGTGAGTTACTATCCCACAACAGACCTGATTGAACACCACTGGCCACTACTTCTCACTAGAACTCCAGTATAGGGTTATAGAGATCATTGAATTTAACATTGATATTATGAATAGATCAGTGTTAGACTAATGTTGAAAATTTGAATGCATTAAATAGCTGTTTCGTCCTAATATGAGACTCTTCAATAGTGAGTATCCACGATCTCACACGTGAGATTCGAATTAATAATAATTTATAGATATGGTAGTGATATACATAAAATCAATATTATATTTACATCGTATATTGATAGAAGTGAAAAATTTCGGTAATTTTTGAGCAGAAACTATTGAATAACTTTGATCTGAAATGAATTAATTGGATATATGTAAATTTAGATAAACTCATTCAATGTGAATAAGTTCGCTTATAGCTAGTCTAGAGTTACTTCGGGTCCCAAGCCTGGGTAAAGGAGGAGGGTGGGGGATGAGGTGTAAACTAATGTCGATGAAAATAAAGTTCAGAATAAGTTTATTAAGATTATGAATTTGATCCTGGTTATAATGGTCTAATGTTCATGCACAGACTAAAGAGAAAAGAGTTATACACAGTTACAAAACAGACTTATATATGTATTTTGAATACTATGTATTGAACAAATTATCTTTAGTATTATAGTAATTTCAATAGCCAATTGAAGCCAGACCACTATGGAAAACTTGGAAGTGCTTCTAACTATTGAAATAATATTTCGTCAAAGTATAATTTATTAGTTAGATATCCCATATAATGATCCAGCAGAAGTTTGTGCTGATGATGTCGTTCAGAAGAACGATGAAAGCTCCACAACAAAACCATCCAACTTAGAGAACAAAACTCTATCAAAATAATGATCAAGTGTCACTGACTAAACAATGAACCAATCATAATATTTTCTTTATATTTATATCAAGGTTATTCATAAATGGTCAAAATTGGCTCTCCTAATGATACAAATCTTAATAATATGATCTTAATAATAATAATAATAATAATAATAATAATAATAATAATAATAATAATAATCAAGGCTATTCGGGGTAGTTGATGCAATAAATGGTCAGTCAATTTCACTTATTATATTGTTGAAATAGGCATAAATGTCATGGTATGATAGTCGTAGTAAATATTAACAAAAATAACTCTAATATACGTATCCATGGTGACTAAAATCTAGCTTCCTCATTTCAATCTTCTACGAAACAAATACACATTTAGTCACATTAAAATATTAAAAATTTCCATAAATATTAACCGAGAATAATCATGTTTTATTATATGAATCCATTCAAAGATTGTTATGCATAAACCATTGTCTAGTAGATTGAAATAATGAATTGAATACAACAGGATCGAAAGGGTGACGTCGAACTATACCAATAACTATCACGGGAAATGAAATACTTAATATAACACAGTGGCAATGGTGGATGTGGATTAGTTGAAGTTAGACATTAACACCGTTGGATACTGGTTAGGCCAGTGATCTAGTGGTTAAGCGCTCGCGCGCGAGACTGAAAGGTTGTGGGTTCGAATCCCGCGATGCGGGCTAGTGGATACGCACTGCTGAAGAGTCCCAAAACGGGACGAAACGGTCATCCAGTGTTTCCAGGTTTTTCATGGTGATCTAGTTTCAATTGACTCATGTTCTCAACTATTGAAATAACATAATGGCTCCGAAAAAAAATGAATTTCAAATAAATCCTCGGTTTAATTCATCTGTTATAATTAACTAATTCAAATGATCAATCAATTCAATAATAGAAAAATCAACAAGTTAATTAGCTGAAAACTCATGAACTATATTAGCTAAGTAGTTTTCTTAAAGAGAGCAAGAACGACGGTTGATGCACAGTAATTTGAATTCTTTCTATTGTGTTAGGTTCTTTTCAGCTGAAAATCAACCTTATTATAGATATTGACATACTTATACATATGAGGGTGATTAAAGATAATATCATAATATAGTGAAGATTACGATAGAATGAATAAGGTCATAAAAAAACCTTTTGTTTCGGATAAATAAAGTTTGGTAGGGAAAGTCCCAGAACATTGAAATAATGAATAGAGTTCATAGAGTTTAACAAACATTAGATGATTATGTAATGAAGTAACTGATAATAGTAATAGAGATAGATATGAATTGAAATCAGTCCGTTATGAATGATGTAATTTAAAACTTCAGAAAGAGTTGGAATAATAAATGACGTAATAAATAAATAAAATGGGGGGGGGTTTGATGTTACCAGGGCAAAGAAAGATTTATTGCTGTTTCTTTTTGTATACATAGATCTGATTTTAGACGTTTGATTGCTATCGCTTCGGCAAATTTCAAAAGATTTGAGTTTGATTATTTTCTAATCATTTTGAAGACTTCATATCCTGTGTCAAAGAGATGTGTTGAAATGGCACTGCTAAATACTTTTAATCCATTTGATCTTAAACTTTTTGGAATATGTTCTTTGAATCGGATGTAGGCTCTCCTTTCTGTTCTACCAATGTAACTGCTTTGGTAGATATATGTAAATTGGTATACACAGTTGTTGGTAACATCAAAGGGATACCTATAGACCTTTGATTGTGTCTAAGAACATGTTGTTTTGAATAAGACAATCAGTTTAGTTACAGGATAAGTTGTATAACCTGAAATGCACAACCGCAGATCGGTATATATATGGATAAAATATTTTAAATTACTATAAAATGTAGTTTTATTCACAGTAAACATTTTCTCTAACTATTACCAAATAAATTTAATTGAAAAAGTGATTAAATTTTCAAGCAAATATTGATAGTGGCTAGCAGTGGAATCTAGTTTGATGCTTGTTCCATCCTATTTGGGACTCGTCAACTGGATATGTCTACATCCCTGAGCTGATGTTCACTCTAGGACCCAGTACCGTTCGTTTCAAACGCCATCGCGTTATTCACTTATTTACTGAATCCTGACAATTGATCAGTCTCTCATATTGGCATATATGTGCATACTGTGCGTATTGCCTCGATATTGCGTTAATTTACAAGCATTATAAGCAAAGATGGATAGTGACTAGCAGTGGAATCTAGTTTGACGCGCGTTTCGTCCTATTTAGCACTAGTCAGCTGGATGTACCTGCATCTCAGAGTTGATGTTCACTGTGGGACTCGAACCCAGTACCGTTCGCTTCAAACGCCATCGCGTTATCCACTTAGCTACTGAGTCCTGATAGCCACTTGCTTGTGCAATCGGGTGAAGTTTCATTCATTTGATATTGTTTTACTTGAATCTTCCCATTGATGTTCAGGACTGCAATTGATCAGTCTCTGATATTGGCATATATATGCATACTGTGCGTATTGCCTCGATATTGCCTTAATTCATCATCATTCTAAGCAAAGATGGATAGTGGCTAGTAGTGGAAACTTAACTTGTGTTTATCTAGTTTGTCAATGTGCTATGGTTGAAAAGATCAATATATGAAGACTAATTAAGTAAGAATCAAACAAATATTTACTTGGAGGAAGGAGATATTTCACACTCTTTTATATTGGACATATTTAACGAAGTGTTTCTGTTTTTGTGTTTTATAAGAATGCTTAACATCTATTGATTTTTTTTCATTAAGTCCACAAAATATTGGATAATTCAGATGACTGAAAGAACAGGTAGTAGTTTATGGAATACATATGAAGTATGAAATGATGATATGAAGCTCTGGACAAGTTCCATTGAAGAATCACAATGCAATCAGATGTCGTTATATTCAGGTTTACTATCAGTACATAGTAATATGCATCAAATAGTTACTTTATCTGATATATAATAAGTTAATTTCAATGGTTGAGATCATGGATCATTTGAATCTAGACCACCATGGAAAACCTCGTCTAGAGGTTAAGCGTTCGCTCGCGAGATCGATAGGTCCTGGATTCGAATCTCTTGAGGCGGGCTCGTGGATTCGCACTACTAAGAAGTCCTATACTAGGATGAAACGGCCATCCAATGCTTTTAGGTTTTCAATTGTGGTCTAAATTTGACTGAATCTTTAATTCAACTATTAAAATTGCTACAATCTCCATAAACCCCTATTTTAATAAATGATAATTGTTTGCAAATTAAATTCGGGACAAAATAATTAAATTTGAAATATTCGAAGTATAAAATTAACTATTGATTTAATTTCCAAGTAATAATGTATTCAGTTTATCAATCTAAAATTTAAGTGACCATTTGAGCTGATCCCTGTCTGGTAGAGATAGGTATCTACTTCAGTACAATGGAAGATGATCGCGCGATTTCATGGATTGGTTGAAATTATAAATTGACTTCATTGAATGCCCGCTCAATCGTCTAGAGGTTGACCGTACTCGCGCGAGACCGATAGATCCTGGGTTCGAATCTTGAGAGGCGGGATCGTGGATGAGCACTGTTAAAGAGTCCAACAGTAGGACAAGACGGCCAACCAGTTCTTCCAGGTTTTCCATGGTGATCTAGCTTCAACTGACTCATGATCTCAATTGTTCAAATTACTATAATATCCACAGAAAACCCTTCTGAACAGACATAATAAATTGGACAAATCCCCACTTCATGTTACCGCCAATTGCACTCACCAGTTGATGTGTTTGTATCAAATCACTTACATTGGAAGAACAGAGAAGAAGAAGAAGAAGTTTCCTGTTCACATCTCGGAGTACATTTCAATCAAGATGGCATTAGAAAATTCACATGTTTTCATCAATGACATTCGCCTTGATCTGCTTGATGGAGAACGCAATGTTGATACTTTAAAACTGTTCAAAGTAATCAATATTCAAACTACTCCGAAACCCACTCCAAGTTACACTGAGACCATCAATTTGAAAATGTTGGAAGGAACCTCTCACAAATCTGGTAACTTGTGTTTCTCATTATTGAATTCAGGTGATGTATTGATTAATATTCTCGAGAAAACTCTTCCCTTTCACTGCTGATTCCTTTCTCTTCTCTCTTAGCTTTACTCGTCTTATTCCGTCAATCTATCAAATTTCATTCAACCCAACTGATTGTTATGACATCAAATGTGATATTGTATTGTATAATCGGAAATCTTATGAAAATCAATAAGAGATAACAAATTTCTAATTCAGGGTTTATTGCTGTTCTCTGAACTAAACTTATCCCTACAGTTTACCAACAACAACAAAAAGAACACACACACACACAAAAAAGAAAGGAACTCGATACTCCAATCAATTCAATTCACTTACACATTATTCTTTCTTTATTCCCTGACAGTTCAACTTTGTTCATTTCGAATATGATTCAAGTCAATAGAACACAACATTTGAATAATGATCCTATCTGTTTGTTATTGTTATCAACATTATCATCCTCATTATCCTCATTATTATCATTATCATCATTGTCTAGTCAATATGTTCATTCATTGACTGTGATCACGTGTGTCAGGCAGTTCATCGAATCAAAGATAATCATATTCACAAAATATCACTAGACAATTGTTGATGAATTTGCTTAGAATGATCGAAGTCAATGAATGTTACATGTATGTACATATATGTAAATTTGTACAAAATGAGACAAAATATTCAGCCATCAGTCTCATTCATTCATTCATTCATCCAGCCGTTCTTCCAGCCATCCATCCAGCCATGCATTCATCCATTCATTCATTATCTTGTTGGCTAAATATAAAATGATAATAATCATTCATATATGATAAAATATGCATATAACACAATGTTATTCAACGGTTATATTGTGATTGTAAGAAGTTAGTTGTCTGTTGAATGAAAACATACAAATGGATGATGTACTATACACAATGATTGTCTATTGTCATATGATCAGTTTGATAAAGTAATCTTATACCATTTGGGTAAATTACATTTATGAATTATGCATTTTGAGTACGTAATAATGTTGTACAATATCCAATGTTTGTGTATTGGCCAACAATAATAGAAATCAATGTAAAATATATCCATTTGATGTAGAGTCAATTGTCTCTTGCGTAAGAATCATAACAAGTTGAATTAATATCAGAAGGGACTGTGTGGAGATTTTAGAAATTTCACTGGTTGAAATCATGAATCCATTGAAGCTAGACCACCATGGAAAACCTGGAAGCACTGGACGGCCGTATTAGGACGAAACGGCCGTCCAGTGCTTCCAGGTTTTCCATGGTGGTCTAGCTTCAATGATTCATGATTTCAACCGTAGTTGAATTAATGTTTATTAAAAGATTTAATACAGATTGTTGATATTATTGAACATACGTTTTATTACTTACTTATTAATCAGGAAACAATTTATTGATCATTACGCAATCCGAACTTCACAGCTTCATGTATTCTCGTGTTCAGGCATCAAGTGATATCGTACTAGTTATCAAATGTACAGTTCTCCAACTGTTTGTTTGACCTCAGAATGCGGATACTTTTAGGTTGTTATGGGGACCAGGCGGTTGGATGGTAATCATACACAAACCTTTAGGACGAAATTACGTCTATTTTCTGTGATCTCCTGATTTAGCTGGAGAAATTTTGATCTATAGAAAATAGTTTCACATAATCAAACTATTCTTGGTGATCGAGTTACCTGAAGAAAATAACAGCAACTATGGAGTGATATTGCCATGTTGTCGAGTGGATAATGGGACTCTTCCAGTGGTTAAATGACTATATTTGAACCAAAGACGACTTTATGTCTGATGGAGTCGTGTTAT
Source organism: Schistosoma spindalis (assembly GCA_946903255.1). NCBI lineage: Eukaryota > Metazoa > Platyhelminthes > Trematoda > Strigeidida > Schistosomatidae > Schistosoma > Schistosoma spindalis. The sequence continues at coordinate 40,988,983 of OX336424.1, forward strand.
TCTGATCAAGCATATTGGTAACAAGGTCGAACTGATGAAATTTACTGTAGAGTCGGATGGTGAGGAAAGAAATAGTAACATAAGTGTGTCCATAGAGATGAACAAAAGAAATAAGGAAAGTGTGAAACGTCCGGGATGAAAAGGTCTACTTAAAAGTGCGTGAGTGTAATGCTAATTTATTTGGGAAGAACTCACTTGTCACGAACGGCTTCCGTCTTTGATGTTGTCGGGCTTGTAGCTTCAATTATTCTGTCAGTTGAATTAGTTTTGTATTAAAGTCCTCGAAAGTAACTAGAATGAGACTTCGACATTTCAGTGTTGATGCACAAGCTTTTAAACTATCTACAAAATCATATATACCTCTTGCCACATTTGTGACAATGGCTGACAATCCAGATTCATCGTTTAACTATTCAAATAAAACTTGCCCGTGGTGCCGAGGCAGATGCATGTTTGTGAAGCGGTGCTCCACACAGTATTCACTGTTTATTTCTACTTGCTCAGTTCAGGGTTATTCCTATGAAACCTCTTACCGTACATCAGATAAAGTTAATACATGTGTATTGTGTGCTAATATTGAGTGATACGAACATTTTTTAGTATAACACATTTATGGATATTTGCTGAATGTCAAGTCCTGTCACTGGATCTTCGACTTCAGTCACCCATAGTGATGTCAAGTTATTCAGTTTAACAGTTAGAATGTGCGTTAAGCAGCTCAAACCAATCACCATTAAACAATAGACAGAATGATATCAATCTGTCTGCTCTAATAGTTAGCTAGTTCTTCTAATGATTTAATCAATTTTCTAATCTTTCTATTTGGTAAACATTTTCTTTTTCAGTCTGAATATGTCACTTTATATTCTGGAGTATTTGTATACTATTATCATGCATATTCAAACACGCTGTTTATGAATTGCTGACCATCTTCTAAAATCATCCTGTCAACAGAAGAGTCTGATAAAACTGTTTACGAAAAGATTCACTGTTACATCCCATGTTCAGAGACTAGCACAGCTACTTGAATACCTAGCTAGCTCTCAAAAGAACGCTACCCAATCAACTTGATTGAAACTAACAACAAATTCAGGTACAGAAACCAACAACCGGATCATCCTACCATTTATAAAAGCTATATCAGAAATCACAACGAGATTGTTGAGGCCTTTTGGAACCAACAAATTCATTTCAATTAATCCTATGCAAACCAAGGGACGAAATAGCAAAAGAAGAAAAACTGAACATCATCTACAAAATAAATTGTTCCAACTGTGGAAAACACTACATCGGACAAAGCTGACACCCTCTCCATCTTTGCTTACGTGAACGTCAATTAGTGGTCAGACACCATGACACATCCTCACTTATATTAATGCGTGTGAACAACTGCGGACACACATTCGACTGGAAAAATGTTGAGAGCTTGGATATAGGCAATTATAAAAACACTAGAGAATTTTTAGAAGTATGGCACTCAGTTCAATCAGCAATCAACAAACATACTCACATCGATTCAATTTATTAACCAGTTAGAAAAATCATCGACAAATATAGGACTACGAATCAAATCAATGGGAGATACTATCAAAATAAAGTAAATAATGACAGGTTCATAGTCAAAAATAACCAATCAATATTGAGGTCTACAGGACAAACTGGGAGTCATTTGTGTAGAAATTCGAACACCACTTTTACTTGAAGTTTAAGCCGATGATGTCATTCAGAAGAACGATGAAATCTCCGTGTTCAAACTATCCAGCTCAGAGAACAAAACTCTATCAAAACGTTCGTTTGTTGAACGAATACTTCTATTATCGTCCAGCGTATCTATGAAACCCGAATAAATGTTTTTCACTTTTACCAAAGTTACTCGTTGTAACTATTATCCTAAACTGATACGGCGAGACTATAATTTATGGACAAGCCAATCAGAAGCGTTTGAGCTATTTCAAGATCACGGTGACAATTTCACTACCCGATGCTCACGTACGATAGGTTCACAGCGGATTTTAGAGAAAGCGTGATGATTGAGCGGCTACAACAAATGGGAAAACTAAGAAGTTCCCTTATTTGTGATTGTTATGATAAAATGACTTGTGGATTTTGTACAGACTACCGTGATGATGTTGTCTTTCGATGTAATATGTGTTAGAGGAAGAATTCTGCTAGAATAGGCTCGATCCAGATTGACAATAAGGCAAATTATGACAATTATTGCGAACTGGATAATAAAAACACCAGTAACACTTGCTGCAGCCGGGTACTATAGTATATACGGATGATCAGAGAGCGTACAAATGCCTATCTAGACTTGATTATGTGCATCATGTCATTATCCACAAGGGGCATTTTGTGGACCCGACAACTGGAGTGCACATAAACAATATCTAAGTTATGTGGTCGAGGCTGAAAGAGATTTTGCGACCTGATCATGACTCCAGGGACCGACTATTCTGTAGTCGTATGGATGATTTCCTCTACTGCATGCATTACGATTTTAGAGCCTCTGAACCTCTATAATCTTGTCAAGTTTTTGAATCATGTAAAGGAAGTGTATACACTTGATTTCTTTGGTTTTGTATAATCTAGTTTTACTCCATACTTACTGTTTGTTGATTGGCTAATATTTCTCAAGGTCACTTGAGATTCGTTCAAAGGTCGTCCATAATTGGTAATCTCATCTATAAAGATGATATATACACACAAGCTTATTCATATAAAATCACTTAAAGGATTTTCACTAGTCAACATTGTTGTTATGCGGATAATGTTATTCCACATATAAAAAAAAAACTGACAACAATAACATCTAGGTCTAATAATAAGAGATAAACCAAGTTCAAGAATTTAACAGTTGTTCATCCGATGGGGTTATTGAAATGAATAGAATCTACGATGAACTATGGTTTTATATTATTGATAATATATATGATAATATATATGTAAATTAATCTTGAAAAGGTAAACAATCTAGATTGACTTCATTTGGCATTGTTTACTTGAATCTTCCCATTGATGTTTAGGACTGTGACTAATCAGTCTTTTATTAGTATATGTGCATGCTGTGAGTATTGCCCTGATATATCCTTAATTCACAAGCATTACATACAAAGATGAATAATGGTTAGTAGTGGAATCCAGTTTGCAACGTGTTTCATTCTATTTGGGACTCGTCAGCTAGACTGATGTTCGATTCTTTTACGTACACAAAGATTGGCATTTCATCTTGTATAGTGATTAAGATTGTTGCCTTTCGATATTATTAGTAATAACGGTATTATTCTTGTGAAATTATAAAAATCTGTCACTGTAGGGTCTATTGAAGCGTCTAAGTCACCCAAAACCGATGTTCTCAAAACAACGATTTGTCTAAAACAGAGATTCTTTATTGAATGATACACAAAATTTATTGACAAACCTCAATTTGTGAGGTGTCTGTGGCGTTTAATCAGTATTTTTGTATGAAATAAAAAAGGGCTTCCTGTAACAGTAACATAAAGAATAATTACAACATACGATAGTGCAAAAGACAGCTGATAGCTTTATCTAAACTTGGTAACGGTTTATCAATAAGCAAAACCTGAGCCAAGAGAAAAACAATTTGGAAACTGTTGCGTTTAAACAAATACACAAAACTGTAGATAACTGCTACAGTGATTGAGATAAAGTAGTTATAATGATAAATATAATAAACGTCATAAGTATATGTAAATATTTCAGAATATTACATGACATTCGTGCGTTACAACATAAGTGTAAAAATTGCTGGGAATACAACTGTTTACTGAATATAAATAAGTAGTATAAAACAATACGCAAAAGAGTCAAAGGGTGGTGAATGAGTCATAAGTCATAAAATGACCATTTCATTGTCATACAATGAAGAATAAACTATATTCATCAATCGAAAAATATCGGAAATTTTATTTTAACTACATTATGTAAATGACTAATAAATCAGATCAGTATAAAGTGAAATACAATCATATGAAAAGTGAGGTTTTGATGGAGTTTTGTTCTCTGAGCTCAGAGAACAAAACTCCATCAAAATCATCCACCTGATCTACAAATCTTCTCCACCATCTCGAAAAGTCAGGTGGATATGATTGATCTAAGTGAAGAATGGTTGTGTAATTTCCAGAATCAAATCAAGTCAGAAATACAAACTATCGGATATCAATTGAGCAGTTTGAACACAAGGCTCTCTACATGAATATCTGAAGTTTACGAGTGAAGTTTACTATTCAGTGGTAACTTCTAAAATAATTTCACTAAACCCAAAAACAAAGATTTTCAAGTTGGATTACTAAATTCTTGTCAACGTCTCATCTGAGAGCATTAAAAATTGGTGTTTATTGATTTTATATCTGACTCCAGGTCGATCGTAGAATGGTTTTTATTGAAACATATATGTTGGCATCGTTGACGCCTCAATATTTCATGTTTATAATCCATTTCACATAATTTCACAATAATAGTTCTGTTAATTCTGTTTTAGATTCTCTGTCCTCATTCAATTCCCTTCGAATCCTTTACATATTGTTTTATACTACTTATCAATATTCAGTAAATAGTTGAAGTCCTCGCAATTTCTGCGCTTGTGTTGTAACGCAAGTTTGTTGTGTATTATGAAATATTTATATATACTTATAAATTTATTGTATTTATCATTATAACTACATTTTCGATATACCAACAAAGGTACTAGTAGAGATGTTGAACTTAAAACAGACGTAGATAATTTTAAGTCACCGCCCATGTCAGTGGGCTTGCCTAAATTTGAGATTGGATCTTTAAATGGTGATCAAACAAAGATAGAGAGAGCATGTGCTATTAATGCCGTATCCATTCAGCAAACAGAAAGCCCATCGACTGAAAAAATGCACTGAACGAATTCCATGTAGATGATAGATTAGGTAATTTGGTTTGTAAACCGGGTTCGGATGGACGAATTCACAGGACTGTGGGAATTTGTTGGCACACTCAATTCGGTTGTTTTGGATTTGATGTAATCTTCTCTGACCGTCTGACAAAAAAGGGTATCCTATCGCGTGCAACATATGTATATGGCCCATCTTGTTTTTCTAGCACCTCTATTACTTACGACTCTGCAACAACCGTGTCGTAAAAACTGCGGATGGGATGAAACTATTGATGACGGTCGGAGTTCGAGTTTGGAAAATTGGTTGGAGGGAATTACAGGTGTTAAAACCCTGAGGATAGCACAATGTTTAAGTATTGATCCAAGTGTTAAAAGACCGATATTTGATGCATCAGGAAATGGTTATGGAGCTGTAGCTTATATGAGATCGGAGTATGATGCAAGTACAATGAGATGTCTCATTCTGAGTAAATGTAGAGTAGCTTCCCCAAATCTTGTTCGTGTTCCACACTTTGAACTACAAATCTCAGCACTATCAGTGAAATTGATGAGACAAGAAGTGGAAGAAATAAGGCTGAAACATATGAATGAAATCTACTTTTGGATTGCTTGATGGAAAAATCCAGGTTGTATGTAACACAGCGATAATGACACTGAGGAAGTTCGAAGGCGTCGTACTGAACAGTCTGCTGTGCTGCACGACGCTAAGAAGGATGAGCGAATTCAGAAGTGAATAAACATACTATTGACTGAACTAGATAAAACCTAATCCTTGAAAAAAAGAAAGTTGATACTTCTGAACACGTTAACTACGATGCTGTAAATAAATTTGTCGATGATATGATAGAAAGTGAATGTTTCCCATTACTTCTGCAGCTGTTGACATCAGCATCGGCAAATGTCATTTCTCCAACTCTTAAAGCCATTGGCAATCATTTCATCGGAACATATGAACAAACACAAGCTATTCTGGAGACTATTTCGTTAACGTAAATCCATGCATTATTAAACAATGAAAAGTCTACCGTGAATAAGGAAGCCTGTAAGATGATGAGTGAAATTACAGCCGAAAGTTCGGAAGGAATTGATATCGGCAAAAGTACCAACATCGTGCTATATATTTAGAGGAGGATTCAGAAGTGTGTGATCAAACATCAAAAGAAAGGCAGCAAAGTTATAATTAAAAATATTTACTCACAAATGCGAGAGATCAGAGTGAGCGAACACCACACATGTCAATCAATGCACACTCATGGTGGGATGAACCATCTGAATATTCGATCGACAGACAGACGTTCGATAAGTCGATGGACTGCTCAAACAAAACAAAACTCATCCAGGAAGCCATTAGCCTCCTGGTGTTGGCTAATAAGAAGGTTGACGAGGGCTGCACTGACAATATTGGTGCTGATAGCGAAGATCGCGTTAGTGTCGTAAGTGCTGTCACGGCGCAAGTCAGACATCTAACTGCGCAACCCGAGATCAAAATTTTTACCCCGAAACAATCAAAGAGTGACACCTCATTAGATATTGGTGGCCATGTTGCTACAGCAGCAACTGGTGATCCAGATAAAACAATTATTGTCCCGAGCAGTTCCAATGTAGATGCTACGGCTGACGGAATATGGATGAAGTGTAAACGCAGAAGAGTAGGAAAGACAGCTAAAAGTAAGGACCGTTTACTTGATAAGTCTTTGGTGGACTCTCAGACCACTTCGCCAAAGTCCCAAAGTAAAGCCTCGTCAAACATTGTTGTGAGTCACTCGCTCGACTCCAATGACTCTGTTACAATAAAAACTAATCGTAAGATACCAGTAGTTAATATACAGGATGTTAGGTCACGATCGATAGCCGTAAACACGATTCCTAAAGAAACTAAACCACTCCCTAGCTTAATTATTTGGAATCTAGAGGAGTCGATAGACAACGATCCTGCTAAGAGACATGCACATGATCTGAAGTTAGTAGAATCCGTGGTAAGAAACATACTACCTGAAGAGGTTTCAGGAGTACATATCACGAAAGTGATACGACTCGGTAAATGGGTTGGAGGCGAGACCCAACCAAGAAGGATCTTGAAGCCGGTTCTGGGGAGTTTTGAAGAAAGAGACATATTATTGAAAAACGCACAAAAAATTCGTGATTCAAATATTCGTATCCGACCAGATTGGCCGCTTGAGGATCGAATCAAGTGGAAGAATGCTCTTACGGAGTTAAGAACTCGCAAGTTAAGTGGCGAAACTAACCTTACCATTAAGGGTTTTCGGGTAGTCAGGTCTTGGAAGCCAATGCTTCCGAGGCCTGTATGGGTAGAACGAACGATTACCAAAACACCTTAAGTGTGTGCTACACGAACGCCCGTAGTCTTAGGAATAAAACGTCCGAGCTAAGTCTGATGGTGGATGAATTAAGTCCCGATATAATTGTCATTACAGAAACTTGGTTCACCGTAGATATAGAATGTTCTCCCACCATTGCAGGCTATATCTGTATTAGAAGTGATAGAGTTTTAAGCCGCAAGGGGGGAGGCATAATGTTATACATTAGGGACCACTTTCGTATACAATCAATCATATCAGAGGCTCATGTTAGTGGTACATGTGAGGTAGCATGTTGTAAGATTAAATCTAGAAATGGGTTAGTGACTATAGGCGGAATATACCGTAGTCCGTGTTGTCTTGCTGACGACTTTATCTTAAGACACATCTGTTCTTGGAGTACGGCAGAACGTTGCCTCATCATTGGGGACTTCTACGCACCGCACATAAACTGGATAGAGCTTACAGCTCCAGGTGGAGTTTTTGATAGCGAACTTTTATCAACAGTTATTCAGTGTGCACTTGTCCAATGTATCACTGAACCGACACATATTGATCTGAAACGTGATCCATCACTGCTGGACCTCACCCTCACCCACCACTGTGAGGACGTCTTTGATATTCAGCACCTTCCTCCACTAGTGAACAGTGATCACGTTGTACTTCACTTTAAGTTTAGGACACATGGTATACGATTTGTATCTGCTCCACCCCGTCCCAATATCTGGCGGGCTAATATTCCGGCAATCAGAGACTGTGAGATCTCGACTGATTGGTCGGTTGACGCAGATGGATCGATCGAAGACGAATGGATTAAGTTTAAGGCTACATTCGAGTCTGTAACGTCGCCGTTTATCCCATGGTCAGCACGTAAGCTATCGCACTGCCTTCCATGGATTAATAAGGAAACCCGTAAGCTGTTAAAGCGTAGGAAACACTTCTGGGACTTATTCTTGTTGACAGGTCATGCATCTTTTAAGCGTGAGTACCAAAAACTCCGGAATATCTGTAAGAAAACAATAGCTAAATCCCGTATTACTTACGAACGACAGTTGGTATATGATAGCCGTACTTGTCCAAAACGATTGTTTTCGTATGTTAAACGGCAAATAAAACGTAGTGATAGTATTCCCCCATTATTGTTACACGATAATTCAGGTTTACTAGTTGAATCAGATCGAGCAAAAGCTGAGACGTTTTCAAACTACTTTAGCGAAGTCTACTCTACGTTTATTGTAACAAATACTTGTCCCAATTACGCCGAGATACCAGCCATTGAATCTGTACAGGTGACTGAAGAAACTGTTCTTCCGTTAATAATTAACCTCAAACCTTGTAAGATACCGGGTCCTGACGGGTTACATCCACGATTGCTGTCATCTCTTGCAGACATTATGTCAAAACCGCTCGCGACACTCTTTAACATGTCCCTTTCACTCGCTCAACTACCTAGGGATTGGAAAGATGCTATTGTCAGTCCTATATTTAAGGATGGTCAGAGACACATCGTATCTAACTACCGACCTGTCAGTCTGACTAGCATTGTCGTTAAGTTACTTGAAAAGATAATTCAGGTTAGGTTGCTAAGCCACATAGATTCACACAATCTGTTAGCTCCTGAGCAACATGGATTTCGTGATAAGCGTTCATGCTTGACTAACTTACTTATTGCGAGAGAGGATTGGACAGCAGCCTTAGATAAAGGTCTGTCTGTCGATGTGATATTCATAGATTTTAGTAAAGCATTTGACAAGGTTTCACACTCAGGTCTTATGCAGAAGCTCACAAGCTTCGGAATAATAGGTACTGTACAGGAGTGGATAGGAAACTTCTTACGTGACCGCAGACAGAGAGTGAGGGTCAATGGGACGCTATCCGATTGGAAGCCGGTCAAAAGTGGTGTACCTCAAGGCACCATATTAGGCCCTCTGCTCTTCCTTCTCTACGTAAATGAATTACCGCTGTTGCTTAGGTCGTCGACATTATTATTTGCGGGTGATGTCAAAATATGGAGAGCAATAAGAGGTGAGGCTGATCATCTGGATCTTCAATCTGACTTAGACGATTTAGTTAGATGGGCTCGAGATTGGGGTTTAGAAATCAATTCTAGGAAGAGTGTGCTAATGCACATCGGTCACGGCAATAATTACCATTATACTATTGATGGCAAACCTCTTCCATGCGATCAAGAACATAAAGACTTAGGAGTAATAATAAGTCATGATTTAAAAACAACTGCGCACTGCAACGCAGCCGCTGTCAAAGGTTTTCGTGCGTTGTGGTCACTTGGCCGAGCGTTCAAATCCCTTGACGAGGAAATGTTTCGAATTTTATATCCCACCTATGTAAGACCACATTTAGAGTACTGTATTCAAGCAGCTAGCCTATGTCTGATAAAGGATACTACCTCACTTGAGCGTGTCCAGCGTTTGGGAACGAAATTAGTGAAGGGTCTTTCTAAACTCCCTTACGATGAGCGTTTAAAACGCTTAAACCTTTTCACCTTGTCGTATCGTAGGACTCGAGGTGACCTTATACTGGCATTTCGTATCTTTAATTATGATTTGGGTGTTAATATGTCTTATCTTTTTGCTCCCTCCAGCACTAATAATCTCCGAGGTCATAGCAAGAAGGTTCATAAACCACGATCTAATAAACTCAAGGTGGGGTTGGTTTTTCTCATCGAGTAGTCAATGATTGGAACGCTTCGCCCGATCAAGTGGTTCAGCCCCATCAGTGAATATTTTCAAAGAGAAACTGGACGTTCACTGGAAGCCTACCTGTTAGGATTAACACAGGATAACTAATCTACTATCATTATTACTGAAGACTGAAGACTGAAGGCTGAATGCATTGATGGGTGGTCGGTTTGCGATTTGCATGGATGTATGAATTTGATAGACTGATTCGTCGAAAATTCAACTATGTAATCGACCGTCACTCCACCTCGATCGCTCGCACGATCGCTCGCACGATAGCTCGCACGATCGCTCACTCGCCATCTCTCTCTCTCTCCCTCACTCTCAATCTCAATCTCTACACTCATTCATTATTTCATTGATTCATTGATTCATTCACACATTTATTCCTTGATTGATTGATTGATTGATTGATTGATTCATCCACTGCATGTGTTTCCGTGAGCTTGTCTCATGTCCGTCTATCTCTCTGTCAGTCTGTGCACCTCTCCACCGGTCCGTGTGTCTCCAATTTTGCATATCTCTGTGTGTACACTTGTGGTATTCGTAACGGAAGGGAGAGAGTATAATTGACTGGATGGTTCACTGACCTGTGATGAGCCGCATATAGGCAAATAGGCACACAGGTTTCTGATGACAGATCGACCGACTGCAGCCACACAGACAAACAAGCAGACCATCCACTGTGTATATCTCTGCTAAACATTCAATCTATACACATTGACTGACAAATTGTAGACAAATCCTGTTTGATTGATTCACATATGGGCGATGATGACGCTGGTGCAGACGCACATGCATACGCGAAATGCACACTCAGAAGCGTATGCAGATGCATTCTCTGTTGCTGTCGTTGTGGTTGTCGCTGTCGCTTACATTGAAGCTGACTATGACGCACGATATTACTCAGTGTTCATGTGGACT
>OX336424.1:41004808-41207308 GCA_946903255.1 Schistosoma spindalis
ACCACACATACACAACGTCATCATCATCATCATCATCAACAACAACAACAACAACAAATACTACTACTACTACTACTACTAATACCAATAATAATAGAAATAATAACAATAATAATAATAGTAATAAATTTAATACTAATACTACTACGACTACTACTTCTACTGCGACTAATAAAATCAATACCACGACTACTAATACCAATACGAATACTACTAACATTTTCACCGAATCGTGATTTTTATTTTTTACTGCTAAATACTAAGTTGCGTTATTTTTAAATTTTTTTCTGAATTAAGTCTATTTTAGTTATCTCAAAATTGGTTAATCTATATTAATAGAATGATAAGTCGTATAATAATCGTTCATATATAATAAAAATTCTTGTAACTGGAAGAACATGTATATACATAGTTTTGCTACTTCATAGTTATACGATATTTAGAACAACATATATAAGCGAAAAATATTGTTTACGATTAGATCCTCATCAGGTTTTACTGTAATATACAGTAATATTTATATGTGATACTATACAAATATACATCTAATATTGGTTCATAAATGTATCCCAACAGTTACCATTCATTATTTTTATTGGAATATAATAGTATTAAATTTATTTTATATTCATATGGTAAACACATCCATTATCGTAACTATATACACATAACACAATGTATATTACTTCATTTATCATTTTCTCATGGGTAATTAGTTTGATCAACTGTTTTGTTACAATTAAGGTGTTATTATATATATGGATATCATATTCATCATATAAAATATAGTAAAATTCAATAACGCATTCCACTTTAATTGGTTTATATAATTTATCTAACCTTTTGTAATGATTAATTTAACCTAAGTAAATTTTGTCTGATGAAAATAAAAAGAGGGAAAGGTGCATAGAAAAATGTGAAAAAAAAGGGTGGTGCTGTTTTTTTAAAAATAAAAAAAAAAGAAAGAAAGAAAAGAAATCGGAGAAATAAGTCGTAGTGTTTAGTTATAGATCAAAAGAAATTAGATAAATTATTATATGACAAAGGGGAAATTTGTATTTCCCAACCCTACCCCACTCCTACCCTCTAACCCCCCCCCGTCTCATCCCCACTTCTCTCTGGAAATTGATCAATAAACATCTGGTAAATAAAAGATAAAGAAAAGATTTCATTAAATTTTGAAAAAAAAAATTTTGAGACCCAATTATTTTTTCATTCATTCAGCTCATTAGGTAGATAACAACAACAACAATACTACTACTACTACTACTAATAATAATAATAATAATAACGATAATAGATAATAAAATGAACAAGTGTGTATAAAGCTGAATTAGGTAGGGGAAAAATCTGTTAGACTTAGATACTATTACTACGGTTAGAAATATTTGTACTCGATTAAAATTTGATTATAATCTTTATTCTTCCAGTGTTTTTTTTATCTCCACCTATCCCCCCCCTCTCTCTCTTTGTGTATGTGTGTGTGTGTTTGCATGTGCACCTTGACACCTTGTTTATTATTGTTATTATTATCAGTTATTTTAATGAAATGAATTGCGTAAATGATTACCAATGCTTAAAATAAATATAAAATAAAGCTATTCTATGATGAATATAATGTAATGAAGAGATATCAATTAGAAATAAAGAATTGAATTGTTAGTAGTTGTATAAATAGTTGAAAGATTTAAGAGGAAAGTGAACTGATTAACGAAAGAAAAGGTTTAGTATGTATATATATATATATATACTGAACAAGTAGTTCAAGTAATTGGATGTTTACTTTACTAAAGGAACTATTGAAAATCTCATGTTAACTAATAAAAAATCTCAATTGTTTTCTATTGAAAATATATTACAACAATCAGATCATTTTAATCATTCAAGTGAGTTCTAGTTTTTATATTCATTAAGTTTAAATGATTTCTTTTTCTTTATCTTTTTCTTTTCTTTTCTTTTCTTTTTTTCTATGAATTTTGATCTTAATAGTTAAGATTATGAGTTAATTGATATTAGACCATTATGGAATATCTAAAAGTACTAGATTATTGTTTCATTCTATTGTGAATTTGTCATTCAATTTCGTGGATTAGTTAAAGTTAGACATTAACACTATTGGATGCTGATTATCGAGAGGTTAAACATTCGCATGCGAGATGGATAGGTCCTGGGTTGAAATCTCGTGAGGTGGGATCGTGAATGAGCACTGCTGAGGAATCCTATACTAGTACGAAACGGATATCCAATGCTTCCACGTTTTCCATGGTGGTCTAGCTTCAATTGAATCATGATCTCAACTATTGGAATTACTATAATATCCACAAAAACCGCTTCTGATTTTTTTTATTTATTTATATGTGCAGTTAACTGAGAGAAAATCTGATATTCTTTATATATATATATATATATATATATATATATATATATATATATATATATATATATCATGAATCGATTTAAGCTAGATTATCATTGAAAACCTGGGAGCAGTGGACGGCCGTTTCGTTCTAGTAAGGGAATCTCCATGTAACATGATTTATCAGAATTACTATAAACTCCATAAAATCCTAATCATATGCTCACTAGTGACTGGCTTTAAGATGAATTTCCTGAAGTTCTAGTGAGAAGCTGTGATCAGTGAAGTTCAACCTTGTCTTTTGTGAGATGACTATTCACTGAAGACAATAGTGGATGGTCGCGCAATATCATAGATTGGTTGAATTTAGACATTAACCCCGTTGAATACCGGCTCAGTAATCTGGGTTCGAGTCCCGCGTGTAGATAGTAGATGAGCACTACTGAGGATGAAATGGCCGTCCAGTGTTCCTAGGTTTTTTATAGTGGTCTAACATTGTTTCATTCATGATATCAATCTAAACTCAACAATCTCCACAACCCTATACTGATATCTACATTTTTGTTAATCAATGTGTCAAAGTTGTACTGGATGATGAATTACAATAGTTAAGAACATTTAATTCTGTTTGGTCAATTCAAAATATCCTTAGATGTCATCAAAAAGTAATTCTTCTCACAGATTTTCAGACCTTCAAATGGTCTTTTTTTCGGAGGAGGAGAAGATGATTTTAAACTTTTTATAAGTTTAGAAATAGATATTTAAACTACAACTAAACAGTTATGTTTGATATAGAATTTCTCTCTTCAACTTTCAAACTATTAATACTTTAGCAGAAGGGGGAGTTTATAAAGATTCATGAGTCAATTGAAGCTAGGCCACCATGGAAAATCTGGAGTCCCATACTTGCATGAAACGACTGTGCAATACTTCCAGGTTTTCCATGGTGGTTTATCTTCAATTAACTCATGAATTCAACTATTATTAAGTTGTCTAATGAATTGACCAATTTTTTTGGCTATCATCCTTTGTTACTTCAGTTAATTGAGTGTGTGAAAATATTAATGAATGGTTGTTAAGCATTCATTGATTTTCATAGCTTGTTCCATTTATATAACATTGTGACTGAATAGAATGATGAACCTTTAAACTATTTTAATTTGTTTACACGATTGTCGAAAATCAAAACAAACAAACTACAATACATGCAAATTCATTTGATGTTGTTTGCTTGTATCTTCCTAATATTGTTTAGGATTGCAATTGATAAGTCTCTTATTGGAATATGTTCATTCTGTGCATATTGCCTCGATATAGCCTTAAGTCACTAGTATTCTAGATAAAGATCACCCCATTACACAATCAAATGACTATCACGACTCAGTAGTTAAGTGGATAACGCGATGGTATTTGAGGCGAACGGTACTGGATTCTAGTCCTAGAGTGAACATCAACTCTGAGAGGCAGGTACATCCAGCTAACCAGTTCCAAATAGGACGAAAAAGGCGTCCTTGATTCCACTGTTAGCCACTTTCCATCTTTGCTTATAATGCTTGTCAATTGAGGCAATATCGAGGCAATACGCACAGTATGCACATATATGCCAATATGAGAGACTGATCAATTTCAGTCCTAAACATCAATGGAAAGATTCAAGTAAACAACACCAAGTGAATGTAAATAAAAGGAAGATATACCAAATTATGTCAATTATAACTGGGAAAAATTGTTTTTCTGGAAATTAGAGATATTTATTTGAGACAATTACGTTTTTAGCCTTTTTTTTGCTGAGTTAGTTTTCTACGGGATGGGGTCGCTAACCCCATGCCCAACCCCCCTCTTTTATCCGGGCTTGAGACCAGCAGTAGCTCTAGAGGGGCCCCAGGTGGAGTTATAAAACAATTAACCTCTTATTTACTTAGAAATTAATCAGTTATATAAGTAGATATAAACTATAAGATTGAAAATGATATTGATGCTGTTTCATTGTGCATTGAATAAAAGAAATGTCGTAATCAGTTAATAACTAGACAGTCTGCTTGAACATCTGAGCTACCTGTTCCTATCATCTAGATATTTCAACAAGTTATCCAATTTTGTGCGTTTCCGAAAAGTATACAACCTTTCGTTGTACAAGTTACAAAAGACCTAATCACATATATCGTGGTTGGTGGCAATATACAGTGGAAAGAATGTACATTATTTAGATGTCGATTGACTGAACTGCTAAATTCCAACTGGCGATCATTCAATACGTTATCTTCAGGATCGACCAAGAAGTAAGAAATGGAAACTTGTTGAAATATTTTGTGCAAAGAATTCTATATTGTACCAAAAATATAATACCGGATAAAGCTGATAATAATAAAGTAATTTACTAAGCTAGTATTTTATTGGTTGTATATTCAGCAATATATTTCAATGAGAATTCAAATAACCGTACTGTAAATGTTGAGTTTGGTTGTCACATCCTAGTTACTACTGTAGTGTATGCTACTTATATAGACATCAGTAGTATATAACGCTGATCAGGAATAGAATGTCTAGCAGTAGAAGGTCAAGAAGATCAAGAATGAAAGAACGGGAACAGAAAGCAATTAATTTTGATGAAGTTTTGTTCTCTGAGCTGGATAATTTGATCGTGGAGCTTTCACCGTTCTTCTAAACGACATTATCAGCATAAACTTCAGGTAGAAGTGAAGTGTTCGAACTAACTGACAGAACAAAATTCCATCAAAATCATTTGCATAAGCTACAAATTTTTTCTACCATCTTATAAGCAATTGATATGAAAGTGAAAGAACAGTGAAGTTTGAGACAGTTGATTAATATTTTGCAAATGAAGTATTTACTGTATGGTTCTTAGATTTTACTAAGATGTTCTGTAATTTCATGTTCCAACTCATTCAATTCGTTCTCACTTGTGTTCTCGTTCACTACAATCCCATCAGTAGATGGTTGTAATAATTTCTTTACTCATTTCTGTTAGTAAGTAATTAAAAAGTTTCACTGGTTGAAATCATGAATCCATTGAAGCTAGACCACCATGGAAAACCTGGAAGCACTGGACGGCCGTTTCGTCCTAGTATGGGACTCCTCAGCAGTGCGCATCCACGATCCCGCTCATCGCGAGATTCGAACACAGGACCTATCAGTCTCGCGCCAGGCGCTTAACCAACTAAACCACTGAGCCGGCATCCAACGATAGTCATGTCTAACTTCAACCAATCCATGAAGTTGCGCCACCGTACACCATTGTCTTCAGTGAGCTGATATCTCACAACAGACCTGGTTGAACTCCACTGGTAACGGCTTCTCACTAGAACTTCAGGAGTATCTCTTGAAGTCAGTCACTAGTGAGCATATGTTGATTCTTATCAGAAGGGGTTTTGTGGAGATGCGCACTGCTGAGGAGTCCCATACTAGGACGAAACGGCCGTCCAGTGCTTCCAGGTTTTCCATGGTGGTCTAGCTTCAATGGATTCATGATTTCAACCAGTGAAATTTCTAAAAATCTCCACACAATCCCTTCTGATAATTAAAAAGTTGTCAAATATGCTTAATTCTGAACTTTTCATAGAATTATAATAATCGTTTTTTTATGCTAACTTGTTTAATATTTCAATCGATTCTATGCCAGATATAAATCAAAATGATAAAACAGAACTTTACACCATTCAATATCCTTCAGATTACAATCTGAATAACATTAGAGTAGATGACGATAATTCACTGAATGAATCTTTAATATATTCAAAGTATAATCTAAAACAGTTAAATGAAATTGAACATCAAACATTTAAATATCCGGATTATTATACACATCAAAATGATCATCATCATCATCATCATCATCATCATCATCATCATTATGAACAGCAATGTCAACAACAAACATATCGACGAAAACGTACTGCTTTTACTCAATCTCAATTATACTGTTTAGAACAAAGTTTTTTATGTCAAAGATATTTGAGTGTTTTAGAACGTGCTGAATTAGCTGAACATTTAGGTTTATCAGAAGCACAAATAAAGACATGGTATCAAAACAGACGGTAAGTAGTGAATTACTAGAATTCTATATTAATTTTAATTATCCTTTTGATGATTATCAATTTTATTTATGTGTCTAGATGGGTACTTTAGAGATGATTAATAATAATTGAATGCACAGTTTAGAAAACAAGGTTGGTTTCTACCTTTTTACCTAAATAATAAAGACATAAAGGTCTTTAGTCTTGTCTCGACAAGGTAATACATTATTGTGAGATCTGTAACTAAGATGAAATCCCTACTCAAATGTACTTAATTTGAAGGAGTTACATAAGTGATATCAATTGAGATAGGGGGTCATTATAAAAGTTAGTGAAATACCTACCAATCCATGGATTGATTATGAATGATTGTTTACAGTGTTATAGTATAACTGAAACAGTTTAAAAAATTGATAAAACGAAGTGATTGATCTAGATTTTACGCTCTTTGGAAACCATGTTTTTAAGGAAATCAGACTGTGATAAGATGGTGGTTGGAGATAGTCAACAGGAAACCCTGAACCTGGATCTGTATCTAATCCCGATTTCTAAAATTGATTTAATAATGTCAAGTTACTAATATAATGAATAAGCAAAGATGGATAGTGGCTAGCAGTGGAATGCAATGTGACGCGCGTTTCGTCCTATTTGGGACTTGTCAGCTGGATGTACCTGCATCTCAGAGTTGATGTTCACTGTGGGACTCGAGCCCAGTACCGTCCGCTTCAAACGCCATCGCGTTATCCACTTAACTACTGAGTCCTGATAGCCACTTGCTTGTGCAATCGGGTGAAGTTTAATTCACTTGATATTGTTTTACTTGAATCTTCTCATTGATGTTTAGCACTGCAATTGATCAGTCTCTCATATTGACATATATGTGCATACTGTGCGTATTGCCTCGATATTGCGTTAATTTACAAGCATTGTAAGCAAAGATGGATAGTGGCTAGCAGTGGAATCCAGGACTTCAGGTAATATCGAGGCAATTCGCACAGGATGCACATATACTAACAAGAGACTAATCAATTGCAGACCTAAATAACAATTTGAAGATATAAGTAGACAACATCATGTGAATATAATATAATTAATGTTTTGTACTTTCACTGATAGTTGTAAAGACCTAATTTTATTGGTCAACTCTTTTGTTAAATCAATCAGATTGTAACTCACTGATGACAACGGAGGACCGTGGCTTAATTTCGTGGGTTAGTTGAAGTTAGACATTAACACCATTGGATGCCGGCTCAGTGGTCTAGTGGTTAAGTACTCGCGCGCGCGTCTGATAGGTTGTGGGTTCGAATCTCGCGAGGAGCGGGATCGTGGATGCGCACTGCTGAGGAGTCCCATACTAGGACGAAACGGCCATCCAGTGATTTCAAGTTTTCCATGGTGGTCTAGCTTCAATTGAAAAAACAATTATTATTTCACTGTTCCATTTCAATTTTTGGTTGATTAAAACTGTGATAAGAATGGTTGTTTGTTTGATAAATAATAATAATAATAATAACTATAGATTTAGACCTCAAGTGTTTCTTGAATATTATTTATGTGGCTCAATGTGACATAAGCCAGTAAGAAGTGATGATTAGTATCAATTCAAATCTTTATTATTATACTCAGCAAAATCGTTTATATCAAATCGGAATATTGAATTTCAGCTAGATGGACTGAGGAAATTGTACTTGTCCGGTACTTTAGTAATGTATTTCGTTTCATATAAAGTTAGTGAGCACAATAATGAGGAATTTCCATCAGAGATTACTTGTTTTCCAATGGTCTATTAGTTGATATCAGTTCTTAGTGAGGATTACAATAAAATTACATAAAATATTCACAGATTAAGATTATCAGATAGAAATTAGGGCGAGACTATAATTTATGGACGACCTTTGAGCAATGCTGTCGTGACTATGAGAGTGTTCACCTAACAACTATGACCAATTGAGCGTTATAAACCACTGTGAGGAATTTGAATTATGATTTACAGTTGATTGTTGAGGTTAGGAATTAGATCTCGGGTTTTCATTACGAACGGACATAAGCTATAATGCCAAGATTTTATTTAGCCAAATGGGTGAATGAATTTCACGCCAAAATTTAAGACCTGTTATCCTCAATCTGATTGGTTCGTCCATAAATTATAGTCTCGCCGGTTTTAGCGTCAAATATCATCATCTTGGTTACCAATTTCATTGTGGTATATAACAATCTGCTTTTGATTGAAAACACTAATTAAATACGTTTTTGAAGTTTCGCCCAAATTATTTCTATGATCTGTTGGTGTTACTACGGAATCAATTGTTATTATGACCTTCTGTTTTTGTTGACACTGAAGTGACGATTCCAAGTAAATATCACCTATTCTTATCGGTTACTCTGTTGTAAAATAGTACATATACGCTGTTCAACTAGTCTAGTAGCAGCCTCTGTACCAATAGGCTTCAACATACACAAAGGAAAAAGCAACATCCTCAAATACAACATGGAGAACATCAACCCAATCACATTTGATGGCGAAATTCTGGAAGATGTGGGATCTTTCGCGTACCTGGGAAACATCATCGATAAACAAGGAGGATCGGATGCAGACTTAAAGGCGAGGATTGGCAAAACAAGGACAGCATTCCCACAACTGGAAAACATATAGAACTCAAAACAACTGTCAACCAATATCAAAGTCATAATCTTCAATACGATCGTCAAGGCAGTCCCAATGTATGGAGCTGAAAAGTGGAGAACTACTACAATGATCATCATAAGGTACAAATATTCATAAACAGTTGTCTACGCAAGATATTCAACATTCATTATCCGGATACCATTACCAGCAGCTTACTGTGGCAAAGAGCAAACCAGCTCTCAAATGAAGAGAAAATCAGGAAAAGACGACGGAAGTGGATAGGACATACATTACGGAAATCACCAAACTGTATCACGAGGCAAGCCGTAACTTGGAATCAAGAAGGCGAGCGGAAAAGAGGAAGGCCAAAGAACACATTACGTCGGGAAATAGAAGCAGATGTGGAAAGAATGAATAACAATTGGGATCAACTGAAAAGGATTGCCCAGGACAGGGTTGGGTGGCCTATGCTCCTCCACGAGGAGTAACAGGCATAAGTAAGTAAGTTGGTATCATATACGCTGTTGTTTAAAAATTCCAATGTTTTCGTGATATATAAGCGTTATCTTACAAAGTCCTGTCTTCACAACTACTTCTCAGGTGCAATTGTCATCTTTAAAGTTTTTTTGTGTATCACCCGTTAGTCTGTTTAATCTTGTTATATCTATT
This sequence comes from Schistosoma spindalis, assembly GCA_946903255.1. Classification (NCBI taxonomy): domain Eukaryota; kingdom Metazoa; phylum Platyhelminthes; class Trematoda; order Strigeidida; family Schistosomatidae; genus Schistosoma; species Schistosoma spindalis. The sequence continues at coordinate 41,014,494 of OX336424.1, forward strand.
ATTGCAATAAGAATACTTCCCATCATTTAACTAATATGTATGAATTAAAGCAGTTTCACTCCACTGATAACAAGTGTAGAATGCTCAGATACAAACGACTCGATTTTAAACTGCATTTATTCCATTCAGCTGCTTTCATATAGGAGAAATGCATTTTTTTAAGTGTACAAACAATGAAAAGTGTCGTGTTTTATAGTTCAGTACCAAAAGGGGTATTTTTGTAGATATTATAGTAATTTCAATAGTTGAGATCATGAGTCTGTTGGATGCCTGCTCATTAGTCTAATGGTTAAACGCTAGTGCGCGAGAATGATAGGTTCTGGATTCGAATCTCGCGTGGTGGGATCGTGGAGTCCCACAATAAGACGAAACAGCCGTCTAGTCCTTCAAGGTTTTCCATGGTGGTCTAACTTCAATCGACTCATGATCTCAACTATTGAAATTTTATTAATTTATTCTGAATTAAATTAATATGAAGCCAACTAGTTTGTTACTATGGAAATTCATAGTTACAGAATTTTTTTTCACTTAATTTAGCTTTGATAATTTTGACTGCAATATTAAAGAAGCTTGGATCGGTTTGCCAAGTGAAATGTTGAGACTGTCTCAATGCAGCTCCTCTGAGAAATTTATTATTCCAGTCAGTCAGTCATTCAGTGAGCAACAACGTAGAACTTCGTATGTACGTACATCAGTTCAAGTTCTCACACCACATTAGCACACAGATACAATTGTCGATTCAAATTCCATAGTAGTAAAGGTAGTAAAAGTATAAGCAGTTATCGGAAACATTAGGGTTTGAAGATGTTATTCAAGGAGTATAATTCAGTGAAACAAATTTGGAAAGAGAAAAAAGAGAAAGGGACACGAGGAATTCAGAAGATTAGAATTTGTGAGAACACAAAGAGTGGATGCACCACTGCGCCAATGCAAACGATTTTGAGCCATATCATTCAGGGTCTCTAACTATCGGTTGCTATCATCTCGCGGATCCCAACCAAGTAGTGAACATCTAATAACATGACTCAGTCTACTTGTCATTGACTTGATGGATTTGTGCCATGTTTTGGTCTGGTCACCCCTAGTTTTCTTCCAACCTACTCCTACACCATTTAACATCGCACGTCGGGGAATTCGGTGGTTGGGCATATGTAACACGTGTTCCAGCCATCTCAACTGGTTAAGTTTTACTATTTCATCAATTGATTTGCCATCCTTACCTAGTACCCGTCTCCTAACAACTGCATTATTTACTCGGTGGTCCCAAGATATACGAGCAATGCTTTGAAGTATGAAAACATTTCACAGTGTAACTTACAAATTACACTGTATGAACTTCCTTGAAGCTAATATCTACTGTTAACATATGCTTCCATTAAATATTTATATATATATTTTTCAGAACTAAATGGAAACGTCAAATGACTACAATACTACGTAATAAAGATTCAAATAAAAATGAATTCATTGAACCATTTAATTTAAACATCACTTCATTATGTAATCAACAAACAGAAACTTTTCAATATCAAATTATTTCTAATGAAATAACTAACAAGAAATTTTCTATTCAAAAAGGTTACAAAATGATAAGTGAATTATTACAACATATTAGAACTAGTTGATCATTTACTGACATACTTATTTACTTACGCTTATTACCTCAAATGAAACATAAGCCGCCGAACAGCATTCTCCAACCTATTCTATTCTCAAACCTTCCTTTCTAGTTCTATCGAATTTTTGTTTATTCTTCACATGTCTATCTTCATTTCTTGAGGGTAATATGTTCTTTGGTCTTCTTCTAAATAAAATATGGTAAAATTAGTTATCAAATGTAATGGAATGTAAATATACTTTTAATTGAATGTATAACATTGAATGTTACATATAATTCATATTCATTTAATACAAAGAATACTATAATTTGTTTATATTGACTATCTGAATCTTCTTATTGATTTTGAGGAGTGCAACTGATCAATCTGTTGTTAGTATATATCCATCTTATGTGGACTGTCTTGACATTCTCATTATGTTGTATGCATTATAAACAGAAACAGATATCACATTGAAACAAACTAAAGTTTTATTATATTGAATTAAAAACTGAAGTACTATTGAAGAAAGATCATAATGAGTGAAAAATGTAATTTTGCCTATTTATCCTGATATAACAAAGAAGTGTGACTGCAGTGAACATCATATAGTTCTTACGTAGGTAATTAGTACTGAAAACATGTAAGCAAGTACTTTTTATAGTATGAAACTATGTAAAAGATAGTCAGAAAGTTATGCATGAATTCCTTTCAAGGTCATTTAAGGCAAAAAAGTGAAGTAAGATGAAATTAAGTATGGAAAATATCTATTCCAAGAAATGGGTTTTTGTGGATATTATGGTCAATTGAAGATTGACCACCATCGATAACTTGAAAGCACTAGACGGCCGTCTACATCCACAATCCCGCCTCGCGAGAATCGAACACACGACTTATTAGTCTCGCGTGCAAACGCTTAACCTCTAGACCACTGAGATAGCCGGCATCCAACGGTGGACAAAAATTTCCATGGTCAATTTCACTTAGTAGTCAAATGATTATGCAGTATGCAGTAGTTATTACAACTTTTAGGTTAAGATGATCTGTAACAAGAAAAATTATCAAGGATTATAGGACAAAATTTATCATAATACAATCCCTAAATATTCTACGCTTTATCGGAAGTACAAATCGGGTATTGGAATAAATTCTGCAATCTTGTTCGGTTTTAATATGTTCCTAATTATGATATTAATCTGTGTACTTCGAACTGGGAACAGAATCTTGAAGACCATGTTTTAAATGGGTCTACAGAGGTCCGGATTGAGCCTAATATTGTTCCACTTCTGTACATTCCTCAAAAACTGTAAGAGAACCAAAATGTTCCCAGATTTCTAGTGATATATTCTTATTTGTATATTAATGCTAGTCAAGAAGGTTTGTAAATTGGATTTTGTTCATTCCGTTTTTAAATGTAAAGTGATTTAACTGGAAAAACTTATCGGTCAGTCAGTCGTAGCGTAGAACCTGGTACGCGTGTGCATCAGTTCAAGTTTTCATACTCATTTTCCATAGAAAGATGCAATTTTCAAACCAAATCCAAAAATAATAGAGGTAACAAGAGTATCGGTGGTAATAATTTGTTCAATCTCGTTGACGGTATTTTAGCAAGATTTTTTCTACAAGATGGTGTTGCCGAACCTATGCCCAACCCTTCTTCTTTACACGAGCTTGGGACCAGCAGTAACTCCAAAAGAGCTACATGCGGAGTTAGTATCAGTGATAACAGAAGAAAATTAAGCATCAAAGATACGATTCAAAAAAATGTTAATAAGTGAAGTGCAAAAATAATGGGGAATTCAAGAGCTTAGAATCTGGAGCAAGAATGGATGCATCTGTGCCATTTAAAACAATTTTCATCCATTCAATTAAAAGTCTCTAATCACTAGTTGTGATGCCGTCTTGAAACTGCTGAGGATTATCACCTGTGCCAGCAGTGGTATTCCTAAATCTATTTTCTTCAGTAAGCAAGCATCATACACCCAGTAGCCTTTCTGACTTTATGTTAATACCAAGCTGTAAATAGACGTATATTACTCGTTTAATTTGCTCCGTCAATTAGATAGTTGGGTAGCAGCAATTAATCAACAGTCCGTCTTCAAAACACTTATTTTTTTTTCTTGATTGCATCATTCGGTGAAAATCAGACTTCATATACTACGACTAGGGAGGACATACATTTAATAAGTTGCTAAGATTGTACTGTTTTTCTTAAAATTGTAGAAAAGCAAGAATGGATTTTTAGGAAAATTCAGAGTAGAAGATAAAAATAATTATTTGATGTGTAGAGATAAATAAGTCCAATATTATCTGTCGATTTTGTATAAATGGTTTAAAATCTGTTTTTTTTTTCGTCTTAATTGGAAAAATCTTTCAATAAAAAATGATTCTCATGGACGACTGAAAAATATGAAAAACCGATGAAAAGTACACTGAACCGAAGTTTTCATTGTACATTTTTTGATGTTAGATTGTACCGTATGTCTCTTTATGTCAAGGAAAGACGAACGAATGCTGCTGAACTCAGCAAGTTATCCGAAGAGTGTTTACCAAAGACAAGCTCTTTGGGTCTATATTTCTGACTTGCCGCGTATAAGGGTTATTACTACCCCACCAGTTTGAGGGTTGGGCTGTAGCGGTAAATGAGTCCTCAAAGTGAGTGGTTCTGTAAGATTTCAGCACTGATTCTGACCTCATGAGTTTGACCGGACAAACTCTGGCTAAGGACGCTTGGCCACGAATCTGCACCTGTTCACGATTGTGTACGCCATTCTACACGTCTCTTGCGCGATTCGACACCACGCTACATCGGCAACCTCACAAATATATTTTCCAACTCATTCATCCCTGAATTATGATTTGACTGGGTAGATATCTCTTGATTATAAAGGTGTTACAAACGAAAGCGTTGTCAAACTGCGGATATTTGTGGTATAAATACGGCCCTGAGACAAACAGAATTACTTATACAACAAGATCCGCGAACCAACAAATTACTTTTAAATTGATTGAGACATGTGAAGACCTGTAGATCACCAGAGTAGAGGATCCGTGTAAATAATTGGGGGTCTACCCGAGTCAGACGGGGAAGGTGTGACGAACCAGATAACGTCAAAGTCATTCCTCGCGACTAGCAACTAACGTGGATTACCCTTTCGTCGTATCAAGGTATTATGGATGCTTTGAAGACCGTATCACACAAAGGATGTTATTACAGAAATACATTAGTATGAGTAGGTACAAGGAAGTGATTGCTACTGGCACCGCATGGGCCAGTTCATGGCGTGTAACTAACTGGTTGGACTTGAACTTGACGTGGATCGGTGAACTGTTAGACACTCAGTAACAGACTGCCAAATGATTTGGCCAGGGTCAAACGATATTTCACTAACCCTACAAAACCCTACTGCCAAATTCAACGGCCGTTTTAATCGGTACCAGACACGTTGAGGTTATCACTCTCCAAAGGTTGTCAAAAGATGAATGAGGATTTTCTGGGTATTGTCGAGATGTAAGACAAATGGGTAGACGTCGGCAATAACTGACCGGAAAATAAAGAGTGATGATAAATCTGGAATCAGCAGAGGTGTGTATAGAAAAAATCTTTCTAGCCAACACACACATTTTTTTAAGCTTTGTGCCTCTTCATTATAAGAGAAACTAAGTCAAATGCTTGGCAAGTAGAGCTATGAAGATATGTTCTGTTGACAAAATTGATGCGCAATTAAAGCAAATTCATAATATGTTGATTTAAATGGGATATCCACAGGGTTTCTTGAGGAAACACTTGCGTATAACAAGCAAGAAGATAGTGACACTAACAGCTAATAAGAAACCGTTTTTCTTGAAGCTGCAATTTAATGGTGATGTAGCTAGTGATGTATTACGTGACAGACTAACTAGAGCAGTCAAGAGAACGTTTAATGCTGCCAACCTCTGTCTATCGTATTCGACCCGACCTATGGTGATTCACCAACTGAAGGACAACTTACCTGGTTACGCCACTTCTATGTGTATCTATGAATTCAGCTGCTCCTGCGGAAAAAGCTATGTTGGGCGCACTACCAGGCAACTGAACCAAAGAGTTAGTGAACACCTCCCATCGTGGTTAGGAAACGGTTACGTAAAGACAATACGTAACTCAGTTCTTTCACACTTAATCAATAGTGGTCATGTAGTGGACAGAAACAAGTCATTTAAAGTTATTTATCGTATTCCCACTAGTTTTCCTTACGGCGTTCGATCTCGTCTCTTACACTTAGCAGAAGCTATAGGAATTCGAGCCAACAAGCCGAGTCTTTGTGTTCAGAAGAAATTTGTAACACCCTTATCTCTCCCTTAGCCTTAATAAATGAATTTATTTATTATTTTCTTTTCAAACCTTCTCTTCGTTTATTAATTCTTCTTCACCCCCTCCTACCATTTTATCTTAATTTTCATGGTTCAATTATCTAAACACTTCTTATTACGTCATCTTATATTTTTTACAAATGTTATCTCACTATCTATATTTTTTCTAATCATTGACCTATTTCCGATTATGTAACGTTGATTTGAGCCTTTATTATTCTTATAAAAACTAGTACACCTGTCATCACACTATCTATTTGTACTTTTCACTTATTATGTAATCGTTTTATTCATTTATTCGTTGGCAACTCGAGGATCAACGATCACTTCCTGTTCCGCCAATTTCCTCCGTCCTACAACCGCAATTCTGCCGATCAGTCCCACGAATCAAACCGCTAACTATCGAAAGTGTAAACCCTTTCTAGCGGGGGGCTCCTGTAGTGACCTACTTTTGTCAACAGAACGCGATTGGTTCGATGAAAACAATTATTATTATAACCACTTGTACCAGTGACTGTTTTACTGTGCTCGTTTGTTTAACTGTGCTAATAACAGCCATTTTAGTCTTCCATTGTATTCCATTGCTTCTACGCGGTTTTCGACTACGCACGTATCTTTTCTTGCCGATCGCACCTGTACTCCTTTGGCACGATCTCGGTATTCTTCCGATACCACGAGATTGCCAACAAATATATCTCGGCTACAGCCATCATCTGCCTTCTGATTTTTGGCCTACCGGAATCTTATTGGTCTATTGGCAAGTAGTCTTGTAGCGGTGTTCATAGTCAAGCTCAACTCGACACCACGCTACACACCTGTCATCACACTATCAATTTGTACTTTTCACATATTATGTAATCGTTTTATTCATCGTTATCATTGACTCATAAACTACCTTGATTGGTTTAATAATTTCACATATGCATATAAATATTACTGTACATTAGAGTAAAGCCTGATGAGGATCTAATCGAAAACAATATTGTTCGCTTATATATGTTGTTCTAAATTTACAGTATGGGATATTTCAAAATCTGGAAATGTTAGATTTGTTGATGTGCTTAAAAGTATGACTTACAGGTTGGTTGAATATCAAGCAATTAACAATGACAATGATGGAAAAAAACTAAGACATTTTAAAGTTCTGTCAGGCAGTATTAAAATACGTTGGATTGACAAGTGGGTGGGTTCTCCGGATAAGCAACGATCAGTTTGCCTCAAGTATAATGATTATACTGTAGCAGAACGATAAGTATATTATCTATTGATGCCAATGTTAATAATGTCACTGACTCTATGTAGAAAGTCAGTCTGTGTACTTTACAGTCCATTGTTAGTAAATGTCGAATTTTATTTATATCTGTATTGAGCAGATTAACTCAAAGCACAGAAATGTAACCACATAAACACTCGTTATTTCATCGTATGAAGTTATTGATCACTTTGTAGTCAGAGTTTGCAAAACGAATGATTTCTGTTACCACCAGTATGGGTCGAATACTGCAGATCGAGAGTGATGGTGACACGATAAAGTTGTCTCTACAGGACGACAAACGGAGAGTGCCGTATATAAGTTCAATAACTGAACTGAAAAGATATCGAACAGAGCAAAATAAACCAAGAATGTCACTTTGGGCTCATGTCAATGATATTCGCGCAAAACACTGTCATTTTTTGAGATAGAGGTGGCAATGTCGTTTCCAGTTTGTAAAAGATTCGCTCTACTACGTCGTCAGACTATCAATTGAACTGAACAGGTTTCTTCTATCAATAGAACGCGGGCTACCTATAGACACAAAAAGATAACAACCATGAGGAAACAATACTTCATAAAATAAGGTACGACGTCGAAGTTGAGTAGTCACAGTAGTTCGGATGTGTCATAATTTCACAGAGAAATGACATCGTTCGTGTATATACCGATGGGTTGAGCTAAACGTTCGTTCGGGTATTATTAGTGTAACAGTTAGATGTGTGAATGAAAACCTACGAAGACTATGATGGGGTTCGTGGAGAATCCCAAAGGTCGCTTAGATAATTACCAAATCCGTGTTACATGTAAATAAACCGAAAACGGGGTTAAAATGACTCTCGTGTAATAAGAAAGTCAAACAGTGGTTTATCATGTGAGACAACAGAAAGTACAAAGCGTATGGTAAATATTAGTAAGAATGGTCACTACCATTGTAACTAAAGTTTAGAAGGTTCAGACAACCCCCCCCCATTTCGTAAAAAGCTGATGCAATGAACTTATTATCTAGCGTTAAGTATCATATTACGCACGACAGTACGGTTTTCTACAGTATGTCAACTTATGAGTCATAAAGGTACATGATTTCACTTAGAACTTTACGGCAGTGACAGAATATATGACTACTCTACATCAAAGTAACTACGAAATGTTACTACGCATCATAAACACAGTACAAAATTATTTAATCCAATTATGAAACTCGCCTGAGTTACTCTCGCTTCCAAGTAATAAAGATTTAAATCAGATATTAGCTCAAAGTTGGATTATATACCAGATATTGTTAATTTACTTCTTGGCTTAGTACAGAGTTGTAGGCTGAGTTTTTATAGGTCAAAAAACAGTTTCAAGCAAATACGTAGCATTGTCTGGTGAACAATCTAAACGAAATCTAAGATTGCAGGAAGGTTATCGTTCAAACTCACCTTAAATTTCTGACATTCGTATCCCCTGTCTGACCATAGAACTCAACAACTAGAAATTAGATAGTCAGTGGTCAAATAAGAAAAACCATTCTAACGGATGGTTTCTGAAGAAGAATAGGTGATAGTGATTAAGCAAAAAGATGAATTTATAATCGATAGTTAATCTTGTATTGCTTGTATATATGGATAAGCTACAAATAGATATGCGTCCGTGTCGCCCTGCAGTTATACTTACGAGTATTTGATATTTTAACAGACATTACACAGAAGCATCTAAATGCTGCTAATGTTTGTCCTAAACCACGATAGCTGATTATAATCGTAGTTGACTGGCTAGTTTTGTCGATTGAATTAATTAGTTAAGTTTAAATAATAACCAACAATAATATAAAGCAGCGAATGTCCGTAGTAACTGATGGACATGAGCGACGATAAAAGTGAAAAAGAATAAGTGTAGGATACAATATTAGAAATAACAATGAGTTGCGTTAGTCGGTCTTGTTTACCAGTGTGGATCACTTACGTAGATGATATATGCCAAATGATCTGGCTAGAACCCAGTGACATTTCACCGGCTCTTTGGATCGATAGATGGATTATCGACCAATGGACATAAATAAGGACCTGGAACTGTGCGGAAACAAAAAGATGCGAGCTCAAATAAATTAGTCAGTTTATTCATGGTTGTTACAAGGAAATCGAATACGTTAAAGGTCAGGTTTATTTTTGCCTTCTCATTAAGATTGCAATGATATAAATTCTTGTTACACCCAACTAGTTTTTATCTTGGTCTCGTGACAGCTACTCGTTCGGGAAACTCTACTATACAGGGATTGAAGCTGCTTCCCTCAGTATAGCAGATACGGTCCACTCTGCTATACTGAGGGAAGCAGATTCAATCCTGGCAACACCGCATAGCGTGATGTTTTCACACTCGCTATGTCGAGGCAAACTACCGGATATTTGGAAGCTGGCCCATATCACACCAATCTTCAAAGGAGGTCGACGCAGCGAATCTTCAAGTTACCGACCGGTGGCTCTTCTCTCTATACCTTCAAAGATCATGTAGTCCCTGGTATACGATGGTATACACTACTATCTGCTGTCCTTAAATTTCTTCTCACCCCAACGGCATGGTTTCAGGAAGGGTTACTCCTGTATGACGAACCTGCTGACTGCGGTGGACATACGGACAAGCGTCCTTGATCGCAAGGGGAAGGTGGACACCATTTACCTTGATTTCTCTAAAGCTCATGATAGGGTTAACCACATGTGTCTTATTAACAAGCTCAAACAATTGGGTATCAAACCACCTTTAATTGACTGGCTCAGTTCATATCTGACAAATCGACATTTTAAGGTCAGGGTAAACTTCAAATTATCACACGCTATGGAATGTCCTATTGGGGTCCCCCAGGGCTCAGTACTAGGACCTCTTCTCTTCCTGATTTATATAAATGATCTTCCTCAACAGGTAACGTCAGACATATTGCTCTTTGCCGATGACGTGAAACTTTGGAGAGAGATACGCAACCAAGAGTATATACAGGCACTTCAGGAGGATCTGAGTCGACTTTAAAGTTGGGCAGACGATAACGGACTTACCTTTGACGCTTCAAAGTGTAAAGTAGTCCATCTGCGACATGTCGCAGATTACAGTTACAACTTAGGAAACTCCTCTCTAGTAGTATCCCGAGTCGAAAAAGATTTAGGAGTTCTGGTGCCCTACGACTTAAAGTCTTACGCCAACTGTGACAGAAATGCCTTTCGAACAAACCTTGCACTGGTAACATTGAAGCGCATTTTTGGTCAGTTTGACGGGAGAACTTTCCACCCATTCTTCAATAGTTTCATTCGTCCCCATTTAGAGTACGGAAACATAGTATTCCCTCCTACACTCCAAAAGGATAAGGACACTCTGGAGCGCATCCAACGGCGAGCCACGAAATCAGTTCGTGGACTCAAATTTAAACCTTACGATGAGCGCCTCCAATCACTCGACCTTTACCCATTAGAGTATAGGCGTCTTAGATGTGACCTTTTAGTGGCGTACAGTATCCTTAACACTCCTGGACATCCTCTTAAACACCTAATTAAGCTTAGTCCCAACACTAACCTAAGGGGTAATACCCGGAAATAAGAGATACAACATAGTAGAACGGACTGCAGGCACAAATTCTACTCCTTAAGAGTTGTCAAATGCTAGGATTCGCTGCCAACTGAGCTAGTCCAAGCAACCTCCCAGGAGTCCTTTAAGGGGCGACTTCATCTATTCTAAAGAACTAAGGATAGTATCTTACTATGATTTACCAATTCATTGTTTTTTCTCTTTTATCGTTAACATACCTAGGTTCTTGCCTGGAGATACTGGTGGTCCTCTGCTACTAGACACGGGACCCTGTTAAGCGAAAGCTTCTTCTATTCCGTCCACAACCATTTGAACCATTTGAACCATTTGAAACTATAAAATATATACTCATAAATAACTGATGGAAAAAATAGAATACTTTCTCTGGACGAAACCGTAAATTTGGAGTCTCACATTTATACGGAGGAGCGAGTGTAGAATAAATGAGGGATTTAAATTGGCTCGGCACATGTTTATTGAATATTGTTTGGATATTCGAAACTGAGGTTACTCTCAATGCGCGGTGGTTTCAACAGTGCCCCTCGAGGTCAGCGAATAGGTTCACGTCAATGCCAAACATAAAGGTGTTTTCTGGCAGCTCAAATCGAGACCTGGCTCAAAAGATAGCCGATCGTATTGGCTGTCGACTAGGGAAAGTTACTTCTAAAAAGTTCAGTAATCAGGAGACAAGGTTAGTAAAGTCTTCTAGACATTTATTTCGTCAACGACAAGTCTGACAATTGTAAATTTATAGTGTTGAGGTTGAGGAGTCAGTCCGCGGGGAAGACGTGTATATAATACAAACTGGCGGTGGGGAAGTCAATGACAACCTTATGGAACTACTCATAATGATTAGCGCCTGTAAGATCGCTTCAAGTTCCCGAGTGTCCGCAGTCATCCCCTGTTTCCCATACGCAAGGCAAGACAAAAAGGTGAGTCTGACACTTATTTTCGCTTAATGATTAAAATTGCTTGTAATTTTACAGTTATAGAAATGTAACTGAAGTGTTTGTGGGAAGAACAGTCACTAAATCTTTTAATCATATCCTTCTAAGTACTGCAACCTTATTAACTTCAGATGAATTATGAGTGCGTCGGTACTAAGTAACCAGATGCGCCATGTTGAAAACTCTTCTGGTTCCTGCATATTATTTGTACCTTTGGAGTACACGGTGTTGCATGGTGAATTAGCATTTATAGTTACGAGTCTCGTATCCAGAAGTGAAGTTAACAAAATGAAAGGGGAGGAAAACCAGTAGGGTTTCAACAAGTATGGAACATAAAAGCTACCCACGAAGTGGTCGTGTGTGGGTGGCTTCATGCAGTTGTCCTTTGGGCACTGCAGTCATGCTCTCAGGACCACTTCTAACCCAATTTATTTTTAGGCACCTCTCAAAGAACCCTTCCCCGGGAAGTGATAACTGCCCTCCTACCTTTAACAAAACTCAAGATCATTATTCATAATTAATTCCCTTCTTCAATCAAAAGAGGTTGACTTCACCTTAATCCAGAATCTTCTGTGTAATAACTTTAATTGTAAGTAAAGCTTGGTTGAAACTACGTGCACAGCGATTGATAACATATACTCTCACTGCTGAACCATGATCTACAAAAGTAGAAAACATGAATGTCGTGAGGATGTTTTTGTCATAAATGTCTTTGGAGCATTGCTTGTGCTTCATAAAACGACCGAGTAACCGAAGTTGGAGTTAAGCACAGGGTATTTAACAAGGCTCACACCAAGAAAGGTGAGCGTCAAAAGGGGAATAACAATTTTAATGGTTCGAAGTTTTGTCGGTTTACCATCCGATCCCTTCGGCTCTATAACTAACTCAAAATGTAGTTTCAAACGTCCATTGAAGAGCCTACTTTCAGCGAGTAAGGTCTTTTTTCTACTTTGGTAACAATTCATTATTCTTATTATTCCAATCATCTTACGTCATACGTCTATTTCAAACAGTGAGGGGAAAATCCATTTAAAGTGGTGTTTGTGTATTTGATTTCCAACTGAACAAGATTTTGTTATTAGGTGGTTGAAAATGTAAAGATTGTACACAATGTAACGAAGGTGAATATTTGCTACGAATTGTATTAATAGTTAGTATTAGGAAGTGATGAATTATTCAGTAGCAAGACAAAAATTTACAAGATCATCTTCAGGAACGTTTGCTATAGATTAAATGTCAGCACTGTAACTGTACTTTATGGAAGAATAGTAGAAAAATAATATCTTATTTCAGCAAACTTAACCTTTCTGAGACTAATTAGCTACTTTTGTCTTAAAATAGGACAAGTCACGCGCTCCTATCTCTGCGAAATTAGTAGCTAATATGCTGTCAGTTGCCGGAGCTGATCATATCATAACAATGGACTTACACGCCAGTCAAATCCAAGGATTTTTCGATATTCCTGTTGATAATTTGTATGCTGAGCCTGCAGTTATCAAATGGGTCAAAACAAATATACCAGAATGGAAAGATTGTTGTATTGTTAGTCCAGATGCTGGTGGCGCTAAAAGGTAGTCTGTGTGCATTTATTACTAAACCATGATAAATTTATTTCTATAAACTTAGTCTAGTACTCTTTCCAATTGTTGTTAGAGATATAGAAAACTAAGTGAGTTAATAAGGATAAGTGGTGCAGATATCTAAACAAACCAATCCACTTTGCCTTTTAAACTTCTGGTAAACATCAATCCTTAATACACAACATCCGATAAACAAGTTATTCACTGCTTTTTAAAGTGGGATTTGATGGAATAAAGACTATTGCTTGAAAAAGTGTAGTGTATTGACTGGCTTCTCAAACCATTGAAATTATTAGTAATCTCCAGGTTATGTGTGTAATAGTCAGAAGCCAGTCTCAATTTTGACTTCACAAATGACTTGGCTTTTCGATTTTATACGAACCAGAAATCCCAGACAAGAACTGTCAGTGTATCACCAGTTTCAGCAGTAGTAGGCCTCAATATTCACAAAGGGAGTGGCAAGATCCTAAAATACATCACCGAAAACAGTACTCGAAAGCCAGCGCCTGAAGAAGTGTAAGCTTTTACGTATCGTGACAGTATCATTAATCAATAGAGGGGATCTAGTGCAGACGCATGGGCACGGATTAGCAGTGCAAGGACAGCATTCTTACAAGTGAAGGAGATTTAAAACTGAAAAAGACTTTCAGCCAACACCAAGGTTAGGATTTGTAATACAAACATCAAAACAGTTCTATTGTATAGAGCTGAAAATTGGAAAACTACTACAACCACCATAAAAAAGATACGGGTATTTATAAACAGAAGTTACACAAAGTACTCCATATCTGTTGACCAGATTCTATCAGCAATGGTAGAGACCATATCGGCTTCCAGCTGAGCAAGAAATTACAATAGGACGCCGAAGATGAATAGGACGTGTATTGCGGAAATAACCTAACTTCCTCGCGAGGCAAACTCTAACTTAGAATCCTGGTGGCAAAAGAAAAAATGAAAGATCAGAGAACACAATGTACCGAGAATTGGAAGCAGACACCAAAAGAACGAATAGAACTTGGGAACAACTGGAAAGGAGTACCCAAGATAGAAAGAATTAAAGATCTCTGGTTGGTAGCTCATGCTCTACGAGGGGTAACGGGGGTACACAAGTAAGAAGTCAAGTCTAACTTCTCAGTCTCCGTAGTAAAAAGTTCGTGTCATAACTACCACCAGAAAATCCTATATTCCAACACAAAGAGTTCCGTGTAGTCAAACTATCTACACACAAAAGATAATCTTAAACATATCAGTTCTAAGCTATATATCTTGAATATGAACACATACTCGTATTGTTTCTGTTCTTACAAGGGATTCATACGTGGGAGTCTGAGTAAACAAGCACATCTAATAAAGTTTCAGTCTATAATTTTTCTCAGTTTATGCTGACAATAATAACATCATTAATATTACAACATCCTCTAACAATTTGTTGTTAATGATGAGGTTCATATAGCCTGTTTATAAATAGACTAGTGGTCACTTTATTTTGAGATTTAATCAACTATTTTAATCATACCACTGCATAAGTTTTCATGTGATATATTCAGTTGAAATGATCACCTCTTGTTATTCCACTCAGCTTCAGAGTTGAGAAGGATCAAAGCCACTAAGACAAAATGGTTAAAATCTGACCAATCCCTCCAACTCGATGTTTCAAGGTGTTAACATACGGAATTATCAACACTTCTGGTCTCATACTCCTCGACGTTAGGATTATCTAATGATGCCTACATTTCTGTGGACAGACTAAATCTGCAACTATTCCGAAGTTACCCTAATTTAAGTAAACTGCTATAGCTCCCACTGCACACGAATCTAATCTGTCACACCAGACATCTATCCAGGCACTTAGACGTCTTAATTACTTCTAACCACACTGAAAATAGTGAGTCCTAGCACACATGCCCGTAAAAATACGCATTATTTTTATGGTAGAAATCATTTGTGTCATAACTTGTGGCCTGTGTGCCCTGTTAATGTATAAGGTAATGATACAAAGCAATTACAGAACAGTGGATTATCGACCAGACCAATGACGCATAGAACCTGTACGAGCAGCTTAAAGTCCTTATCGGTCCTGCTTACCACCTAGCCCAGCCTGTTAAGTTCAGAACACCAATCTCGGCCTCTGAGATATGAATCATGTATTCCAAACATACTGGGCTTATATACCAACCAGACAGATTACATCATACTATTAAATATGAAACAACATTTGTACAAGATGTAGCCAAATATGGCTGTGAATGTGGGAGGTAGTAATTAATAGACAGAACAATTTACATGTTTATATCAATTATACTGAGATCAGTAAAGGTCAAAAACTCTTCACCAACTGATAATCTCAAAGCCCAGTTTCATCTAATTAATCGATAGCACTGTTTTAGGAATCTCACCCATAAAGTCGAATGGCTGACCAAGCTTCTTCCGGGTACCTCAAACGGTCAACACTAATCATTATACTAACTTCAAGATCCACCTTTTATTATTTTCTGCCTACATAATTTATGGGTATTTTATTCAATCGGTTTGATTTTCTCAGTTCACTCTTTTATTTTCATTTTATTCTTTGATTCGTTTTCAGAGTAACTTCAATCGCAGATCAGTTAAATGTTGATTTCGCCTTGATTCACAAAGAACGGAAACGTGCAAACGAAGTGGATCGTATGGTTCTTGTTGGAGATGTAAATAACCGTGTCGCTATCCTGGTTGATGATATGGCAGATACATGTGGAACGATATGCACTGCGGCAGACAAGTAATACACAATTTTATTTTGAATATTTTTCCTAGTAAACTCATCTAATTAATTCATATACGGTGTTGCTAGTGTTGTATTTTCGCGATATGTCCACTTTATCACACTTCAATCTATTTCTGCGACCACCTGATCTTTATTTCCTAATTTAAGCTCTTAATGTTCTGTTCGTAAAATGCAGTAATATTAGGATCACTGAAACCGAACATTGGTTATCTAAAAAGAATTCTTGTTGTCATGGGAATGGAATTCCAATGAATTTAAAATAACTTAGCGAAATTTCAGTGGTTTGAACACATTCAACAGCAAGAAGATCGTAGTTTGGAACTTTATTTTATTCCTTCTTGCTAATAATATCAATTCTGAAACTAGTGTGCTATGATTGGTGTTTATATACTACGAATTCAATGTTATTATTTTGGTTCATTGAAGTAAGATAATATTGCTTCAAAAACAAAAAAAAACGTTAGGCTAGAATAGTTCACAACAAAAACTGAGTTCTTGTTCTCGCTTTGTTTACTATTGACATCCATGAATGGTTTATCTGGCTGTAACTAAATAAGATAACTATCGTTTGAGGATAATAATATTTATAAAATAAGAATGGTAATTTTGCTGAAAGGGTTGGTGACTAATTCTGTGTTCAATCAAGAAGGAAATAATATACAACTCTTCATGTTAACCCAAATTTATGTACTTACTAAAATACTATTTATTCTCTATGATCACCTGCGAATTGCCCGGTTTTCTTACTTTTGGAGTGTCAGCTCTTTTGCTAGAACAGTTCGAAATCCAGATACAACTTATCTATTTGAGCACTTCATTAAACAACCTAATACTCTTTTCAGATGCGTCTACTTAAGTGGCACTCGGGATCAAGACATTCCAATTCATCTGTTATATGTTATTGTTACCGATTATTCCAAAGTAGTTGTGGTGGCCTAGTAGTTATCCCCTTCGACTTCTGGTCCTTTGGTTACAAGTTCGAATCCCACTTTGTCTACTTCGATTTGCACATCCGGATATTAGTAACCTTCACACCTTAATTGTTGCTCAAAGCTAAGTACATAGATTTGTACTAGTTAAATGAGTTTACAAAACAAAATGTTTGTAACTACATAATAAAATACACAGTGGGATGACAATCGTCTTAATTATTTCTTATTAGACGTTTTGTAACGACTCCAACCGAAAGTAACTAACATGATGCCATATAAGAAGAACACAAAAAATGACTGTCTTTCATTTTCGAGTATCTTTTACTTTATTTGAAAATGTGGCAGTTTAAATCATGTATTCTTGGGAAAAAATTGTGACATTGTAAGCACTAATAGTAGTGTGACTTGAGAATCGCCATACAGATTCCTCCTAAATTAGACTTGTTGAAATTCACTTTATGAAAGTCAGCTATACTACCCTCCTCATGAATGAAGACATTCTTTATTATTGATCGCTACTGTTAAACCTTATGTTTTCTGTCTCGTGATATTTATAATATTTGTTATGTTTCTGAAATTTACAGATTGATTGAAGCTGGCGCTGAGCGTGTTTACGCTATCTGCACTCATGGTATATTTTCAGGCCCAGCTCTGGAGCGAATTAATAAGTCAGCTTTCGAAGCTGTCGTTGTAACAAATACTTTGCCACAAGAAGAAAATATGCGGAAAGCTCCTAAAATTCAGGTAAGGAAATTCTGAAATCAGCACTAATGTATTGAGATTTCAACTAACTAGTTGATTAAATGTATGAATTTTAATGTATTCGTATCGTTTTTTCTCGAAGCGTAGACAAATGAGAAATAAAATACCAACAAGTACCGTGTTTCGCTTTGAAATTTTAAGTGTTTAGCGACGTAATACTTTGTAAGCCTTTCGTAATACTGTGCGAATTCACATAATTTGAATTCATAGTTTTTTTATTGGGATCGTAAACCGATTAATGTTAGACTACCATTGAAAACCTGGAAGCACTGAACGACCGTTTCGTCCTATTGTGGGATGCCGGCTCAGTGGTCCAGTAGGTTAAGCGTTCGCGCGCGAGACTGAAGACCCTGGGTTCGAACCCCGTGAACCCCCTGTGGTTACGCACTGCTGAGAAGTCCCATAATAGGACAAAACGGCCATCCAGTGCTTCCAGGTTTTCTATGGTGGTTTAACATCAATCGGTTCATGATCTCAATCAGAAATCTTATTGCAATATTTATACATTTGAAAAATAGGTAGTGCAAACGTTTGAGCAGCCCACCATTTTTTCAAAAGGTTCGGAATGCGAATATTCCCGTGAATACAAAAAAAGCATCTGATCAACTTAATATATGTTTGCATATAAGGATGTAAGTTAAGTTTATTTAGTGAAAGCTAATGAGTGAACACAAGACAGGTCGAGTTCTTAATCTAATTTCAAAAGTTAAGGTTCAGTAACAGACAAACAATGCGAAATCTCTCATAGTTGGGGTAGTAGTACTACTACTACACTACACTTCATGTGAGAACAAAAACGGTAAAATAGAGTAGGTGTCTAATATTTGTGGGACTATACAACTGTTAAAACTCCATGGTTAATAGCTTAAATATGAGGTGATTTTTTGCAATCCTCAACAATTTGTTCTGTTTTATAAAATCGATAATCAATGTGAAGTATAAATTGTTTGAAATCAATCTCTTTATTTAAGGAAACACTCATTTTTTTTCTTTTGTTCTTCTCTTCAGTGTATTGATGTAAGCACTATGTTGGCTGAAGCTATCCGTCGAACACATAATGGTGAATCTGTCTCCTATCTATTTAATCATGTCCCTTTGTAAGAACAACAATAATAATCCTGAATAAATCACCTTTCAAATGATAAAATAAGAGACAAACTGGAAAAGATTGTTTTCTTTATCACTATCCACTTTACATTTGTATTTTCAGCATGTTAAGATTTTTTTTTTCTTTCGAAAACTTCTATATTTTCTAGTCTTGTTCCATTTAATCTAATGTATTTTGTTCATCGAACTATTCCATAATGAAATATCTCTATTCATCATTAAATGCTTCGAATGTTGTTTGTTTTGTTTCTTTTTTTTGTAACAGAAAATAATTGATTTACCTATAACGTGTTTAGTTTTGATTTGGTTTGGTTTGATTGTTTTCTATTCTCTTTTTTTTCTTTTTAGAGAATCCAATAGTCTCCTTTAAAAGTCTTTTGTAATATATTCTGTCGAAAACATAATCCTGTAATCCTGAATAGATCAGAGATTGGAGACAACAAACTATTGTGAACAGCTGACTGAATTGTATTAAGTTTTTGACTGAGATCATGAACCGATTGATGTTAGACCACCATTGAAAATCTGGAAGCACTGGACGGCCACTTCATCCTATTGTAGGACTTGACCAGTGGAGCTAATGTGTGTCAGGTAGAGAAAGGTATCTACCTCAGTACAATGGGAGATGGTCGCGTAATTTTGTGGATTGGTTGAGGTTAGATATTAACATTGTTGGATTCCGGCCATCTCAGTGGTCTAGAGGTTAAGCGTTTGCATGCGAGACCGAAGGCCCTGGGTTAGAATCCCGCGAGCGGGAGGAGTTTCACAGTGCTTCCAGGTTTTCAATGGTGGTCTAACATCAATTGGTTTATGATCTCAATCAAAAACCTAATAATCCCCACAATCCTATACTGATGAGTTGTATTAAGTTTGAGACTGTTGGGCAATAATATGCAAAGGTTTTACTTACCATTAAAAACACTGTAACATCTATGGTTGCGGTCTTGTAGCCCCATCCTCTAAAAATATTCATTCTTGTTGTTTTCAAGGCAATAGGTTCCTTATAAAGGTTATATAACTAGCAATAAATATTCCCGCTATTTTCCCAGTAAATTTCAGTTCATTTTAAAGTATCTGATCATTTAGCCTTTTCTTTCTGATTCCAATCATATTTATGACAGTTGGCCAAAACGTTTTAAGTAAATTCGTATATGTCCATTATAATTTTTAATGATCATTAGAATGTTCTGTTCAAGTAAATAAGTTTGATCCAACCTTTAGGTATAATAAAAGTAAAATGAGTTTTAAAAGCTGCTTCATATAAACTTAAAGCTAGAATTAAGATTATAGTCAAACTTAGATTACTCATGTTTCCTCATAATGAAGGAAATCATTGCCCATCTATCTGAAGTTTGGTGATGTTTTCCTAATATATTAGTAATAAGGCCCCCTTGTACCAATATTTATGTGTTAAATTAAATACATGGGGACACAGCTCTCTGCCCTGGTAAGGCTGAGGGTGAGAAGAGTCAGTTCTCTCTCTCGAAATGCTCTCACATGGTCATGCGTATACAGCCACTGTCAGGGGATTCCAACTCACTACCTTCTCGCGTCGGGGGCGTTGTTTACGAAATTGTGAAGACGAAAAACGAATAACCGGCGCTTTAACCGGGAGTTGGAAAACCCTGATTCCAAACCATTGGTGCACATGGGCTCTAGTAACCTGAAGGAACAAATGGCGTATGAATCAATCGTTGGTCACCGGCTACCATGACGTTCAAATGCCTTGTGGATCAGACTTTTAGGTCAAAGGCTCCGGGTATGGCCCCCTAAGACCACCACCTGTTTCTGTCTGGGCACGCGGGCAGTATCACAGCCCACATATAAGTCATGTGACTTGTGTGTCGCATATGTATTCGGTGCTCCTTTTCTACCCACCCTTATGTGTTCATATAATATATAAAAAATGTATATATGAAAGTTTGAGCTGATTTCTGTTTTCAGCACAACCACTAACAGTCAAAAAGTTGATCAGGTGAACTAACCGAATCGTTTCTTTGCGAAAAGCCAACTTATTTCATTGAACTTTTACCCTCCATTTGCAGAATCAATCAGACGAGCAAATCTAATTCAGTAGTAAGACCGATGAATTTATACTACCATAAGGTTAATTCACACTCGTCAATTATGCACTTATTATCAGAAGGGGTTTTGTGGAGATTCTAGTAATTTTATAGTTAAATTCGTGAGTCAATTGAAGCTAAACCATCATGGAAAACCTGTAAGCAGTGGACGACTGTTTCGTTCTATCGCGAGACTCCTCAGCAGTGCGCATCCATGACCCCGCCTCGCGAGATTAATCATTGTATTCCATGAGATAGTAACTTACTGATGACAATGGTGGACGGTGGCTCAATTTCGTGGATTGGTTGAAGTTAGATGTTAACACCGTTGGTTACTGATTCAGTGGTTTAGAGTTTAGGCGTTTGCGCGCGAGACTGACAGGTCCTGGGTTTGAATTTCGCGGGGCGGGGTCGTGAATGCTCACTGCTGAGGAGTCCCACAATAGGACGGAAAGGTCGTCCAGGTTTTACATGGTGGTCTAGCTTCAGTTGACTCACTAATTCAATTATACGATTGTTAATATTGTAGTGAACGAGAACACAAATGAGGACAACCAAATGTAATTGAATTCAAAATTACAGAATATCTTAGTAAAACCTGAGAATCATACAATAAATACTTCATTTGTAAAATGTCGATCAATTGTCTCAGACTCCATTGTTCCTTCATTTCCACACCAATCACTCTGTTCTCGTTCTCTTTTCTTCGATCTTCTCCCGTCAGGCATTTCACTTTCGGTTGCGATACATACTACTTATATCTGTCAACATCAGTAGTACATCTCTCACTATTAAGGATCATTGTTGGACCTTATTCCTTTCTTATATGTCATTATTTTGTGAATATTATAATTATTTTGAAGTAATATTGTTATTATTGCTAAACGATAAGTTTTCATTATCTGCAGTTCCTTTCATTTTCTACATATCCTGTTGAATAAATTTCCACTATTCTACAATAAATCCGTTCTTTTGAACTAACATGTGTGTCCATATACATAGTATTTTTTACTAAATTGAGAGGACGAAAAGCGAATGTTCGTTGTTTTAACCGGGTTGGTGGTGTTGGAAATCTCTGATTCCAAACCAATGGTGCACATGGTCTCCAGTATCCTGAAGGAACAAGTGGCGTCTGAACCAGTCGTTGGTCAGCGACTACCATGGGACTGCATCTCCTGACGTTGCTTCACTGCCTTGTGGATTTGACATGTAGGTTGAAGGCATCGGGTGTGACCCCCTAAGAAAACCACCTGTTTCTGTCTGGGCACCCTGCCAGTATCCTAGCCCTCACACAAATCGAATGATTTATGCAGCGCATATGTTTTTAGTGCTCCTTTGTACCAATCTTTATGTGTTTAAATAAATAAAATGAGATCTATGGGAATGCTAACTTAGTCCCTTTATATTAAGGTCCACATTTGTCAATATGTTACAATGTGTTTTGTAAGAGTAAACTATAACTTCTAATAGTATCGGATTAATAATGCGTTCATCTTACAATTTTTGTACACTTGTTTTCTTTTTCTTTTTTTTGCTTCTGTACATCCTTTTAACTTTTCAGTGATTTGATTTTATCATGATTGATGAAGAATCAATTGACTTGATTGCTTCAAAAATTCATCTTCTACAAAGATCTCAATTTATTAATCTACCATTGTTACCATTATTACTACTATCGGATTTTAATTCATCATCAATTCAAAATAACTTATCAACCTCTAAAAATTATGCCAATCCTTCTACTACTACTACTATTACAAATCCTCCTCCTCCTCCTCCTACTTTTACTAGGAATAGTAATAAAGGTATGGAGAAAAACAAATCACTAAGAGATTACAATCATGCAAATGATTGGTCTAGATTAAATAATATATCTGATACAAAGGTGAGTTGAAAGTTATTAGTAACTTATTCTTAAAATTGATATAGTTTTAGTTAATTTGATTAAATGGAGTAACTTATATGGTAATGAATTAATTTAAGAGAGTCCTCAATGAATAACTAGATAACTAAAGAGGAAGCCTTCATCTATTGTAATATACATATTTTCAAAATTATAAATGATTTATTTCAATCGTCACTTTATGACGTTCTTAAGTTAACTTGTTTAACCTCATAAGTCATATTTCATTGTTAGTTATGCAATCTAATCTGAACTAAACTAATAATCATTGTTCAATTGTTGCTCGTTTTTCAATAAAGAGTTACTCATTTTGAATTCGATTTAACAAATTCTTTAGAGGTTACTTAGTTAAATATATAACCCTCTGTTCATTAGTGCTTTGCTTTGAGAATGCAATAAACATTGAATGTTAATTGATAGAGGTAAAGCAGAAGTGTGTTAATCAGTATGTTTGAGATATATCCATGTCTCATCTTGCAAATATAAGTATAAAATAGACGTAGATTAACAATTGGTACATTAAGAAATGTCAGTTCATAAAGTATGTTTTTTTTTTCTTGGAACTGTGTACTCAGTTAATATCCAATAAATCTAGCGAAATAACTAAATGAATGAGTATGTTTAGTGAAGATTTATATATACCAGTGAAAGAAGTTATGAATCAGAAACAGAATCAATAAAAATAACTGAAATGAATTATTTACTAGAATCTATGTATAATACAAATGTTGTCAATGTGATCTTTCTATGAAACGTCACCATATAAGTCATTTGGTAAGATTAGATTTTCTAATTCCATTACATTGATTAATTCAAATCTCTTGCTTACTATCTTTTAATAACACAATAGATAATTACTATTTATTTATTTATTTTAACACATAAGTATAGGTACAGGGAGGCACCAAATACATATGCGCCACACGAATCTCAATTGATTTGTGTGAGGGCTGTGATACTGCCCGGGTGCCCAAACCGAAGCAGGTGGTTTTCTTAGGGGGCCACACCCCGAGCCTTCGACCTGAAGGTCTGATCCACAAGGTTGTGGAGCATCGTGAGGAGATGCAGTCCCATGGTAGCCGGCCAACAATAATTGGTTCATACGCCATTTGTTCCTTCAGGATACTGGAGCCCGGAAAGCGCCGGAAATTCGCCTTTCGTCCTCTCATTTTTGTAAACAACACCCCCGCCACGAGAAGGCAGTGAGTAGGACTTCCCTGGCAGAGGCTATATACGCATGGCCATGTGAGAGCATTTCGGGAGGGAGGGCGGACTCTTCCCACTCTCGGCCGTACCAGGGCATTTGGGGGCAGATAATTACTATCAATAAATCATTTGGATTTACTATTTTCTCAGTACTATAAGTTTGTGTATCTTTTATCTCGTTTTTTTCACTGTTCTTACAGTGTGAAAAATTAGTTTTGCATTTATTGTCACTACTTTTTTATTGCACATGGTTCTATGTTACTTTGTGTTCTAAGTATTAGACTACTTTCAGAGGTGTTGGCGCCCGGGCAGTATTCCAGCCCTCACATATATCGATTGATTTATGTGGAGTATATGTATTTGGTACCTTCTTGTATCAATGTTTATATGTTTAAATAAATAATACTTTCAGCATCAGGTTTAAATATGTTACGACTAGTTCTATGGACCAGAATATACTAGATAGTTCTGTGTAGATGGTTCAGACAACGAATAAGAAATCTCATGACCAATACCAAAATTGTACTGTAAAATTCCTTGAGAGGCGTCTAAAGTAAAGTAATTCATGAAAACAGAATGAAGCGTTAGAAATGCCCGGTAAACAAATAACCCAATTTTTAGCTCCGTAGATTTCTGTTTCCTCTAGCGCTGTTTTAAAAGTATAGCATTGATACAAACAGAAACGCATCCTTACACTTTCAAGAATCTTTATTCCGTTGCTGAAGAGCTACGTCACTATAATATGTGAAGCCAGGATCTGTTGATCTTCGCTTATATTCAAAACCATTCGAGTTGATTATTGTTATGATAGGCGGTTTCCGAGATCTGATACTGATAAGTGTATTAGGTTACCGAACAATATGCATAATCATATATATATGTTTCTACCCTTTTAAAAATCAATACACTTCCTGACCAATGATATGTATCTGTCCTTCAAGTCATCTCTTATTGTCATCAAGTGACCCTGTCTGTCTACTTCTGATTAGATCACTACATGACCTTTCCCTCTTGAAAAATTTAGTCCTCCCTTTGGCGTTGGGGAAAAAATGTTCAGTTTTCCTTACCTCTGATTTATAATCTGGCTTTCTTCTCTGTGGATACATGGTGTCACGTGAAGTCCAAGTCTCTATCAAACATTGATATGGATGACGATACATCCTTGAGTGAGGATGTGTACTGGATTATTCCGGGTGGTTTTCTCCATCATTCCTTCCCCTTGTGATAATTTTGAAAATCACTGGAAACTTCTGCTTCCATTTGTGCACAATATGAAAATAGGAAGATATTTGATTATAAATAAAGTCAGATGACTGATTAGACATTTTTAAATCTGTGATCCAGTCGAGGCCCAATCAATAGACTGAGAGACTCATCGGTAATCTAACATCAAGATTTGATTATCAGATCATTAAATTTGACTGTACATTTGATAATATCAGAAATTTCGATTGGGATAACTGATGCATGCCTTATGCAATAATTAATAGGATGGATGCTTGGCCGATCAAGTTTTGCGAGAAATCGAGGCAACATTGGATACAGAATCCGAGTGCAGTGTGATAATACAATCATTAACATTGAGGAACACATAATTGTATAAGCATTTAGAGTTGGGTTTCAATAATTCATGTACAAAATTGATTCTTTTTAACATTCGATGATGTAATCAGGGTTCCCTGCGTTTGTGAAATCACTCCCTATGGCCAGTTACCCCACATTTTAAGCATTAATGATCATGCCCGACATTTTCAACATCTATTGGGAGGCCTTGTAGAAAAACGTGAATTAGAGTCATATACGTTATACATTAGATTCGGGCGAGGAAAATTTCGCTAATCATGCTTTGCGACAATAATAGTGCGATCTGAATGAGAAATTCTCATCAATTCAAGTGAATTGGGATTTGAACGCTTTAGCATTTTAGTATCATTCTTAAGTTTAATAATATGACAACATGCATTTGTGTTATCTTTCGACGTAAAAATGAAATCTGACTCGACTCTGCTTAATATTTTAGTACGGCTACCTCAGTCTGAAGGTGATTGCAATTTGTATACAAACATAAAGCACTTAAATTTGTCGTCTGAAAGTGTATATAACCTGAAATTCTCTCATTGATTATTAAGAAATACTGGTCGGCGGTCTATGCTCCGGGAGTAACAGGCGTAAGTGCATATGAAACAAAATCATCTTCAGATCTCTTAACAGTTTAAAGAGAATTATATCGCAAAATTAAAAGAGAAATCGTAGGGTTTTTGGGTTAGATAAGGTTCGAATATTTTTCATGCTCGATTATTCCAAGCTTACGAAATATGTCATCATGATGAGAAAACTCATTTTGTAAAATATTCTCATAACTATTTGAACCATGATTCAACTGTGACACCAGCATCAGGATCAAAATGAAATTCGCTCATTGAATTGATCAGTGATTTGGTGGTTGAACCCCTTAATTTGGATAATTGTACTAATTTTTTTTGAATTGACAACTTTAATGCCATCATTTCGATCATTTTCAATTGTGATGCTTGAAATTCTTTTTACTACTGCTGCAAAATAGATTTAAGTTGATCTGATGAAATTGACATTATGATAAAACAAGCTAATCCACAAAATAATCTAAATATTAACCCTGAAATATGTTCTGAAAAGAACTGTCAGTTTACCAATTAATTGACTATCTTGAACAGATGAAGCTTGATCAATATTAAAGCTGGTTATTTATTATTCAACAATTTATCGTTATTCTTTCATCTATTAAAGGAACGTAGTTCCTTTCGACGTTTACTTATGTCCTATTGGTGTCCTAGACCTATAAATGGAGCTCAAATGTTACTCGAAGAATTGAAATGTTCATATTGCTTCTCTACTGGAATTGACAAGTTAGTATTAATTCTTCATAATGTTGAACCGCAGTTTTATTTGAACGTTGTAATTAAAATGTGCCGCTATATTTGTTGCATAATTAAAAAAAGAAACTTATTATATCATATGGAGGATATTGAAGGTTGTTCATCAATGAAAGTTTTACAGTTAGTGGTACTATACAATCATACTAGTATTTATTACACATATCATATATCGAAAAGATATTATTAATTTCAGAAGGGGTTTTGTGGATATTATAGTAATTTTAATAGTTGAGATCATGATTCAATTGAAGGTAGACCACCATAAAAAACCTGGGAGCACTGGATGGCCGTTTCGTCCTATTGTTGGACTCTTCAGCAGTGCGCATCCACGACTCCAAATCGCGAGATTCCATGATGGTCTAGCTTCAATTAAATCATGATCTCGACTATTAGAAAAATTACTATGATATCCACTAAACCCCTTCTGATATTAATCAACATATGCTCACTAGTAATTGGCTTCAAAAGTTATTTCCTAGAGTTTTAGTGAGAAGCAGTGACCAGTGGAGTTCAACCGGATCTGTTGTGAGATGATAACTCACTGATGACAATCGTGGATTAGTTCAAGTTAGACATTAACACCGTTGAATGCCAGTCATTTCACTGGTCTAGAGGTTAAGCGTTCACGAATGAAACTGATAGGTCGAGAGTTCGAATTTCACGAGGCGGGATCGTGAATGTGCAGTGCTGAGGATTCCGCAATAGGATGAAACGGCCGTCTAGTGCTTCCAGGTTTCCAATGATGGTAGTCTAGCTTCAATTGAATCATGATCTCAACTATTAAATGCATTATTAATTGTTTGATTTTAAAATCCTTTAGCAGATCAAAGAGCATAGAATCCAGTAAAATGAGATTTATTAATAAGTAAAAATTAATAGTTATTTGTGTTCTCTTGATGAGTATACAAAAGATGGAGGGAGATATTGACAGGTAGATAAGTGGGAGCCAAGACCTTAGTGAATCTATCAGTTTCATTACTATTCATCTTACTATTCCTACATAACTATTGTTGATATTCAGCCACATTTATTTATTTGAACACATAAATATTTGTACAAAGGGGCACCGAATACATATGCGACACACAAGTAAGTCACTTGATTTGTGTGTCGGCTGTGATACTTCCCAGGTGCCCTGTCCGAAACAGATGGTTTTCTTAGAGGTTCACATCCGGAGACATGGAACCAAAGGTCTAATTCACAAGGCAGTAGAGCAACGTCAGGAGATGCAGTCCCATGGTACATCAAGATCTCTATACTTTACCCAACGTCTGCATCAAATCAAGAATATGTGATTTCTGAATAGAAGTAATCATGTTATGGCCCATAATCACTTTATTCTTATGTATTGCTTTGATTTTAGTGATTTTTGTCTAATCTCAGTGAATCTTAGTCGTCTTCTTTTATGGCAAAATAAAAATTTAGAAGTATTTTATTCTTTAATAATCAAGTATTGATTGTACATTCCTATTTAAAAAAACCCAGCTTGGACAATCTACTTAATGGAGGTTTAAGAACCAGTGAAATTACAGAAATAATCGGTAAATCTTCTAGTGGGAAAACTCAAGTAAGTAGTGATTGTATGTTTGTATTTGTGTTTTTCGAATATTCTGATTAATAATACCGTCTAATTATTATTATTTATTTATTTGAACACATAGATATTGGTAAAAGGGGGCATTAGATACATATGCGCCACACAAATCAAATGAAATTTGTGTAGGGGTTGTGATACTGCCCGGGTGCCCAAACCGAAGCAGGTGGTTTTCTTAAGGGACCACACCCGGAGCCTTTGACTTAAAGGTCTGATCCACAAAGTAGGGGAGCAACGTCAGTAGATGCAGTCCCATGGTAGTCGGTGACCAACGGTTGGTTTAGACACCACTTGTTCTTTCAGGATACTGGAGACCATGTACACCATTGGTTTGGGATCAGGGTTTTTCAATTCCCCTGGGTGGACTCTCCGTGTGCACCAACCCGGTTAAAGCGCCGGACTTTCACCTTTCGTTCTCTCAATTTAGTAAAAAACACCCGCCACGAGAAGGCAGTGAAGTAGGACATCATTGGCACAGGCTATATTCACGTGGCCATGTGAGAGCATTTCGAGAGGGAGGGCGGACTCTTCCCACTCTCGACCGTACTAGGGCGTTTGGGTCATCGTCTTTCAGTGTTTCTGAATGGCATGAACCATACAGACTGCTCCTAAATCAACCGGACGTGAGGCACCTAGAAAGCAGCTGGTCACCAAGGCTGCGCGCAAAAGTACCCCAGCTACCGGGGGCGTGAAAAAGTCACATAGGTACAGACCTGTTTGTCTCCATTTCTCAACGTAACGTGTTCTTTGGTATTCCTCTTCTTGTTTGACTGTGAGGATTCCAAGCGAGGACTTGCCTTGTGACGCAGTTAAATGCTTACCTCAATGTTCATCCTATCCACTTCCAGCGCTTCTTTCTAATTTCTTCCTCCGCTGGAATCTGGTTTGTTCTCTCTCACAGTAGGTTGTTGCTGATATAGTATCTGGCCAACGGATCCGAAGTATTTTGCATAGGCAACTGTTAATAAACACTTGTATCATCTAGATGATGGCTTTCATAGTTTTCCAATTTTTCACCCCCTACAGGTAGAACTGTTTTGACATTTGTACATTTGCACACGATTAAAATGTCCATCAAATTTGGAAAGTAATTTTAAAGAAATATGATTTAAAGCAGGTTTTTCACAAATACGTATAATGCTGAATAGCGTATAGCAGCTTACGTGCAATTTAGTTTGTTCACATTTGATTTAGTCAAGCCCTTTATTTAACTTATTTAACTGACAGAGTTATTCTTACAATAACAACTTATCTATACTGTTATAATTCTCATTACAACCCAGCTATTCATATTGCTTAGTAGTCTTGGTCACCAATTCACTCGACAAGTCCCCAAATCAGAACACGGTTAAACAGGAAAGAAACTATATTCCAAATAACATGGGTAGATGGAAGTAGGAAGCACAATAAGAAAAACGTTAGTGTATTTATAATTTTTACATGAGAAGATTTCTAGAGTGGTCTCCAAGTGTCGTCTAGCGCTGATTGGATAAGAAACAATCAATCAACGTACACCAACACAATCTTGCACGGAATATGCGTTACTCCAACCTATGTCCCGCTAACATATATAATTGTACTTTTATTATTGTTGCACTTATATGAATATGTATGCTCGAGCATTGCTTACTGCTTATAGATATATTCATTCTGCTAACCTTACTACTAGTCGATTCGATGTATGTGTATATTTTAATCATGTTCATTGACTCGCTAGCCCGCTTGATTTTCGGCACTACTCTTTCATGCCTGCTTAGCGTACCTGTAATTTTGGTGATCAGTGCGTAGTGCAATAATAAATTTAATCAACACTTCGTATTTGCCTACTGATTAATACACCTTTGGGGTGTTATCTAGTAAAGGTTATCAGGACGAACTGTATACGAAGTTTAAGGATTATATTGAATACCAACCACCACAACAAGCGAATTTAATTAAAATGAAATTTGAGCGTATTGGCCATTAAATTTCAACCTAGTAAGATTTGAGCTGATAAACTCACTGCGTAACGTTGTGTAAATGACTACTGCAAGCTAAAGGTTACTGGACAACTAGTTCTTCCTTGTTAGTGTCTTTTCACCCATGTGCATATCTGCTTAAGATAATATCTTCTAGTCTCATTATCAAATCCAAGTATCCTGGCTGGTTAACGAAGATGCAATGAAGTTAGAAAACATACATAACTGCAAATTCGAATTGATTGTTTACTCTTCACAACAAATTCCAGAAATAAAACCCATTACAAATCTGTGAAGTGACATTCATTCCGAGTCTAGGAACTAATACCGAAATTCAACGATTTGAACGACACCAGCATTTCGAAATGTTAATATAACAATTACTTCAGAACGTCTATTAGAAAGAGGTCAAATGTAATAAGAATTGTTTGTAAAGAGTTATTTATTCCATTATTTTATCCTAATACTTACGACCCCAAGTAGTAATAGTAATCAGATGTTTAAAGTACCTACCATGGAAATAGGCATATTGGCGTTGTGAAACATGGATTTCTGATGAATGTTATAAGATGATGATACAGTAGTTAGTTTAATGTTTTTTTACTGACCTTTATTATCGTTCGTTATCGTTAGAATCGTTATTTTTGTTGAGAAGAAACCTGGTAGGAATTTCAAGTGAATTGATTAGATAGTTAATAAGTTATTTTTCTGTAATTTATTACACCTCATCGGTTATATGTTCACCTATTAAATACTTGGTTACTAAATCCTACCTATTTTAATTAGCTGAAAAGAATGTTTTGCGCAGCTTTAAGTACAACCTCAAAATGATAGATTTTCTAACAACTATTCAATTATACTGTATGTTGATCTTGAACTGTTTATCTTATCGTTGTTTTTGTCTGTTTTATTTCAGTTCTGCCTTTCTGTATGTGCTTCTGTACTTCGAAATTATAAAACTGTATCCATTATCTATCTGGATACAAAGGGTGATTTCATTGCAGATAGATTACTAGAATATCTTAAAAAGCAAAATCTCAAACACGCTAATGTACCGACGAATTCAGCAACAAAAGATGAATATGAAACTTCCAGTGTTCCAAACCATGTGAGTTTTATGAAACTAATTTTTAAAAAAATAGTCCTATGATGAATTTAGATAATGCAATGAGAAGATTAAGGTTATCAGTACTACATGACCTTTTTAACTGAAGACTCAAAAATATGTGTCTTTATATCCGGTGCGTGGATGACAACACAGTCTTAAGTGACTATCGTAACCAATGGTTGGAGACTCTTGGTGACATGGCTCAGAATCGATCACAATGGCGTCGGTGTATACACTCTCTGTCTTCCTTAAATTAAGAGATTAAAATCGCTTCATATCTTTCTAGGAACTAATTCTTTCTTCCTGTACTATCTCCTTATACACAATCTCTCTTCTATATATTACCACCACTGAATTAACTACTTCTATGAATCCGGTATTCATCTTGTTGTGCTAATGCGGTATGGCAACTTGGACCGATGCATATACGTACCTGGTCCTACGTTGCAGCTGACTGACTGACGTACATGATAGATGTGAACTCCCTGTTAATGAAACATTACAATTCGAATGCATATCAGCTTTGGTGCTTGTTACTATCGCCGTATTGACCAAACAATATGTACGCTAATTAAATCCTGTGTATTTCGTCTATGTTCTGTTGACAAATGACGTTGATACAACGAAGATAATAAAAGTCAAACATGAACTGTATTTAGGATACGTTTGTTTAAGACACACTTATACTGAACAGTAAATGAAAAGTACAGCGTTTTTATAAAGCATTAAAGCTCGGCAATACGCTAAATTCGCGAATAAATGGATGACTATAAATTATTTAGGAAGTACAGGAAGTGTATACCTACTGTCATTAGCACAAGACTATACGCGAGGGATTGGCAAAGTTGAGCATATGATTGACATAATAACTGGAAGAATTAGAATAATTTGTTTGTTCATAAGCTAAAACAAATCATATAGGCGTTATAACTCGAAAAATCCTACATAGTCTTTCATTTTAGGAGGAGATGAATAACCACTAAGCTCATCATCTTGGACATATTAGTTAATAGAAAAGACAGTAGCTCTACCAAACATTCTATCCATACAAAGTCTATATGGATAGGACTGTATGTAGGCTTTTATAATTGCTGTCCAGTCCAGTACAAACAAAGGTTGATAAAGTATTTCGACCATATTTGCCCTACGGATACACATGAAGAAGAAGTGAAGCTTCTCATCAAAATATGTAAATGAATACACACTAAAGCTCATTAATTGTTAGGGGGGGGAGCAGCAATATGATTGAACTCACTACGCCTTTAGCACTCAATAAACGTGTCTATATTACCTCATTATTCAATGGTGACTCAAATAGTGTTATGTTAAAACGAAAACTTAAATTAATGATCAGTAAAACTTTTCACTCTAACTCATTCTATCATTATCTAAAACTCTATGTCTACGCTTTACCAATATCCTAGACAGTATGTAAACGAGTATGTTATATCCCACTGTATCTTTCAGTTTACATGCGTATGTACACACATATACATAAGGACAAAGAATCGTAATCTACATGTAAGCGTGGTCGATCCTATACCTAAGTGGTTACCAAAGCAATTAAATTATAATTGTCTAATTATACTACAAAATAGTCATAAGGTTTATATCAATTCAACCTTCATAGTGTTGTATAAGTGTCCAGGGATGTATATTAATATGTGTTGAATATTTAGCCATATAACGATACCAATCGCCTTTATGTGTTTAAAAAAAATTCTCACCTTGAACATAGACTGAACTTCTTATCTAGTGTAATGTGATTCACAATATTTCTCTTATGTACCGATTAGATTTGAGACACTGAAGCCCACCAAATATAAAATAATCAACTTTGTAAAAGTTTGATAACAAAGGGTAGCTGCTATCTTGATATGGTTGTAGGGCGTGTGTATCGTGATGACCCAAACGAGCTATATTGGCTGGAACATATGTTCCTGCAGATACTACCATACCAGACAGGTCGATTGGAAAACGGTAGGACTAAAAGCAGCAACTCAAGGTCTGAGGGCAAAGTTGTACTGCTGACTGTAGAGGGGTGTGACAGCAGTAAGGTGTTTCCCTTGGACGATCACCATCTGCAGCGATGCTGCCTTCTCACGAGAAAGGACGGGGTTAGAAAAGGTCGACCCTAAAAATGTCACGCCTCACCTTGCCTCACAAATTTCCGTCTCCGGCGTCAATGCCCTATGAAGGACGGAGCTAACACGTTAAAAACCTCCCACAAAAGGGCCGTGTGCGTCCAGCCTCAAGCAGTTGTCCCTTGGGCTCTGAGGTCACGCTCCTAGGTCGTTAAGACCAAACTAGTCAAACTTCCTTTTCAAGTTCTTCAAGAAATACCCTTCCACGGTGTGACGGGGGTCTAGCTTCAATTGACTCATTCAACCATAAAAATACGTATAATCGTTTAAATCATCTAGATACAAAAACATTGGGTTTTAAAATCTGTATTGTCAAACATTAGATCTAGTTCCGATTCGCGATCAAGAATTTAAACAATTTAGATCATCTTGTTAACTGTTGCTATCAGTACACTACAATAAGAATAAAGATAAATACAGATGCGTTTTAATGAATGAATAAAGGAAAATCTTAATGAACTTGTAAAAGATGAAAACACAATAATTGATTACAAAACCGGAAAAAGGGACAAAAACTGTTCTACCCGACAAAAAGGATCATGCTAATAAGATGAATAAAATCC
This sequence comes from Schistosoma spindalis, assembly GCA_946903255.1. Lineage (NCBI taxonomy): Eukaryota > Metazoa > Platyhelminthes > Trematoda > Strigeidida > Schistosomatidae > Schistosoma > Schistosoma spindalis. Next base: position 41,048,792 of record OX336424.1, read on the forward strand.
TGAGAAATAAAGTTTAGAAACTAAATGATCATAAGGATCTCAGTGATAAGATAGAGAATGATCTTACTAGGACTTTGAAGAAACCTAGAGATCAACAAATAGTTTCATCAAATTTATATGAAGCGACTAAGCCAGTTGAGATTCATGTACTATGGCTAAACAGATTGCCGAAAAAACATAAACCGTGTTTCCCATTGAGAATAATTTTAGACATGAATATTTCGAATGGGTCTGGTAACCACTTGTAAACCACCTAAAAAGCAGCTTATGAAGCCTGGTACTAAGGATATCTTCCAATTTGTCAAGAATATCAAAAGTATAAACGCCAGTGAACAAACTGTGATGCCTTTAGACGTAACATCATTATTTACAAATATCCCACGCACGAAGACTGTCGAAAATGTCTGTGAATAACTTGGAGAATTAAAAATATAAACCACAGTTCTAATTGGTGTTTCTAAATTGTCATTTCTAAAATGCACCAAAAATATGAATTCCAAATTTAACGGCGCAATTTATAGACAAATAGATAGTGTTACTATGGATTTCTCAATGAATTTCATATTAGCCGATATTTTTCTAGCTTAACTAAAAAATTGACCAGTTGAAACGAAGAGAGTGGATTAATCACAAAGAAGGAAACTGTTGTAACGTGCAGTGCTCTAAATCTAATACTGTTTCTCGGTGTGCTATGTGCTATCCGCCCCCTAACACCTGACTATTTGAGTGAGAACATAAGAGTGAGCAAGAAACTATTAGACTGACGAATAATATGCACAAATACTCATATATATTTACTACTCTAATTCTCATCCATTTCATAGCCAATGAAACGCATTTGTTCTTTAGGCCACTTCTGATTGCAGTCGATTGATCTTCTCATTGGGATACTTCTAATTTGCTTTCTATATCAGGTCCTAAAGTAGAAAAACACTTGCACAAAATAAAGCACAAACGATAAACAAAAATATTGTGCTCTGCAATATAATAGAAATCTGGTTATGATGCCCCACTATACTACAACGTCTATTTACTCTTCAAATACAATACAATCCTAGGGGTACATGAGTACCCGACTAAATTTAAAAGCAAACACTTAACCATAAAAATAAAGCTATAAGAGGTTCCTACAGTAAACAAAAAGTTATGTTTATATGCACATCATTAAAAGGTGATACTTTCAGCAAGATGTTATCACTGATGTTACGTAAAATAATTCAAAAAATGTTGAATCCAAACGCGTTAAAATTCGAAGTTTTATACACTGAAAAGGTCGACCCTAAAAATGCACACCTCGCCTTATCCCACGGATATTCGTCTCCGGCGGTAAGGACTCAACAAGTACGGAGCTAACACAAAAATCACTCATAAAAAGGTCGTGTGTGACCGACCTCAAGCAGCTGTCCCTTGGGCACTGCGGTCACGCTCTCAGGTCACTATGACCAACTCTAATCCAATTTCCTTTTCAGGTACCTCCTCAAGACTGACACTGAAACAATACGTTCACTTTTGCTTACCATGGATAAAATCAATATTCAATTGAATCAAAAATTAACCTCACTAAACTTATGTACATATATTCTTCATATATTTTCACAAGTCAAGATTATCTTAACCAGCCCCACAAATGCCATAATACGCCCGAGGGTGGGGAGATGCCGCTCTCCTTCTCGAAATGCTCTCACATGGCCACATGCATACAACCATTGCCAGGGAAGTCCTACTCACTGCCTTCTCGCGGCATTACTGTTATTTACGAAACTGAGAGGACAGAAAGGGAATGTCCGGCGCTTTAACCTGGTTAGTGGATATGTAGGATTCACTTAGAGGATTTGTAAAGCCTGATTCCGAACCAATGGTGCATATGGGCTCCAAAATCCCGAGAGAAAAAATGGCGTATGAACCAATTATTGGTCACCGGCTACTATGGGACTGCATCTCCTGACGTTGCTCTACTGCCTTATGAATTGGAACTTTGGTTCCATGTCTCCGGATGTGACCCTCTAAGAAAACCATCTATTTCGGCCGGGGCACCTGGGAGGTATCACAGTCTACACACAAATCAAGTGACTTACATGTGTGTCGCATATCTATTCGGTGCCCCATTGTACAAATATTTATATGTTCAAATAAAATATTATCTTAACCAAATTCATACATTAATTTGACTATACTATGTTATTTTACAATTTCCATTAACCTATAAACTGATTCAAATTATCATTATATACTATTCAGTTTAATAAATTCTAGTTAATTTTATCAACTATCTTAAATTGGTATACTGTAATGTTTAAAAGGCTTATTAACCTTAAATATGATTATCGTTATAGAATATGTTGTATTACATTTTATACAATTATATAAAGTTTCATATTTAATACTGAAGAATTGTCTAGAGTGAATTGATGTATATTTGTATTAGAAGGGGTTTTTTGTGTGGATATTATAGTAATTTTAATAGTTGAGATCATGATTCAATTGAAGCTAGACTACCATCATTGGAAACCTGGAAGCACTAGAAGGCCGTTTCATCCTATTGCGGGACTCCTCAGCACGGTGTATTCACGATCCCGCCTCGTGAGATTCGAACTCTCGACCTATCGGTTTCACTCGCGAACGCTTAACCTCTAGACCAGTGAAATGACTGGCATTCAACGGTGTTAATGTCTAACTTGAACTAATCCATGAAATTGAGCGACACATCCACGATTGTCATCAGTGAGTTATCATCTCACAACAGATCCGGTTGAACTCCACTGGTCACTGCTTCTCACTAAAACTCTAGGAAATAACTTTTGAAGCCAATCACTAGTGAGCATATGTTGATTAATATCAGAAGGGGTTTAGTGGATATCATAGTAATTTTTCTAATAGTCGAGATCATGATTCAATTGAAGCTAGACACTCACCGATGATATTTATGCGAATATCCACATCTATTGAAATACAGTATTGATCTAGACGATTTCTGTATAGTTGTGTAAATATGTTCGCCATTCTACGGATTTATATTTTGAGCTACCATTCAAATGTTATCTGCTCCCTAGCGTATCTAGACGTTCTCACCCTTATAAATAATCAACTAGTGTTCTACACCTAAAGTTCAGATTATACAACTGGTGGTGTCACCATACGTAAATAACGCTCCAAACATATGTACAATCATTCACTTGGGATATAAATACTTATTCTACTTTTATTTGCAGTCTCATATGTACCGGGATTCTGGAAGTACTATTTGTCGTGACAGTTTCAGGTTGACTGTTTACTAGAATCCAGTGAGGAAGTCCACATTCTACTCTGGAACTCAATGCTATGGTCACATCTCAGATCAGATGAAGTTTCTGCGGAATCGCAGATATCTATGTTAAGGAACTCTATAGTCATGACTCATGAAGTATATATATATATATATATATATATATATATATATATATATATATATATATATATATATATATATATATATATATATATATATATATAATTCTTTCATCGGATACAAATCAGCTATGTTGTAATTGTGTGATTTCTTAATTCATTCGTGTTTAGGATGTTTTAGGATATTCGGTTCAATCGTATATCTTGATCTTTCAGAAGAATGAATTATTGTTTACGAGTTTATAGATCATTTAAAATGCCTTTTAGATTACACCGTGTTTCTCATATCGAATATTTCAGAATTGATTTCTTTCTTTACATTCTTTTACATAGTAATAATAATAATAATAATATTGTAATAAAAATGCATAAATCACATTTTAAAGCACAATATCCGTATAGGGGTCACATTCATATGTGATAGAATATGTCTGGAAATCTATCTACGGATCAATTTATAACATTCCTCCAAAATTCTGGTAATATAAATGTGAAAATATTATCTATAATGTTAACCTAAATTGTTAAGCTCATTAAAATATTTGTAAGAAAAAAGGTATATAACTCAATTATCTAAACAATATCAAGTAAATTAAAACTTCCCCATTTCACAAACAAATGGCTATCAGGACTCAGTAGCTAAATGGGTAACGCGTTTGAGGCAAACGGTACTGGGTTCGAGTCATGGTGTGAACATCAACTCTGAGATTCAGGTACATCTGGCTGACTAGTTCCAAATAGGATGAAACGCGCGTCAAACTGGATTCCACTACTAGGCACTATCGATTTTTTCTTAGAATGCTTGTGAAATAAGGCATTATCGAGGCAATTCGCAAAGCATGCACATATGCCTACATGAGATTGATCGATTGCAGTGCTAAACATCAATGGGAAGATTCAAGTAAACCATACCAAGTGAATGTTTGCCATCTAATTAATTGTATTTCTCCTGAATGGTAAACTTTATTGGAATTATCTCCATCAACTGCTTAGCTCTCACATTCAAGAAATCTTCAATTCAGTACAACGCACTACGATCTATAGGTTTGCAAACGGCTTCAGTGTTTCGGAAAGTTATACAACTGTTCTTAAACGTCCCCATATTTCTAACAAAAACTAACTTTAAGCGCAGAGAAAGACATTGTTTAACCTGACGACCGTTAACATCAACTCAACGTTGAATGAAAATGAAACATATGACTTTCAGCCACAGTTAAATGATAATCAGTAAAGTTCAGATGTATTTGTTGGAGGATATATATGTCTGCACCCTATCGAACGTGAAAAATTCAGAATAACGAAAGTGCCAATATTACATACTACTAAGAACTGAGCAGGCATTCATTCAGTTATGAAGAGGATTTTCATCTCGATATTCCCTTATCAGTTACGGTACACTGTTGCAATGTGTTCTATTCAAAATTATTTCAAACAAGTATGTCAGTTGACTGAAGACATATTACTCGGATACTACTAATTAGGTCATGTCATGCGGCAGTTATTCCTATCAATCGGCTACCTATAATGCATATCAGTTCTGTCTTCTTTCATTATTTTCGATCGTTTGTCATATCATTTCCTTTAGAAAAAACCATTTCACTGATTCAGTTTTCGGATCTACTATCCTAGCTGAAGATTTGCACATCATTTTGGATTTCTCAAATGACATCATCCAATTTGTTAAATATTTCGATCATAAATTCATTTGGTGTTGTTTTACTTGTATCTTCCCATTGTTATTTAGGATTGCAACTGATCAGTCTCATGTTGACATATGTGCATCCTGTGCAAATTACCTCGATATAGTCTTAATTCACAAGCATTCTAAGGAAAGATCGATAGTGGCTAGTAGTGGAATCCAGTTTGACGCGCGTTTCGCCCTATTTGGGATTCGTCAGCTGGATATATCTGCATCTCAGAGTTGGTGTTCACTCCGTGACTCGAATCCAGTACCGTTCGCTTCAGTCACATTTTGAGTGATAGCTAAAGAATATATACTTATCTGTATATCAGAACTTTCAGTATGAAGTTAAACATGAAATATTTTCAATTCCGATGCATAAAATGTTTCTCGAACGTAACTACATTTAAACTTTCTTTCTAATATTATGCTACATCAACCATAATATTTGATTGTACTTGTTCATGTTGATCTTCAATCCCTTTTCCTTATTCATATGTATTTCTACCCCTTTATTCTCAATTCGGTTTAGGATATCAAACAATGTCTCACTAGGATTCGTTGTAGTTTAGTACCAACATTTGGTCATCTCATTGATTCACTAATAACCATACGAATGCATATAGATAAAGCACGTCATCTACATAGTGGATCCTCTCCTACTGAAGAATTTTTCTCAAATTGTAAACTTATTATTATAGATAGTTTAACAATACCGTTTTTAACGTGTATGTCAACTTTACCACAATTGGGTAAGTTATTTCTTTGTAGACATATATGTTTGGTAGTATTGTCATTTGATGAATTTAATTAAAATGATTTTCATTCCTGCTTAATCTAATAGTCAGCTAATTGAAATAGTATGATAAGTCTCAAGATTAGATTTTCATCACTTATTTTCTTCAGTGTTGTTAGTTACTCTATAAGCCATATAATACTGGATTAATGTAGTATAATTGTTTACCCTTTTCTTGTCTTAGACTATCGATTCTATCAGTATAGGGTTCTAGAGATTATTAAGTTATTGGTTGTGAGATCTGGAACCGATTGATGTTAGACCGCCATTGAAATACCTGGAAGCACTGGACAGCCGTTTCGTCCTATTGTGGGACTCTTCAGCAGCGCGCATCCACGATCCCGCTCGCGGGACTCTAAGCACACACAAACACGGTTTCTGGTGAGGAGTCCCGTAATAGGATGAAGCTTCCGTTTAATGCTTCAAGGTTTGCAATGTTTGTATGGCTGTAATCGGTTCGTGGCATCAGTGAATTAGTTAAATCGTTATACTTCAATGTGAGTTACACAATTCATGTTGCGGATATCTAAACTATTTAACAAATTACTAATGAACATCTGATAGGTCTCCTAATTGAACGCTAGATTCGGTTTCTAAGCTTTTCTAGTAACCCCTAGGCTATTTCTTCACAGCAACTTGAATACGAGAGGAGAGGCGCGAAACATAGAAGGATTGGTTTACCCAAAAGTTCCTTTATGTACAGGAAATCTAGTGTTTATCAGGAACTCGACACGTGACTTCACTTTCTAGATGTTTCTGGCAAAAAGCCTAGTGAATGCTGATTGGATAAGATGCCTCTCAGTGTTTTCCAGAGCCTTCTTGGCTTTTTTCGCGGAATTTTCTGTTACTCCCAGTCACATCCGATTGCTATATTGTTTACATTACTTCCTGTTTAACATAACTGATTCATCTATATTTAATATTAATTTATCCTTATTATTATTATTTTCAGTAATTCATATTGTTTTAAATTAGGGCTAGAAACATGTTTGAATTTAAATACACCTACTTTATATAAATGAATAATGCATAAATGGTATATTTAAGTATACTTGTATTTTACAGTTATCGTGGTCAATATAAATAGCGGACTGTTTAAACTTTCTCCATCTTCATAATATTTAAAGTATACTACTGTTGCCCAACTTCGAGATCAACAGGCTAGATTCCGTAAGGATCGGTCTTGCACAGACCGAATTGCGACACTACGGATCATCGTCGAACAGTCAGTTGGGTGGAACTCATCACCCTACATCAACTTCCTTGACTATGAGAAGGCGTTAGACCGTGTGAAGAAGAGCTCGTTATGGAAACTTCTCCGACACTATGGAGTTCCTGAGAAGATTGCCAACATTATCCAGAACTCATACGACGGGCTACAGTGCAAAGTCGTGCATGTAGGACAGCTGACAGATTCATTCCAAGTAAGAACCGGAGTCAGACAAGGCTGTCTACTCTCCTCTTTCCTCTTTCTTCTGGTGGTTGAATGGATTATGAAGGCCTCAACATCTGAGGGAAAGCACGAATTACAATGGACAGCTCAAAACCAATTAGACGATTAAGATTTCAGAGATGACCTAGCCCTCCTAACTCATACACACGAACAAATGCAGATGAAGACAAGGAAATTGACTTTTCTTTCCATCATGTCAATGTAGCGGCAGCCTCTGCATCAATAGATCTCAACATACACAAAGGAAAAAGCGAAATCCTCAAACACAATACGGAGGCCACCAACTCAATCACACTTGATGGCGAAACTCCAGAAGATATAGAATCTTTCACGTATCTGGGAAGCATCAACGATGAACAAGGAGGATCGGATGCAGACGTAAAGGCGAGGATTGGCAAAGCAAATGCCACATTCTTACAGTTGAAGAACATATAGAACTCATAACAGCTGTCAACCAATATCAAAGTTGCAATCTTCAACAGTTCTACTATACGAAGCTGAAACGTGGAGAACTACTACAGCCATCATCAAGAAGGTGCAAGTATGTATAAGCGATCGTCTACGTAAGATACTCAAAATCCGTTGGCTCAACACTATCAGAATAGCCTGCTTTGGAAGAAAACAAATTAGATTCCCGCTGAATAGAATATTAGGAAAAGACGATAGAAGTAGATAGGACATACATTACGAAAATCACCAAACCGCATCACGAGGCAAGCTCCAACTTGGAATCCTGAAGGGAAGCGGAAAAGAGAAAGGCAAAACAACACATTACATCGGGAAATAGAAGCAGATATGAAAAGGATGAATGGCAACTGGAAATGATTGCTCAGGACAGGGTTGGATGAAGAGTGCTGGTGGGCGGCCTATGTTCCTCCACGAGGAGTAACAGGCGTAAAAAATAAAACCGTCGAAGTTTTGCAAAACCTAATCATAGTATAATTCACATGTGTCTGGAACGGTGTATTTTATGGTATTTTAACTAAATTTGGACTTGTTTTCATTAGCCACAAATTAAACGTAATTTTTTCAGCTTTGTTAGATACTTAGCTACCGAATGACTTTTCAAAAAAAGTTATTTCAATACATACCTATTTTCAACTTTGTTTTGGAACGAAATATCTATAAACTAATGACTAACTCTTGATTCATTCTAAAAGACAATACATTTTATTATAATTTGTGGCTTTATGCTCTATTAATATATAACGTAATGATACCGCCAATTAGAAAACAGTGATTTATCGAACTAACTAATGATGCATAAAAACAAGTACGAGCACGTCCCTTTATCACCTCGCACTGCTAGGGCAAACGATTCGAGTATGCAGGACATTATTCCTGGTCTCCTGAAACCACGCTCTAAACTACACGTAAGAGCTTTTAACGTCCGAACACTGTGCCAAATAGGACAACAGGCTTCCTTACCTAGGACTTTAGAATCTCGCTTTATCGATGTATGCTGCGTCTCCGAAACGGGCCTACCGGATCCGAGTAGCGTCATTCATTTGACCTCACCATGTCAAAATAATGAAAGGAAAAATGTCCTCTTGTGACAATCACACAGGAATCAGTTTGACCAATATAATGTCTAAAATATTAGCTTCAATAATACTTCGACGCCTAACTAAAGCTCGTGAAAAGCAGACTAGAGAAAACCAGGCTGATTTCCGACCTGAACGTGGTTGTATAGACCAGATATTCGCACTACGTCAGGTCCTAGAACATAGACACACATTCAGACGTCTCACAATGGTAGTATTTCTCGACCTTAAGGCGGCATTTGACTCTGTTGATCGTGAGGTTCTATGGCAGTGTTTGTCACTGAAAGGAGTACCAAAGAAGTACAATAACCTTATAAATGCTCTTTACTCGAACACAACTGGTCGAGTGAGAGCTTATGGCAAACTGTCATCAAAATTGATTACCTCAAGTGGTGTTCGTCAGGGCTCTCTACTCTCTCCGTTCTTGTTTAACTGTCGTTGACGTTTCTTTAGAGATGACACTTCCCTCATCTAAATTTCCAGGGGTTGAACTTCTACCGGGAGATCCACTTTTTTACTTAGAATATGGTGATGACATAGTTCTATTTGGTGAAGACGCTGACAAAATGCAGAGTCTGCTGACCACTCTGAGCAACAATGCAGGCATGTTCGGCATGCGATTTTCTCCCTCGAAATGCAAAATGTTGCTTCAGGATTGGGTTGCGTCGACACCCGAACTAGTGATATGGAGTGAAGTAGTTGAGCGTGTCGACCGCTTCACTTATCTGGGAAGTCTCATCAGCCCTCGTGGTTCGGTGTGTGACGAAATCTCAGCACGGACACAGAAGGCTCGACTAGCTTTTGCCAACTTGCGTCATTTGTGGCGTAGGTACGATGTCCGTCTATCAACCAAAGGACGAGTTTACTGCGCAGCAGTTCGTCCCGTTGAGATGGCTGGGACACGTGTTACGTATACCCAACCACCGACTTCCCCGACATGCGATGTTCAGTGGTGTAGGAGTAGGTTAGAAGAAAGCTAGGGACGGCCAGACCAAAACATGGCACAAATCCATCAAGTCACTGACAAGTGGACTGAGTCATGTTATTAGATGTTCACTACTTGGTTGGGATCCGCAAGATGATAGCAACCGATAGTTAGAGACCCTGAATGACATGGTTCAAAATCGTTTGCAATGGCGCAGTGGTGCATCCACTCTTTGTGTTCTCTCAAATTCTAATCTTCCGAATTCATCATGTCCCTTTCTCTTTTTTCTCTTTCCGAATTTTTTTCACTGAATTATACTCCTTGAATAACATCTTCAAACCCTAATGTTTCCGATTACTGCTTATACTTTTACTACCTCTGCCACTACGGAATTTGAATGGACAATTGTATCTGTGTGCTAATGTGACATAGCAACTCGAACTGATGTACGTACGTACGAAGTCCCATGTTGTTACTGACTGGCTGACTGAGAGTCCTTATCGGTCCTACTTCTTGCGTAGCCCCGCCTGTTTAGTCTAGAAAATCAATCTCAACTTCCGCGATATAATTAACAATTATACAATAATTATTATCAGAAGGGATTGTGTGGAGATTTTTAGAAATTTCACTGGTTGAAATCATGAATCCATTGAAGCTAGACCACCATGGAAAACCTGGAAGCACTGGACGGCCGTTTCGTCCTAGTATGGGACTCCTCAGCAGTGCGCATCTCCACAGAACCCCTTCTGATAAGAATCAACATATGCTCATTAGTGACTGACTTCAAGAGATACTCCTGAAGTTCTAGTGAGAAGCCCTTACCAGTGGAGATCAACCAGGTCTGTTGTGAGATATCAGCTCACTGAAGAAAATAGTGTACGGTGGCGCAACTTCGTGGATTGATTGAAGTTAGACATTAACACCGTTGGATGCCCGCTCAGTGGTCTAGTTGGTTAAGCGCCTGGCGCGAGACTGATAGGTCCTGTGTTCGAATCTCGCGATGAGCGGGATCGTGGATGCGCACTGCTGAGGAGTCCCATACTAGGACGAAACGGCCGTCCAATGCTTCCAGGTTTTCCATGGTGGTCTAGCTTCAATGGATTCATGATTTCAACCAGTGAAATTATACAATAAGTAATATATTTATAGTACTAGACCATAAATAGATCCCAACAATTAATTTGATAAAGAAAGTGTATCCGGTTTATTTAATTGATTGTTTTTCATTATCATTATTATTAACATTACTATGTACTTTAAATCAATTTATTTATATTATTATTATTATTATTAAAGGTATATCACAACTTGCTCTTATCATATCTGAACTACAACGTTTATCTACATTATATCATTGTGCTATTTTAGTTACTAATCATGCACGATCACAATTTATTAATTTTATAAATAAACAACAATTTAATCGAAATTCATATTCCTTACCATTTTCATCAATTGGTTGCCTTGGTATCAATTGGTCATTCATACCAAATCATCGTGTTTTATTTGAATGTTTAACACAATGGACAAACTATTTATCTTGTAAAATTAAAGTTAAATTAATAAATAATAATTTACATAAAATAAATAAACAAACAAGTAATTGTAATAAACATAAATATAATTCTGAAACATTTTGGGAATTTACTGTGTAATGAATACTCATCTTATATTGAGAAGATGATAGAAACAGGTAATGTTTTGGTTGTTTATTTGTTTGTTTGTTTTTTTTTATTTAGTTTATTGACAGTTTTAACTTTTGCTCTTTCATATTTTATCAAAACCTTCAACTTTTATACTAATACTAATTAAAGAATCATTAGTATTATGATGTAAGCTACTTATATTAATATAAGTAGTATATAATGATAGTCAGAAATAGATTATATTTCAATAGAAGATCGAAAAGGAAAAAAATGGAAATGAAAAGCAATTCGTATGAAAATGCATGAACAATAAAATTTTAAACAATAGACTGATATTTGGAAAAGCAATAGGTAACTTTCAGACAATTGATTGATATTTTCCAAATGAAATGTTTACTGTATAGATCTCAGATTTTAGTAAGATATTCTGTAATTTTGTGTTTAATTACATTCAATTGCTCCTATTCATGTTCTCTTTCACTGCATTGTTAATTACTCATCAATTTACAATATTATTTTGTTCTTTTGTTTTATTCACTGTTCAGTTTTTTTGTTATGAACTATTTGGACCAAGATAAAAATGTTAATGATATTTTCAAAATATCATTAGTCAGATTAAGTTCCATTTGGATCTCATTGGTTACAGTTTTAAACATCAAAAGGAAGGGTGGAACTATAATTTATGGATGATATTTGAGCGACGCTAATGTGATCTTGAAAATGTCCACTTAATAACTAAGACTAAATGTAGATTATAAACCTGTATGAGAAATTAGAATTATGATTTACAGTTGATGGTTAATGTTAGGAATTAGATTTAGGGTTCTCATCACGAATTGACATCAGCTATAATGCCAAGAATTTATTTAGCCAAATAAGTGAATGAATTTCTCGCCAAAATCTAAGACCTGTTATCCTCGATCTGATTAGTTCATCCATAAATTATAGTCTCGCCAAAGGAAGATATAAACAATCAATATGTATAAGTTAAAATTTACCCAATTCCACAAACGAGTAACTGTTTATACTCAATAGCTCAATGGATAACGTGATGGTATTTGTAGTGTATGGTATTGGATGAGAGTCCTGGAGTGAACATCAACTATGTTGTGCCGGTATATCCAGCTGACAAGTCCCAGATAGGACTTAACGTGAATCTTATATTTCACTGTTAGACACCATCTATATCTATTAATTCCTTATTGAAGGTTGCATTTTCAGATAATTTAGTTATACGAAGGAAAAAGAGGGTAAATAAGAAAATCAGTTTTATTTATTATCTATGAAATTTCAGTTTCACAACATCTATATATGGTGTTCTTTCAGTAAGCCATTGATTTATTCGATGGCAAGTGTTATTCAGTTAAGTTTATTCACAAGCCAACTATTAAACGGTATAAATAACAACTATAAAAATCATTGTATGTAGATAGTTTTGTTTTATTTTCACTGTAAATCCTCATATTATCTACATATAACTTTCTATTTATATCAATTTTGTTAATCACAATACATTTGTATTAACATTACTGTACTTAAATTATTTTTGGAACTTGTTCGTATCAATTATGGAACAACTTGATTTGTTTCACTAAAGTTCTAAAGATTCACGTAAGTCTAGTATACACAGTCTACAATACTAAACATTACTATCCCTGAAATAATTAATGGTCGAACAGTCTTGAATTGTACATCTCTCAGCATCTTTATTCATAAACTAATGTTTTAGCTTAAAGAATCACAGTAAAGATTTTGACATGTGAATAACTATAGTAGTCTTCAATAAATTTGTTAAATAATAAGACTGGACTTATGGTAGCTCTTTATAAAATAATATAAGATTGATCAACTTACCTTCTTATTCGCATCGCTTGCTTGGTCTCTGACTATTTCTTCAACACATGAACTTAATGTACATTCTTTTGGAAGTGAGAATTGCTAATCGTAGAAACAATAAATTACCCTTTTATATTCCTAATAATTCTTCGAATTGAACGCTAATTTATTATATTTGGTCGTCGCTGATTGTTATGTCGGAATCGCTTATTAATTATACTTGTAAAACAAGGAACAACTGCAATTCCCACGACGACGACGATCCTAGTCGAAAATACACTCATTTATATATTGATTCGTGCACCCATTTTGATCAATAATTAGGATGAAATCATTTATATGAAACATACCCAGGGTTATAACAAATCACTTGTTAGATGTCGTGCTGTTCATAGTTCATGTTAATTTAATAAAAGAATATCGTATGTTATACAGAATAAAAGATCACACTGAAAAAAAGATACAAACACTGCCCTGAGTAATTATCACATCGAATTAAACAAACGGAGATGCTGTTGAACAAAAAAACACGTTGAGCAAAAAGAATGTAATTTTGACTTTTCTGTCCATCATATCACTTCCTCTTTTTTTTTTAATGGAATACGTGAGAATATATTTTCTGTTCGAAGGATGTTCTTTTTCGTACTCCCTGAGATCTCCGGCCGATCACCTGGTCGTGTTCCAGCTTCATTTGAAAAATAACTATTTAACCTTCTGACTTCCATGCTTTACTCCTTCATTCAATGAATATATGATTCTCCCTCCACCACAAAACAATGTTGGATCTCACGTTACAAATAATGTGACTTTATTGATTTGAACTGTTTTATCACTGACTAGCACCTTCATTATATATGCGTATTGAGGCGTGTGAGTATACACAGAGGTTGAAGGATATTTTTGTGACCCCTAAACATTCTGGTTTCGCAATTGCTTCACTAATACTTATGTCAATTGATTTATCATAACATTGAGGAGGGATTCTATGTAACATACATGAAATGTAAGAGCACCCAACATCTTTTACAATGACATCTGAAATGTGATCAGAGTGTAACTCGCTTAAAACATTTTTCTTACACTGACTAGAGGTGAATAAATTGTGGTAATAAGTAATATTTGGTGTGAACCCATTGAGAATTTTCTTATATCTAGAAGCTTAGATTCCTAATATACCGCCTATAACTTGAGAATTCGGACGCTAGTACACTCTCAAACCGCAAAGGAGAAGACATAAAAAGACTGGAGAAAGTGTTTGTTGGGTAAGAATCCAAATGTACAGAAAATCGCGAATATTTAGAGATATTAGCATTTGTTAAATCAACATTATAATTCAACGAATCCACAAAGAGGCATGTTATGCTACTGGCCAATTGTAGCATTCCACGTTAATATTCTAGAATGCTCCATTACGTCTTGATCGGATGAAACTCTTCGGCTCTTCTAGGCCCTCTGGAGGCTCCGTCGTATTTCTGGGAAGCCGTCCCAACAAATTTGTGCCTCATATTGACTAAGGTTTTCAATAGAAACAATTGTATTGTGAGAACAAACAACATTTATTATGATATCGCCAGAACTCGAGTCATTTAAAATATTTTTCCTCAAATTGGCTAAAGACTTCATGAGAAACCAATTAATCATCAAGATATTTAGCATATGACAGCATTAAGAATTTGATCAGAAGTCGATTCATTCGAAACATTTAACTTGAGATGACTGGATAATTAGAATGAGAAGAATCTAATAAAAGAGCATTTGAACACTGCCCAGAGTTAACAGTACTAAAGAATTCGTTGATTTGTTCCTTATTACATCAGGAGGTGCATCAGTTACCTCATTAAATATGTCTATACTTTTTGAGTGCGACTCCGGATTCGATTGTCTGAATATGCGTTCCTTCAATGTACTGGTGATCATTAAGATTGAATGAACACATCTTCATTAGAGTGAAGCATTGATTTTACTTCTTTGACTCAAATTGTCATGTTCTTACACCAGTAATCGTGTCGTTTGTTGTAATAGCGACTTGATAAAAGTAACTGAGGAAACAGGATTCGGGGTACGTTAAACTGACAACTGAGTTATAACTGGAACTAGACAGTTATATTGGAAACTGAAACGTGTAAATTGACTCTGTCAGCGATCGTTATGGTTTTCTTTTTCTCCAATATTTCCGTCGCAAATGATATGACTGGTGGTTGACTGTTATCACTGCGTCCCTTATAGTGTTTCTCAATGCTTCAAGAGATCGAAACGATGGCAGCTGCACAATAATAAATATAACTTTTTCGGTATCCGTGACATTTGGAAGCACATACCAAATGCTAGATTAATTATTAGCGCTCATCGTTTTCATAGACGATGAGTAATTGACAAAAAAATCAACATAATTCTATAATCAGTTCTTAACGGAAAAGATATATCAAAAGTTACCATGTGTATGCCCTAAACATGATTGAACAAAATATTAACTACTGATTATTATTAAGTAGTTCAAATGATACACAAAATAAGCAGAACAGAAAAGAAGTGAAATCTGATTCTTCAAAATAAAGTTGATAATGCCCTCACAACTTTTCCTTACTCTGAACCCAGACATCCTTCAACTAAGACCACCTAGACACTGAAATTGTAGGTTAAGCACTTCATGCAATCCTATCAAAGAAGTACTTACGTGATTCTTATACTTTCAAGAGTATTTGCCCGTTCTATTTATCAAAATACAACGGCCCTGTACATAAACTTTATTAGATACAGTTTTATAGTACAGTCTACTTATTTTCATGGTTCAAAATGATGCATCACATTATTCCTCCGATATTAAGATCAGAGTAGTCCTCCTGTACCAACCTGTTTCTACTAAAGGCTGACCTTGACAACCAGCACCTTAAATAGAGGTCACAACTGTATGTCATAAGCAAACGTAAATGTTCCGGCTTATACTCTCTTCATTATGATGACTTTTCTTTTTTGCTTGAACTATGTAACATCTATTTTTCAGATTTTTACACCAAATACTTGATAGTTCCTGGGGACGGAATGTTATTTAGGTCTAATGAAGCTAACCGTGTCTATTTATTATGTACTCCCCTTGTCCTATGCAAACTATAAGATCATACGAATATACTTATAATTTGATAGATCTTATATATTTATTTTGTGGTTGATGTCTAATCCGTTTTTAATGATAAACGATGAATCAACATTAAGTGATTCGAAGCCTTTGATTCGTGTAAGTCGAAATTCTTTGAAAGTTACAAGGTCAATAAAATCATTAATATAAGTATTTAGAACGTTCAAATGATGTGAGAGACCGTGAGGGTGTTTCAGATAGCAGTTGAAAAAAGACACTTGAACGAGCTCGAAAGAAGTGAGACCTCATGGACACAATCTAGACTAAAAGACTAACTTCAGGTGGGCTATAATTCTATTCTGATCATGAAGAATAAAATGTCCTATGTCCACAATTATTTGCACTGATGTAGTCCAACGAAGCACGAAAAGCAATTAAAGGATGGTAAACTCACTTCACTAGCATCATGAATGGATTCTTCACAACAGATAAGAAAGTAGTTATAATAAATATCATCCGGTGCTACACATTTAACGATGAGAGGAGGGGAAATGATTAAGACCAGTTTTACGAGAGACTCTAGTTCATCCTAAATAGATCCCCGATAAAGACCTAATCATTCTGATGGAAGATGAACACCAGAATAATCACATGTGAACAGGCAATGAGTTTTGAAGGTCCACGGAAGATGTAAGAACGAAGAGAGGAGGCAATATAACTTGAGACCATCACTCGACAATGGTCAAACTACAACTGAAACCAAAGCATCATTGGCCCACTAAAGCAAACAACACTCCACTAGTTTAATATAGTTTTCCTTCAAGATGTTAACAGTCTCAGATAGTTCCCGATAGCTTTCATCAAGAAGTCTTAAGCTTCACAAGATCATATAGAAGAAGAAATGACTATGGAGAGCAGATAGAAAGGTATTTAAGATGCAATAATTTCAAGGCACCAGGAGTTGCTGTGCCCCAACAAGCAGCAGTATAAAGAATGGGCATTTTTAGACAGCTTGGGCAAGATCGAAGGAAGGGAAAACTAGGGGGGTTGGTCAGAAACTGCCGAACAAAAGCTGAGAAACCCTAGAGACAACCTGAATATACAGAAACAAACAAACATTGAAGAATAACATTAGGGCTGAGGTGCTGAAATTCGTGGAGGACTTAGGAACTACATCAGAAAGTGTGGTAGAGGAAATATGAAAAACCTGCTTAAAAGTCTGAAACTGGTTGACTGGCTGGTTATAAGTGACCTATCCTTTCACATTCTCGAATACTTGATGATTTTTCATCGCTGAATATCATAAAGTTTACTAGTTTCTTTGAGTTTAATAATTCCTGACAAAGTCTAACTTCTATAAAGATGTTATGCCATACCAAGTTATATGGATGAATGTCCTAGCCCTAATATACTTACCATCTGTGAATAATCTAAACGTAAAATCCCGATGTTGTTCTGTAGAATCCTCAGTACCTTTTTCAATGGTTGACTACGTTCACCACTGATGATAGTTCCATTCTAAATTTTCAGTTGGCATGATCATGTCACTTTTACTTCGGCTCCAAGACTGAAACATTCAGTAAATAAACAAAAATATGTTAGTTAAGTTGGTGGAGACTTTTGTATGTTTTAAATATGACTTGCTTCAGGGATTGATATTGGTTAAAGAACTGATGGAAACAGTGTAGTGATGAACAGCAGCCACCTTGTCCGAGTTCAGTATTCTTCAATAATGTTCAGCAAAACCAGAAGCCTCAGGTTTTGCAACGAGCTTAATAAAATGAAGATATTGAGTGTAAATCCGATATTTCAATACCCTAACTTCAATTAGTATATGATGTAGTACTATCATCAATCAATGTAATTAAGTGATCACTGTTTCATATTTAAATTGGCTAACTCCAGAGTTCAGGAGATTACCTAATAATGATGACGAATGTTACTTTCCTGGCTTCGGTTTCAACCGGACTGTAGGTACTGACCATTAAGTTGCATCATAATACGAACACCGCCTTCTAATTCTCTATGATAATCACTTTATCTCTATAACGACGTTCTGCCTTAATATGAACTGAATACATGTCAATGTGTTTCATCCCGTCATATATACATCAGCAGTTCAGTTTTCTAAGTGACGAGATCGAGCAAATAACTTAAAGAACGACTTCTACATTCCAGTTTATATGACATATTTAACTGATTTAAACAATGCTGTTTTCTATCCTCAGAAGTGCGCGTCCACGACCCCGCTCGCGGTATTCGAACATAGATACAATTGTCGATTCAAATTCCGTGGTGGTAGAATTAGTAAAAGTATAAGCAGTAATCGGAAAAATCAGGGCTTGAAGATGTTTTTCAAGGAGTACAATCCTGTGAAATAAATTCGGAAAGAGAAAAAAGAGAAAGGGACATGATGAATTCAGAAGATTAGAATTTGGGAGAACACAAAGAATGGATGCACCACTGCGCCATGGCAAACGAACTTGAACCTATGTCATTCAGGGTCTCTAACCATCGGTTTCTATCATGCCGATCCCAACCAAGTAGTGAATACCTACCAACATGACTCAGTCCATATGTCATTAACTTGATGGATTTGTGCCATGTTTTGGTCTGGCCGTCCCTAGCTTTCTTCCAACCTACTCCTACACCATAAAACATCACTCGGAAAAAAACATGCACCGTTTTGTTATGTTTCTGGGTAGAGAATACTTGGTGTACATTAGGGATCCAATGCACTTCAACTGCTTGTTCAACGCTTGTTGTCTACTCACTACAGTAGAACTAATCGTTTTTCCAATGATTGAAATTAGAATTATTCTGTTGAATAGATAATTAATAATTCTTCTATAGACGAAATTTCAAGTTGTCAGATAATTCTCATTTAAACAATAAAAGTAAAGAAACACGAAGTTCAGCGAAGGAATCTCTTCTCAACCAATTTATTATCAAGCTGTACAATCGTATATATATACATAGAATGGCCAGCTGACCAACTTCTATGGCTGTGTTTCTTTAAGCAGAAAGAACAGTCTCATTCACTCTTTATGTCATCGGATATGTAGTACGGAATGCATTGACGAAGAACTCGGATTCCTCAGGAAAACTCTGACGAAAAATGGTCATCCAGACCGCTTCATAGAGAAGAATATGAAAAGAAGTTATGACAAGAAATCTCGTTGTTCTATCCTAAAGAAAAACCTCTACATAAGTTTGGGATTTAAAGGTGATCGAACATCTGATGTAATCAAAAATCGTTTAACGATAGTGATTAAAAGAACATTCAATGCGGCAAAACTGCGAATGACGTTCACTAGTAGGAACTTATTTTCTGTATCCGTAAAAGATAAGCTTCTACGTCTGGTCACCTCCATGTGCATCTACCAGTTCACCTGCTCTTGTGGAACAAGGTACATTGGCCGTAGCTAGAAATGGCTTTAGACTTGGATAAGAGAACATATCCCAGTATGGTTCTACAGGGATGAAAGGAAAGCAGCTAGGAGTTCTATACTTGAACACCTAATCGACTGTAATCCTTCTACGGATCCACAGTTTGATTTTAAGGTTGTATATACGATTCGTTCAAATCTACTTAGATTTCTTCCTATCCAAGTCCTAAAAATAGCTGAAGGTCTTACCATCCATTGGCTGTAGCCAGAACTATGCGTACAAAAGAAGTACATCCTATCGTTATGGTTACCTTGGCCTTTATTATTATTATTATTACTGCATTTCTTCTTTACTTATGTCTTATATTCTCATTATTTTATTCATAAGTACTCATCATATCACTTTATTTATTTTTTACACCTCTATGGTCTTTACTTACGACTGTTACTCCTGATGGAGGAGCTCACTAGCACTCTCCATCCAACCCTGTCCTGCACAATTCATTTCCAGTTGTTGTAAGCCGAGATTCTATGACCTTTAATTCTTGTAACAAAGATATTTTAGTCATCTTACTACATTCACGTTATAATTCGTTACTAACATACTAAGTCTATTGTTACTATTCCTAGTATTATAATCTTTCTATTACGTCATTTCGTTTTTACCTTGTTCACATTTCCTCACGGAACTAGTACTTTATATATATATGTTTAACTGTTAAGGGAAACAACTTAAATAAATACAAAAGTCTTCATATCTTTACCCTAATTATGACTAATCGTTGTTTGTAGACAGATGAATTTATTGATTTACGTTATGGATTATTGCGTTGTCATAGTTACATGAGTTGATGTATAGTCAACTAAGTAAGTTAGTACCTAATAGTGAATAAATTCACGTAAATTTAAACACACCCAACACAGAAATTTATGTAAAGTTTACGGATTTACTTTAACCTTATGAATAATAAACTAGAGGCAAATTAATAGTATTGTATTTAATAGTTGATTTCATTAGTCGATTAAAGCTCGACTATCATGGAAAATCTTCTCACTCTTTCTCTTTCTCCTGGTGATCGACTGGATCATGAAGACATCAACATCTGAAGGGAAGCACGGGATACAGTGGACAGCTAGGATGCAATTGGCTGATCTAGACTTCGCAGATGATCTGACTCTTCTATCGCATACGCAACAACAAATGCAGGAGAAGACGACCAGTGTAGCAGCAGCCTCAGCGGCAATAGGTCTCAATATACACAAAGGGAAAAGTAAGATTCTCCGATACAACACAGCATGCAACAATCCAATCACAATTGACGGTGGAGCTTTGGAAGATGCAAAATCCTTTACATATTTGGGCAGTATCATCGATGAACACGGTGGATCTGATGCAGATGTGAAGGCACACGGATTGGCAAAGCAAGAGCAGCATATTTACAACTGAAGAATATCTGGAACTCAAAACAATTAGCAACCAACACCAAAGTCAGAATTTTCAATACAAATGTGAAGACAGTTCTACTGTATGGGGCCGAAAACTGGAAAACTACGAAAGCCATCATCCAGAAGATACAGGTGTTTATTAACAGTTGTCTACGCAAAATACTTCAGATCCGTTGGCCGAACACTATTAGCAACAACCTACTACTGTGGGAGAGAACAAATCAGATCCCAGTGGAGGAAGAAATCAGGAAGAAATGCTGGAAGTGGATAGGACACACATTGAGGAAAGCACCGAACAGCATCACAAGACAAGCCGTCACATGGAATCCTCAAGGCCGAAGGAGGAGAGGAACACCAAAGAACACGTTACGCCGAGAAACGGAGCTAGACATGAGAAAAATGAACAAGAATTGGATGGAACTAGAGAAGAAGGCCCAGGACAGAGTGGGTTGGAGAATGCTGGTCGGTGGCCTATGCTCCATTGGGAGTAACAGGCGTAAGTAAATAAGTAAGTAAATCATGGAAAATCTAGAAGCACTGGATGGTTGTTTCTTCCTAGTATGAGACTCCTCAGTAGTGCGCATCCACGATCCTGCACATGTAACTCGTACACAAGGCTTTCGGTCTCGCGTGCATTGCTAAGGAATTCCATAATAGGACGAAACGGCCATCTAATGCTTCCAGGTTTTCCATGGTGATCTAACATCAATCGATTCATGATCTCAATCAAAAACTTAATAATCTCCATAAGCCCCATACTGAGTAAGCCGAAGTAGAAAGTAAAAATACTAATTATACTGTTTTATGAAACAACAGGATGAACTGTCCTAATCAAATACAAAATGTAAGAGTAAAAGTGAATAGATTCGATATAAATCAAAGAAAATCATAAAGTGATTTCATCGCATGACATTGAATTGGATAGAATCAAGGTAAATAAAAAACAAACCCAACTTGCAATGAAATGACTTTCAACGACAATTTAGGAGGTCTGGTCACCAGTTTGTTTAGAAACCAATCCATAACACTATGGTTAACATCATATGTATTTAGTTATTTATTATTTATTTAAACACATAAACATTGATGCAAGGATGCACCAAATAGATATGCGCCACAGAAGTCACTCAGTTCACGTGAGGGCTGGGATAATGCCCGGGTGCCCAAAACCGAAGCAGATTGTTTTCTTAGGGGGCCACACCCTGAGCCTTTGACATAGATTTTTGATCCACAAGGCAGTGGGATAACATAAGGAGATGCAGTCCCATGGTAGCCGGTGACCAACGATTGGTTTATACGCCATTGGTTTGGAATGAGGGGTTTCCAACTCCCTTAAATGGATCCTCCGTATCAACCAACCCGGTTAAAGCACAGAAAATTCGCTTTTTGTCATCTCAATTTCGTAACCAACATCCTCACCCCGAGCTGACAGTGAGTAGGACTTCCCTGGTAGCGGTTCCATGCACGTGGAGGAAGTGCTTGCTCTCCATACTCTCAGCCGTACCGGAGCATTTGGGGGCAACGTCATATGTAAATAATGCTTGTACAACATTTTACGAAGATGAAAACAACTCCTTGCTAAAGAACTAGCCTTGTAAACACTATATATTTACCTCCTAAAAGTTGATCTTTTTATTCTAACTGTTTTCGTTCACGTAAAACATAAGATTTTTACCTAAAGACAATCTTTACAGTAGGAATATGTTTGAGTGAAATAGCAGTGGATATATTAGGATCATTGAAGTATGTAAGTATTGGGTGAGACTCTAATTTACGGATAATTTTTGAGCGAGGTTAAAGTGACCTTGAAAGTGTTCACCTAATAAATAGGACGAAATAAGGGTTGTGAATCAGTGTGATGAATTATAATTATGATATACAGTTGATGGTTAAGGATTAGGAATTAGATTTCGGGTTTTCATCACGAACTGACATCAGCTATAATGCCAAAACTTTATTGAGCCAAACGAGTGAATAAATTTCGCGCCGAAATCCAAGACCTTTCTATCCCTAAACCTGATTGGTTTGTACATAAATTACAGTTTCTCCATAAAAACATACTGAACCCATGATTTAATGAATTATATCAATCGAAATGTAAAAGCATTTCTAGATTTCGATTCACTTGGTATTGTTTGTTTGAATATTCCTATTCATGTTTACGATTTCAGTTGTTCAGTCTCTTATTGGCATATGTGCATATTGAGTGTATTGCCTCGATATTACCTTAGTTCACAAGCATTATAACGAAAGAGGGATAGTTGTTAGCAGTCAAATCCAGTTTGACAGGAGTTTCGATCCATTTGGGACTCGTCAGTTGGATGTACCTGAATCTCAGAGCTGATGTTCACTCTGGGGCTCGAACTCAGTACCATTCACAAGTGCCTTTGATGACTTAGTAGCTAAGTGGATAACGCGACAGCATTTGAAGCGAACGGCACTAGGTTCGAGTCCAGGAGTGAACACTAACTCTGGGATGCAGGTTCATCCAGCTGACAATTCCCGAATAAAACCAAACACGCGTCCTGGATTCCACTGCTAACGAATATCCATCTTTGAATATCATCTCTAGATTTTATTAAAGTTAGTAACAGAAAAAACATTTAAAAATAATGATGTATGTACAAGAAACTGAATCTCCACGGTTACATTAATATAAGAAAGAAAAAGAGATATCAAGAATGAATACACCTTTCTTTTTTTAAAATTCTTACATCTGTAATGTTTTCATAAATAAAGTTCACTTCGATAATGTTTTACATTGAATGGATTAATAACTGTAAATTACAAAATGAATTAAATCAAATTCACAAAATGATCCAATGTTGAATGAGATTAATACATCCAGTGTATACTTTTATTTCTTGGTTTATTAACTGTATCTAGATGAGTTTTGTAATCCAATTGAACTTCGTGCTAATTCTGCCTGAAATGATGTAAAGAACAGTTTGACAGAAAGGCTACGACATATTACAACCATGGACATGATAAGTACTTTTGTATTGATAGGCATATATATATATACATATATATATATATATATATATATATGTGCGTACTGCTGGCGAATCCCATACTAGGACGAAACGGCAGTCCAGTGCGTCCAAGTTTTCCATAATGGTCTAGCTTCAATTAAATCATGAATCCAACTATTAGAATATACATGTATGTATGGGTTATATTAATTAAATCTCCTCATAACTAAGTCAATATCATCCTGTAAAAGGTACAAAAAAAGTGACCCAAATGGTTCCATAAATCAAGACTATAATTTATGAACGAACCAATCAGATTTAAGGATAACAGGTTTTGGATTTTGACGTGAAATTCATTCATTCGTTTGTCTCAATAACGTTTTGGCATTTTAGCTGTTATCAGTTCGTGATAAAAATTATAAATCTAATGAATAAACTTAACCATCAGTTGTAAATCATAATTATAATTCAGCACCCTGCTTTATAACCCTCGTTTGGCCATTCTCAAGGTCAACCATAAATTATAGTCTCACAGTCCGCACAGGATGCATATATGTTAACATAAAACTGATCAACTGCAGTCCTAAATAACAATGGGAAGATACAAGTAAAACAACACCAAGTGAATTTAAACTTCACTCCATTGAACAAGCAAGTGGCTATCAGGATTCAGTAGCTAAGTGGATAACGTGATGGCGTTTGAAGTGAACGTCAGCTTTGGGATGCAGGTACATCCAACTGACGAGTCCCAAATAGGACGAAATGCGCTTCAAATTGTATTCCACTGCTAACCGCTATTCATGTTTGCTGACTATAAATTAATATTATAAAGAAAGTAGATAAATTTAAAGTTAACGAATTACAATAATATAAACTTGTGAAGTTCACACAAACTTATCGAATGTTTCGTCCAGCAAACTTATCTGAACTTCTTCAGGATAGTAATTAAAATCATCATTAAATGGAATGATTTAGAAGAATTATTTAAACATATAAAAAGAAATTCGGAGAACTTGAAGCTAATAAAGGAAATGGAGTCCAGTGACCATTAACTAGCGTTTCTCTATCGTTTGTTTGAACGAAGACATAATTATAATAAGTTGAAAATAAATATATTCAGGTAATCAACACATTTTGAAAGATACTTAGATTATGGTTCAGCTCATGAGTTTTGTACCAAAGTCACAGTTGTAATAAATTTAATTAACAGTAGTGTTAATCTCGTTACAGATAAAGAAGACCAACAGGTTGAATTGAATAGAGTTTTGTCTTCGCTTAGGGATAAAAACTACCCTAAAGAGGTTTTAAAGAAGATTATTAGAAATAAAGAACTAGAATGTATACCGAAAGACTGGAAGTTCACCATGGTCATCCCATACCGTAATGAAACATCGGAAGAAATATAGGGGATTCTAAATAAGCATGATATGAGTGTATTTTCAGCAGTGTGACACCATAAGATTGGTGTAGGGAAAGGTTTCCAAAGGAAGAAAAACAATGTCGTCTATGAGATCAACTGTCATGATTGTAATGCAGTTTATGAAGGAGAAACTTCCAGACAATTGAGTCTGAAGTTGAAGGAACACAAATAATACTTGAAAAATGTTCTGAAATCCACGGTTGACTGAAAGAAACTAGTGAATAAGTCGGCAATAGAATTACATGCACTGGAAACAGGATATAAGAATAATTTCGATGGGACCAAACTACTTCAGAAAGGTTTTAACACTCATAAAGAAAGATTGATAGCAGAGGTACTGTATATATGGGCGAACAAGAACAGCCCCAACGAAAAGGATAGTATTTAACTAGCAACTATTTGGCAAATATTTGTTAACAAGTAACTGGACCCCTTCTCTATCTAATCTGTTTATTTCACATACATCATTATTCGGACTGAAATTGATGTGGGTTATTAAAGTAATACAAAATTATGTATTTAATGGTTCTCATTTTACATGCACATCATTGATTGAAAAACAATTTTTCAACCTTCAATTTGCACCTTTATTCTTCCTTCATATAACAACAAATTTAACACCGATTATCAACGATTAATAACTCAATCTTACACACACACACAATTCATTTAGTCATTGTGAACTATTCACATGATTAGCATGTAACTAACTCATGTTATTCTATTTACTAAAGTCAACATCCAAATATGATTGAATTAGCACAGCAAAGATAGATTGTTGAAAGCTATATGTATTTCTTTGATGATTTTGATTTCGATTATTACCCTGAAGAAGTCCAGACAAGCTTGATGGACAAAATGTTGAAATTATTTTAAATTTTAATCGCTGAGATTACTTCAAATATAATGACTTCTGTATACTCAGGAACCAATTTTTGTCAAACTATTCGTTCTAACATTGACGAATATTCGTATAAATAATGATAACAATAGTAATAATAATATCTAAGATAAATTCACTTGGTATTGTTTACTTAAATCTTCCCATTGTTTACTTGAATATTCCTATTCATGTTTAGAACTGCAATTGATCAGTCTCTCATATCGGCATATGTGCATACCGTGCGTATTGCCTCGATATTACCTTCATTCACAAACATTCTAAGCAAAGATGGATAGTGGCTAGTAGTTAAATCCAGTTTGACGGGCGTTTCGTCTCATTTGGGACTCGTCAGCTGGATGTACCTGAATCTCAGAGTTGATGTTCATCCTGGGACTGATCATTTGCAGTCCTAAATAGCAAAGGGAAGTTACAAGTAGACAACACCAAGTGAATTTAAAACTTCAACCCATTGCACAAACAGGTGTCTATCAGGACTCAGTCGATAAGTGGATAACGTGATGGCGTTTGAAGCGAACGGTATTTAGTTCGAATCCCATAGTGAATATGAACACTAAGATGAAGGTACGCTATCCATCTGTGAATATCTAAGATAGACTCAAGTTGTTGAATTTCAATTACACTAAGTCTTGAAACGTCAGAATTATATATTTCTAATAATTGGGATATCACAAAAATATATATAAAACGAAAGGTTTCCTATACACTTCTCAAATTACATCATCCTATAATTAGGATAAATGTTGACAAGATTGATTCTTAAGTTGTTTAAGGTGTTATGGATAATTGAACGTATTGCTTGTGTACCAGAAGTTGTGTTTGCTTTTTGGTGAGACTATAATTTTTGGACGATCTTGGAGCGACACCACAATGACATTGAGAGTGTTCATCCAATAACCAGAACCAAATGAGGATTATAAACCTGTGTGAGGACTTTGAATTATGATTTACGGTTGATGGTTAAGGTTAGGAATTAGATTTAGAGTTTTCATTACGAACTGACATCAGCTATAATGACAAAGCTTTGTTTAACCAACTGGATGAGTGGATTTCGCGCCAAAACCCGGGACCTGTTATCTTACACGTGATTGGTTCATCCATAAATTATAGTCTCATCCTTTTAAAAAAAATTCAGATAGCTATTACTTAGAAGATTCAGAGTTCTATCAATCTCAACCCAGACTAGACATTATAGCAAATAATTGATTTACACTGACTGTATGACCCGCTTACAGGTAAATGGGTTAGAATCGAGTCGCTGACTATTTTTGTATTTAGCCCAAGTAAGTAAACATTACGTTTTATTATTATTATTATTATTATTATTATTATTATTATTATTATTATTATTATTATTATTATTACATATCTTCACTCATTATTTGAGTATGAAGAGTAGTATAGTCCCTGCTGTTAAAATGTATTTTAGTATTGAAATGTGTGACTGAAATATTATTGGTTTCAGTTAATCAACATATGCTCACTAGTGACTGGCTTCAAGAGGTATTTTCCGGAGTTTTGGTGAAAACCAGTGACCAATGGAATTCAACTGGATCTGTTGTGAGATATTAACTCACTGAACACAATGATGGACTGATATGTCCCGGGTTCGAATGTCGCGAGACAGGATCGTAGATGCAAACTGTTGAGGAGTCCCACGATAGGACGAAACGGCCTTCCAATGTTTCCAGGTTTTCATTGGTGGTCTAGCTTCAATTGACTTATGATCTCAACTATTAAAATTCATTATTAATTTTTATCGGTAACTGAACAAAACTATCTTGCTTTGAGGATTTAAAACACAATTAAAAACAAAATGAATACAATTACCTGATGTTGTCTATAAGCTATTCGTTCTTTGGCAAGGTAATTCAATGATAGCTGTTCAACATAATCAGCTATTTTATGCTTAGCTATACATATGAAGTAGATCATGAATATAAGTGGTATAATTGTGAGACCTAATAGTAATGGACCAATAGTTTGACCACGATTTATTGTGTAAAATTCCATACCGATTACGTAATGCAGTATGGTTAAAATTATCCCAATAAGTAATAATATGATACTGAATATAGCTAG
Organism: Schistosoma spindalis; assembly: GCA_946903255.1. NCBI lineage: Eukaryota > Metazoa > Platyhelminthes > Trematoda > Strigeidida > Schistosomatidae > Schistosoma > Schistosoma spindalis. The sequence goes on from OX336424.1 coordinate 41,077,343, forward strand.
AATAGTAGCCATAAAACAACCACATCTTGCTGGACCATTGATTAACGGATCAGGTGACCATATACAACAATCACTGTGTACACCATCATCATAAATAACATGACATAAGTTTCTGTTCATTGGTGAAGCTAAATGGCGTAATTGATGCTCTCGAATCACTTTTTGTTCTTCTAATGGAATTTCAGTAGTTTTCAATAACTCTTCAGCTTTACTTAGGGGAAGTGGATTATTCAGTGTTTTCATGTTATACAGATTCTGAAATCCGAAAAAGTCATTAAATGATGAAATTTATAGAAACCATTCATTGAGTAACATCATACACTTAGTTCTTCTTACCATCTTCAAAATGAGTAAAACAATGAATTGAACAGAATAATATGGATTTATTTGATTTCGTTAGGTTTTCATCAGCTGATTACAACCTAAAATAGTTTAAAATCAATATTATAGTAAAGATTTTACATACTTATAACAACAAACATGAATATGAATGAGAGAAGATTCTGGATGATCCAACGTAGTAACAAGGGTTCATGGATTTAGACTAATTCATTGATAATGTGATGAAGTAGTTGAGAATAACTCCACCTGTAGTTATTCTGGGATTACTGCCGGTTCCAAGTCCGGTTAAAGTGGGAGGATTGAGAGCGGTGTCGGTAACACCATCCCGTAGAAAAGGACCTTGCTAACTAGATTAAACAAATTAAACCATTTAAAGTTTGTCGAAGAAAGATTTGCAACTGTTCCCCTTTGGATACATAAGTCCGACTAAAGACGTTAGATGATCATAGATTGGATGAATTTGAGAAGGGAATTTGACTGTTGACTGATGAGCCTACGATATTTCGGTCTATCATTGCTCTGGTAGTTAGAAGGGGCATCAGTCTCGTGACTTTAAGCATGAGGAATCATAATTGTTCCTTCGACTCCCAAGACAAACTTTAAATGGTTTAATTTGTTTAATCTAGTTAGCAAGGTCCTTTTCTACGGGATGGTGTTACCGACACCGCTCTCAATCCTCCCACTTTAACCGGACTTGGAACCGGCAGTAATCCCAGAATAACTACAGGTGGAGTTATTCTCAACTACTTCATCACATTATCAATGAATTAGTCTAAATCCATGAACCCTTGTTACTACGTTGGATCATCCAGAATCTTCTCTCATTCATATTCATGTTTGTTGTTATAAGTATGTAAAATCTTTACTATAATATTGATTTTAAACTATTTTAGGTTGTAATCGGCTGATGAAAACCTAACGAAATCAAATAAATCCATGTTATTCTGTTTACTTCATTGTTCTTTCTCTACCTCACTATAATGGAAAATGGTCGCGAAATTTCGAATATTGGTTGGGGTTAGACATTAACATAGTTGAATGCCAGCCATCTCAGTGGTCTAGAAGTTAAGTGTTAGCGCGCGAGACTGAAGGCCCTGGGTTCGAATCCCGTGAGTGGAATCGTGGATGCGCACTGCTGAGGAGTCCCACAATAGGACGAAACGTCCGTCCAGTGCTTCCAGGTTTCCAATGGTGGTCTAACATTGTTTCATTCATGATATCAATCTAAACTCAACAATCTCCATAACCCTATACTGATAATTAAATTTATAATAAATTTTTAATAAAATTTTGTTGTCACTATACGTAGAATGCAGTCCATTTAGTAAAAAAATATATTAAACTAAACTACTGGCTGATATATACATTATAAATCGATGAGACATTTCGAAAATTGTCAACAAATTGAAGGTATTAGTGTGGTGTGTACTACTGATGTCGATATATATATGTGGTAGTATGTATCATCAATCGAAAATGAAATACCTGATGGCAGAAGGTTAAGAAGGTCAAAGAAAAGAGAACGACGGCAGAGAATGATTGGTATGGAAACGAATGGACAATAAATTCTGGGACGATTGATAGATAATTTGCAAATGAAGTATTTACTTTATGATTTTTAGATTTCACTAAGAGATTCTGTCATTTCGTATTCAAATACACTTGATTGTCCATAGTTGTATTCTCGTTTTTTACATTAAATGCTTATTTAATGATATTTTGACATCGTTTAGAGGGAAAATACTATGTAAATCATTTCAGATGGCAGTATATCAATAAAGTAATCATTAAATTTAACTTCAACGACTAAAGTTTTCAACCTTATTGAATCAATGATAAACTAGGACTTTTCTTTCGGTTTATGTTCAGAAGGATTCCTCTGTTAAACGTTAAGTGTCATGCACTCCAGTTCCTGTCACTTAGCTAGGTGGATGTATTTTAGTGTTTGATCAATAAAGATATACCAGTACTTAAAACTGATTCGTAGATTGGTTGAAGTTAGACATTAACACTATTGGATGGCTGCTACCTCAGTGGTCTAGGGTTTAAGCGTTCGCTCATGAGGCCGAAGGTCCTAGGTTCAAATCCCGTAGTGGGATCATGAATGCGCGCTGCTGAAGAGTCCCATACTAGGGTGAAACGGCTGTCCAGTTCTCGTAAGTTTTCCATGGTAATCTAGCTTTAATTGACTCATGAACTCAACTATTAAATTAATTCTAATTAGTCAATTTTGCATAGCCAACTAATTAGTTGATTGAATTTGTGTTCAAATTTAACTAAATCATTCATAAAAATGTATTCCGACTTACCATAATAATGTAAATGTATATACAACACTAATAAAATCACAACTACCTAACTCCAAATATGTTTTTGTTTTTCCGACCAATCGTTATCAAGTTTAATAAGCCAATCATTAATACAGTAGAGACAATAAGACTAACAGTATACATACCTATGAAAGTTTTGTTTGATCAACCTCCAAAAATCCACTACAAAGTTAGTTTTATGAACGTTTGATTTCTGGTACATATAGTAAAAAGATTTCATCGAAGTTCTTTCCAAAATCTTTTGTATTATATTACAAAACTATTATTGGTGATTGTTTAGTATCTCTGTCACGTCTAGCACTAAACCTATCGTTAAATTTTTTATAGTTGTATATATATTTTGAATATACCCATTAAATCAAAAGATAATTTATTCAGCAAAGACTTCCTTTACAATGACTTCATGAGTGCTGTTAGAGACATGAGGGTGTTTATCACTTTCCGGTTGCCTACACCGATGGTTCTCCCAGAAATACATCAAAGGAAAATCGGATCAGAATCAGTCTTAGTGACAAAACCACGACTAAACCATCCAGCTCCAGGAACAAAAATCCATAAAAAAAGACGGGGAAAACTACAATGAATATTTCTTTGGAGCAACTAGAAACCTATATGGAGCGTGTCATTCAGACCTGTATGCACAGTCCTTCGCAGTAGTGAAGGTATTATCACAATTTCAACACGTATGTCACTAGTGTCTACTAGTGATGTCTCGAAACCTCGCAAACGTGATAAAAAGGCTATTCCCAAGTGTAGAGATCTAACTGATCGACAACGGCTAGATCAACGTTTCAAAAACATCGATCTACAACATGTCTCAGGAACAGACGTATTACGAATGAAATAGGTCACTGGTCAACGGACCTTTGATGATGGCCTGTTAAGATAACTTTTTTGTTTAAGCTTCCCCAACAGGTTTACGTAGAAATTGTTTCATTTCACAACAACGCTGTAGACAAGCTTGTTGCATCCACCGACCGAGATCACCAAAACTTCGGACAACGAGCTACACAGGACTTTGTTACTGAGCTCTTTCGTGCACCGACCTGTTACCTTACTGATCGTCATGACCTTAGATGATTCAAAACTTCTCTAAGTAGTATTTCACGGAAACAACCTGTCTCTAGATCACGAGAGACAGGTAATTCTGATTGCTTCTCGTATCATAATCAGTACTTAAAGTCTTGAAATTGTAGAAAACCCTGTAATTTTCCAATCTCCAAGCCAACTGACACAAAAAACACTTCGAGGAACTTTCCTGCCGGCACGCGTTAACGGCAACCGTAGCCGGTGAACATAACCATCTGTTATACATCAGTGATGTGATCATGAAAGTTCGTTAGCTCGTCAACACTGGTGCAGGAGGTAGCATTCTTCCAACAAATCATAACGATCGACTGCGCGAAGCAGTTTCAAATTACAGGCGGCAAATGAGTGACCGATTGCCACGTATGGTAAGAGGTATGTTTGACATAACGTAGGTTTATGTCTTAGTTATTGCAGATGTTTCTATGGCAATCATTGGTTTAGAACTGCAAGAACATCATAGTCACCTCATCGACAACATTGAACGGATGTTAGAAGATGGGAATACTAATTTATCTGTCTGTATAATCTCTTTCTCTGGTTGTAGATTGTCTCGAGTCACTGTGAGGCACGTGACCGATTCACACTATCAACAAAAACTCGATAAGTAGCCCGAGATATACCAAATGCCACCGAAATTACAGTGTGTAACCAGCAATGTCAAACATCACATCATAAATACAGGATAAGCTGTGTCCTTGAAGGCTCGCTGACTAGCTCCCGAAAAGCTGAGGTTGGCTAAAACAGAATTCGACTAGGTGATAGACTAGAGAATCGGTCGACCGTCAAACAGCTCACTGGGATCTTTCTCGCACATGGTCCCTAAAAAGGAAAACAATGAGTGGTTTTTAGGTGGTAACTACCGGAGACTGAATGAGAAAACCATTTCTGATAGCTACCCATCGCCTCATACTCACGATTTGACGACCACCTTGAAAAGCACAGTAGTATTTTTTTAAACTCAACTCGATTATACCATATAAACAAATTCCGATGACTGCTGACGACGTTCCCGAAACCGCCAACCACACACCTTTCGGTCTCTACGAGTTTTCGCTTATGCCTTTCGGCTTAAGAAATGTTGCGCAAACATTCCACAGATTGACCGATGATGTTTTTCGAGGTCTCAACTTCGCACATATATTGTTGACTTCTTGGTTGCAAGTTCGGACAGAGAATCTCATCTTTAGCATCTGGACCTTGTCTCCAAATGACTGCGAAAACACGACATTACTGTAAACATTTAAAACAGTCCATTCGGTGCCGACCCTATAGATTTTTTCGAACTTGCTATTCATACACAAGGCATATAACCTCTAAAAAGCGAAGTGGCAGACATTGTGGATAACTCAGAACCGACCACAAAAGTTAGGAACTGATGGCCAATGCAACTTTGCTTGCACATCAGGACACCGGAGAACCCATTAGTATCGCAGTAGGCGCATCCGACTCGGCCATCGGAGGAGTCTTACAACAATGGGTTAGCCACATCTGGCAACCTTTTGCATTCTTCCCGAGACGGTTGCAAGACAATGAATCGAGGTAAGGCGCTTTCAGTAGGGAACTTCTAGATATGTATTGCACCGTGCGGCACATTCAACACTATTGAAGGCCGAGAATTCGCTCATTTCATCGATCCTAAACCTCTTAAGTTTTTTTAAGCTGGTTTTCAGACATATACTCCTTTTGAGAGTCTGGACAACTGGATTATATTTCGCAATTTACTCCAGACATTCAACACATGTCTGGAGCAACTAATGTAATTGCATACGCTTCCTGGAACATTTTTCGAGGAATATAACTTCCTAAATTCTCTCAGCTTCAAAAAGAAGACGCTGAACTTCACCATGAGCTACCTTCGACAACCCTGAAACTACGTGCCAAACAGATGGGAACAGGTAGAGAAACTTATTTAGTTAGCTATCGTCTAATCGTGCCAAAACATCATCCACGCCACGAAATGCACGTATATAAGTTTATTTTCCATTTTCGCCCGTTTTATGGCTTCGTGTACGTACAAGTGTGATTTGACGCACACTCACATTTCTTTTACCCTCTTCTCGGACGGCTGGATTAGATGAAGAGAGCGACGAAGTTTACGATAAATTTAGATTTTCATTGTATTTATTTTTCATTACTATTTTGTATTACGTGACTCCTTATGGTAAAGAAAGACGATCAGACACCGCTGAACATTGCAAGCTATCAGAAGAGTAAATACCAATGACAAACTTGTTGGGTTTTAAATTCTGACTGACCACATCTTAAAGTCATCACTACCCCACTAGAAGGTAGTGGTCTGTAATGATAAATAAATCCTTAATTTGCGAACGAGAACGAGATTCGATGACCAAGAGCAGTAAGCTAACTATTAACGCGTCCAAGCCCCGCTATTTAAAGTGAGAAGACCAAGCTTAGAATGGAAGTATATTCTGCGACAACCAGAAAACGGGCGATTCATCGGACAATTTTAAAACGTATATATACAAGTACATATATATTGATATTGCCATGGAGCTTTTAGACATTTAATCGATAGTTCGTCAATTGAATATGTGCGTTGGTGGTTAGAAATGCCTACGTATACATCTGCATACAAGCTCCACAAGATAAAATTACAAACTATGAGTTTTTGGGGATCTATTGTCCCCAACAGTGTGCAAAGCCTAGGTCGTCTAACTGCACCCTAGTTGTCCGCTGTTTCGCGTGCTTCCCTTTAGATGTTGACGTCTTCATGATCCAGTCGATCACCAGGAAAAAGAGAAGGGGTGAGAGATATAAACCTTGCCTGACGCCGGCCTATACTTCAAACGAGTCTGTCAATCGTCCTCCATGCACGATTTTGTAGTTTAATCCATCATAGGAATTCTGTATGATATTGACTATCTTCCACAGCGTTGTCCTGTCCACGCTTCCAAATGCTTTTTCGTGGTCACTGATGTTGATTCAGAGCGTTGAATTCCATTCAAATGATTGTTTCACAATGATCCGTATTGTTGCGATTTGATCTGTGCACGATCTATCCTTAAGGAATCCTGCCTATTGATCGCGAAGTTGTGCGTCTACGGAGTCCTTCATCCTGTTTAACAATACCCTGTTGAAGACTTTTCCTGGTATTGAAAGAAGAGTGATTCCCCTGTAGTTGTCACAGTTGCTGAGATCGCTTTTCTTTGGTATTTTGATTAGAAGTCATTTTTCCAGTCTTTTGGTACCTGTTCCTTATCCCAAATCTTTCTGAAGAGAATGCGGAGTATCCTTGCAGTTACCGCTACGTCTGCTTTCTGTGCCTCTGCCGGAATGTTGTCTGGTCCTGCTGCCTTGCCACATTTAATTTGTCTGATGGCCATGCTGATTTCTTCAACTGTTGGTGGGCCAACATGGATTAGGAGGTCCGTGAGTGCTGCTTTGATGTTGGGTGGGTTCAGTGAGGCTGGTCGATTCAAGAGTTCTTGGAAGTGTTCTACCCACCTGTTTCGTTGTTTTTCAATTTTGGTGATTATCTTGCCTTCCTTGTTTTTCACTGGTCATTCTGGTTTACGGTGATTTCCAGTGAGTTTCTTTGTTGTGTCATACAGTTGTCTCATGTTTCCTTCTCTTGCAGCCTTTTCCGCCGTCAATGCCAAATCCTCCACATATTTACGTTTGTCAGTTCTGACGCTCCTCTTCACTTGCTTGTTTACTTCTGTGTATTCAGCCTGTGCCTCGGCTTTTTCTGCTCTTGATCGACTGGTATTGATTGCTGCCTTCTTGTTCCTCCTTTCTTGAATTTTATCCAGTGTATCGACCGTGATCCAATCATTGTGATGGTGCTCCTTTTGGCCCAGAACCTCATGACATGTTGAAGCGATTGCCCCTTTTACCACTTTCCAGCTGCTCTTAACAGTAGTTTCCTATCCATTGATTAAATCATGAAAGGTCTTAAGTTTATTGCTGAGGGCTATCTTGAATTCGTTGAGTTTGTCAGTATCCCATAGAACAGCCATATTAAACTTTTGTGACATTTTCCGCCACGTTGTCCAGTGGTTCTTGAGTTTCAATTTCATCTTGGTGACCAGCAAGTGATGATCTGATGCTATATCGGCTTCTTTCTGTGTTCTCATGTCCTCCATCGTCCTCCTGAACTTTTTGTTGACGCAAATATGGTCGATTTAGTCCCGCATCTTGTGATCTGGCGGAGTCCATGTGGTTTTGTGTATGCGTTTATGTGGGAATATAGTGCCACTTATGGCCGGTTTATTGAAGGCACATAGATTTACAAATCTCTCACTATTTTCGTTCCTTTCTCCCAGTCCATGTCGTCCTATGATGTTTTCATATCCGGTGTTGTCCATTCCAACCTTGGCATTTAAATCTTCCATCAGAATGGTCACGTTCTTTGTTGGACACTTCTCGACGATTGACTACAGCCTATCGTCAAATTATATGAATCACTCCTCGATGTACCGATATTCTATCAAATATGTTTTCAAATCTCTTCGATCCTGACCTCTGATTGCACTGGGTTGGCATGTTTTGATTATAAAAGTTGTTACTGGATATGGCGTTGTCAAATTCTGAATACTTGTGTCATCTTTATAATGTTTGCAGACCGTCGCTAAGATATGAAGTTTCGTAAGGAACAAGATATACCGAAGCTCCTAAAAGACTTCACAGTAGTATGGGCGATGAACATTAAGCAAACATTTAGCGTCTCAAAATGTAACATTACAAGCATCCATCCTCAAAAGACAAACAAGTCAGATTTTTCTCTCAGGTAGTTTCCATACAGCGCAATTCAGGTTTTTCGGCCACGAAGAGCTCGGAAACCAGCTAAAACCACATTGAGAATGTAACCGAAATAGATGTATGAAGCTCACCCCGAAGTTTACAAGGTTCCCATCCTCATTCATCTTAAGAGATATAAGTCTCATAGATGAAGTACAGAAACAAACTGAGAAATAAGTTCTTCGGATATAGACCCTAATGTTTAGGATTCTTCTGTTTGATCTGCAGGATAGTAAAATGTGATCTGAAATGCACCCCAAATTACTCCAACACAACGTTCTATGAGCGACTGCTACAACAAGGAACACGACGTAATGGAAGTTAAAGTGAGCCTACACCTGTTCTCCATTTTGAATGCTCCTCCAGCAGAGCTGACCATAGTTACTTTACTAGAGAGCTCCGTGAGGAAACATGGCAAACACGAAGACCACTATCTTTCATCTGCACTAGCTTCACATGATGCAGGTCTCGTAACTTATCCACCACCGTCATTAGCACATCACAAGCTGATTTTTCTTCTGCCTCTTATCACCTCCGTTTGCCTGTTATTAGTGCACTTCGGTTTCCTCACACTATTCACATTATTAGTAAATTGATTAATTATGAAAAATTTTACGGATACTAAGTATTTGCCAGTACTACAATCCTCAACCTCTTCTTCCGCGAAGAGCTCGAAGCCGTCCAAATAGAAAGTCGGGATCGATTGGGTGGGGAAGTACTTTTTGAACAATGGTTGATTGGTTAGAGTGTACGCAATCCAAGCTGACTATTTGCAACAAGAGTCATGGAGCATGGTGTATGCAAATGTTATCTGGTGTGAATTGTGTATCTAGTAAAGCTAGTGAGGTCAGCATCAATGTTGAAGACATGAAAAACTATTTTTCGGGATTAATATGCCACTACAATTGGATTTCTTCTTCAGACAATCGTTTACTATCACTTCTTGTTCATTAAAATTAGTTGTTTATTATTTTGTTAGGTCGTAACGGACTAACCTTCAGGCTGGTAATGTAATAGTTACTAATCTAGAAATCCGGATGTAAACACAGGTGAATTTATTTTGATCCGAAGGTATAAAAACTCACAAATAACTACCAAACTAACTACAACTGATGCAGTGGAGTGGCTTGACTACCGCACATTGGACGTTGCAAGAGACCTGTAACCGTACCAAAACAACAAAAGATGAATACAAAAATATTATTGCCTTACATTGGCTCACCGAAATCTGTCTGATCATTCACGTGGAAGAGTGTTTTAATCATTCAAATTTAGTTACTACATTCACACTGTTCGGTGTGACGGTTAAGAATTCTGTTGGAGTAAATGAGACATTGTTTGGTTTGTGTATAAGGTAGTAGATACCAGCTAGAGCTCGCTCAAAAGTCACACGGGATTTTGTTGGTTTGTTGTTTTTCAATACTTGAGATTGGTGCTGTTCATTCGACTTAAGCTTTATTTGTGTAGTTTTAGTTAAACATTCTGCACATAATGAACCTCAATGTATTAGACATTATAGTGCTCGTAATATATTTTGTAGCCTTATTGGGTACTGGGATATATGTAAGTTTTGTTGCGTTTTGTAAATAACAGTTTTTATCAGGCATTGTTTGCATCCAGAAGAGGGACTATTACTGGTTATTTTTTAGCTGGCCGGTTTATGACATGGCTTCCCGTAAGTCTTTTATGTTGATTAAAAAATAATAACAAAGGTCGGTGCATCATTATTTGCGAGTAACATCGGAAGCGAACATTTTATTGGTTTGGCCGGGTCAGGAGCTGCAGCTGGCATAGCAGTCGGCGCTTTTGAACTGAATGTGAGTAAAGTTTTCAGTAACTCACTTAATACATAAAAGCAAACTATCAGCAAGATATTGTCTTATTGCCATAATATTTGTTAAGCATACAGGTTATAAAAGTCATTATTTAGTCATGCTACGTCATAACCTCCTGATAAAATAACGTGTTGTACTTTACTTTTAAGGCGTCAATTTTACTTCAACTTCTTGGGTGGGTATTCCTGCCGGTGTATATTGCGAGTGGAGTACGTTCTTGTCGGATCACATAACTTGTTATAGGTATTTACATTGCCGGAGTACATGAAGAAACGATATGGTGGAGAAAGAATACACATGTATCTCGCTCTTTTGTCTCTCATATTATATATTTTTACAAAGATTTCTGTAAGTTGACTTGTTTTAACTTATTTAATTGTGTATTTTTGACTATTTAAAATGTATTCATGGGATATTTGCATATTTGTTTGACATATATTTATACAAAGATGTTATTGCTGATATATTCTCCATTTTTGATTAACACACTCAACTACTTCACTCACTAGCCAGAGTAAGCATCCATGCAGACGGCCACTGAATTAATTGGCATTTAAAGGATAATTGACAGCCCAAACACCTACATGGTTAATCACCAACACAGAACCTTGAATATATGTATGTTCCATTCGCCATAACTTAGACAACATAAAAAAGAAAACGAACAAGATGAAAAGCAAAAGAGAAGACTTGATTTTACCCACAACTTGTATTGAGACAAAAGAGATACAGCTCAATAGGAGGAAATGATTTCAAATAATAGAGAACAAGGGAGGATATTTAACGTGAAATTTAATTGAAGATAAAGAACTATTGTGATTTTGCCGTCGAGATCAATTTTTGGCCTTGTTATCAAAAGTTGCCACTCATTTAATTTTGGTACTACACTAACTAGACTTAAAGCGTACCATTTTCTGGAGGTTAGCAAAGATCGATCTCAATAAAAATGAGAAATTGAAATGCCCTGATGATTGTGAATTAATATGACCGATCCGAACGTTGTTGACCATACGATTATTTTGATCTCCCCGTCACACTCAGGGGGAAAAGCATGACTAATGGAAAGTTAGAATTATTTCCAAAGTGTTTCGTCCATCATTCTCATTGGTCAACCCGAAAATAGACAAAGCTTTTATCCCTCCCTAAGACGTCTTCACTAACTGTGAACTCAATCAGTCTAGACGGCTGTCTGGCGTTAAACATTCTTAATACTTTTTCTACCTCACTTTTTTATGTTACTCACTGTTACTCTCAGTCACCATTAAGAAGTTCTACATTATATTTTTAAGTCTGCTTCTTTCATGGTTTTCATAGCTCATCAGAGTGAGTTTTAAAGCTAGTGTCAAACTAGTTTCTTGTTTCTGATACATCAATATTTGAGGTCATCTCTTAGTGGCATTTTTACTGAGATTTTCCTAGATTTAGTAGAGCGCATACAAACACTTGTTTGTACCAAAGCATCATTAGAGTTCACATATGTGCTAAAGATAGAATACTAGCATCGTAGTCTATTCAAGTTTGGATGTCGATAGTATGGTCGAATTTTATCCTCTAGTGAATGAATTTCCGGATTCGCAAGCCAATTCGGTGTTTTGAATCTGTAACTCATACTTATTATAAGTGAATAATTATGTGAACATGAATACAGCAGCCAGTCACTGTCATGTATTCTAAGGTCTAGAACCTATTGTACGAAATAAAGTCTCAATCATCATGTTGTTGGAAAACCAATCAATTCATGTCAAGAAAAGATACTTAAATAGAAATAATAAGAAGCTTAGGGTATTGCGTACATTTTGAAAGCAAAACCGATATGTGAAGACTGAATTTACTACATAATGGTTATGTTTTACTTCTCTTAACAGTTAATCAAAAATACTGTTCGCGGAGTTTGTTAGAAATATTATTTGAAGATAAGTTTTTATTTAGTGCTGTTAAAAATCTGAACTTCATTCCCTTCCGATTAGACTTTGAGGTCAGATAACTTCGTTTTATGAACAATATTGTTGTTTGTTGCACCAAAAACATAATCAAAGTCGATCCCATCAAAGTTTGCTAAGAATTCGTCTTTGAAAATAAAGCTAAACCACCCCTATTTCGTAACCTGGCTCAGACTCTTTACAACTGTTATGTACTAGCTCAAAATTTGAAAGCACTTAATCTTTAAAACACGTTATATAATATTTCGACAACCTGTAGAAATAACAGGCACCCGAATTTAATCGGTTTTGTTTCCTTGAGTTACTGTTCAGTTACAAGTCTTTCCAAAAACTACAGTCAGGACAAGATCTTAAAACACTGACCTACAAGACGTTATTTCGTAGATTTCTTATTAGATTTCAGTTTTAAATCTAAAAATGAGTAGGGTAAGCCAGTTGAAATTGGCGCACGGCTGTCAGACTATGGCGTCTGCTCAAAATGAACATTTGGACATTATTTGAATCCGTAGTTCTGTTATCAGCACGTTTTTAGAGATTTCCAACAATTACCGGGTCATTTACTTTTGTACTCTCCGTATATATCTTTAGAGTTTAGACTCAATACAATTCTTGGGGTTCATTGCATTTTATTGCTATTTAACTACGTTATTTTTGGATAATTAACCGCATGAATTTTACTTTATGTACTGAAACGTTTGATATAGCTAGTTAACTCAATGTTGTATGACGTTCTACTATGTTTCACACCTAACCCGACCGATTGCAATGCATAATTACGAGATCTCGATTTTTGATGATCATTAGCTGATCCAAGTACTCAACAAATAATTTGTTACCATTAGTTGATATTATCCATGCAAGTATATAATTGTAAACTGTTGATTTTAGGTTAATTTATATTCAGGTTCACTGTTTTTAACTGAAGCATTAAAATGGAATACTTGGGTATCAATAGTTTTGCTGCTTTTCCTGACTGGTCTTATTACTGTTACCGGTAAGATTCCGTGGCTATTTTCTCTAAATTTTAAACACGTATCAAGATGTATTCGAATCGCTACGTTTATTTGAATAAATTATATTAGTCTCTGAACGACCAAAATTGTCTAACTAAATATACAATGATCGAATAGTAGGTTTCATAATCATCAACGTGCGTTGGCTTTATATACTGTTTTGCTGGATGTGGGCAGTTTTATAAAATGAATTTAAATGACCAACCTTATGCATTTCAGTTTACTCTATTGTGTTTGCTTAAATATAGGAGTTTCGTTGTAAGATCGTTCCTAACGAGTATCAAAAGGAAATGTAAGTGTCAAGTCCATTTTTGTCATTATAAACGTTTTTAATTCAATCTCAATGTATATAGAAAATACAAATGTTTATTTGCAATCCTTGCTGTTCAACTTACCGCTTTATGAGTGGAAAAGAATATTACGTTCTTGAGTTGCTGAAATAGACTTCAAAACCAATGATTTCAGTTGTGAGAAAATTTTGTAACTTTTCTATAAGGAAATATTTTTTTGGACAAAGTTCTACTCTTTGAATAAAAATCACATAAGAAAGTTATGATACTCTTCTATCATTCTCTTTGAAACATTGTTTCTGCTTTTATGCAAAAGCATAAACTAATTCAGTCCACATGATCAGATTAAGCATTGATGCAAATGAATGCTGAAGCAATATTTGGCATTTAAACAAAGAATAGCCCATCTAAAACACTTTGTCGGGAACGTTTATTTAAAACTACTTATAAGTTATCTTTATGTACGAGAATCGGAATTTTAGTCCCTAAGAATGCCGCGATGGTAATCCCTCCCATATACCTCATACAAAACACTATTTCTTCCCCATTCGATAAAAAATAGTTACTCTATTTTTGAGGTGTTTGTACAGTAGTTTATATCCATATACTGTATGCTTAAGTTAATATTCTTTGGTCTTCTCTTGTGTATCTTCATGATACAATTTTTCTAGAATAAACAGGGGTAAAATTAAAGAGAAACTGTTTTATCTCAGTATTTAACTTACATATAGGAGCTATTATCGTCGATTTCAAGACTGTCACTGTCACATTGTTTCACATGGCACCAAGAGTGCCTTGTATTTTGAATTTTCTTCACAAAACCGAGTCATTCAGTCATCGTCAATACAAAACCTTGAATATATGTATGTTCCATTCGCCATAACTTAGACAACAACATCAAAAAGAAAACGAACAAGATGAGAAGCAACAGAGAAGACTTGATTTTACCTACAACTTGTATTGAGACAAAAGAGATACAGCTCAATAGGAGGAAATGATTTCAAATAATAGAGAACAAGGGAGGATATTTAACTCGGGTTTATTCACAACCACTCCACACAGATCAGGTATTTAACTACAATGACGTTAAAGCTTTGTTCAAATTTCAAGGATCCACTACAGCACGTCTACATTATGAGAAAATGAAGAAAAATATCAAATGACATTTTAAAATATCATCTAACCACACAACTTTGCCAAGCCATTTCTACCAAACTCATCAACAGGAACAGAATTAAGTGTCACAACCGACTACAAACAACTTACGAGAAATCAAATCCGGGTTACTACATCTCTTCAAAATAGGCATAGCTGATAAACCAATCAGTTTTATACCAACCAAATTATAAAGTGAGAAAAGAAAGAATGGCAAACACTGTTTAAACAATAAACTGCTCTAACTGCAAGAAACATTAAATCGAACGAAGTGGCTGCGCTCTTCGGCTTCGCCTGCGTTAACACCAACTAGCGATGTATTTCGCTTATATCAATGAAGATAGACAATTGTGTAGACACGTTCAACTGGGAAAATGATGAGATCTGGTAGAAAGGAACTACCAAGATAACTAGATAATTTTTAGAAGCTTGGCACTCATTTCAATCGACAATCAATAAACATATCAAAATTGATCGAATTTATTAATCATTTAGAGAAATCAATTAAAAAATCAAGATTCAGGTCAGTGAAAGACAATCAAGATAAATATGCAAGCGATGACAAAATAGAGGTCAACAGCATTTTGTCAAGGTCAATATAACAAGCCGCTAGTCATATGTGGATAAATCCATGTACCTCACTTCCATCTGGAATTTGTTCTGATGATGTCTTCTGGAAAATAATGAGTTTCACATTTAAAACCCCCTAGCTCAGTGAACACAACTCAATCAAAATTCTAATAATTCTCCAACTGTTTGCAAGTGACTCAGTTTGTCGTTTAGGGTTAAGCTGTCATTCTTAATCTGATTGCTATATTTGTTTTATTTACTCAACTCACAAGGTACAGTGAATGGATTTTAACGTATTGAGAACAATTCATAGTGAATAGAAATGAATATTCCTCAATGGGATGATTTCAACATGAATAATATAGGTCTTCAGATTGGATTTAATGGTGCCTTAGTTTCTTATTTAAAGCAAAAAGCAGAAATAAACACAGAAAACTAGTCAGTTTTAACTCAAGTCATACATGACTTTAGTATTCCATAAATCACGCATTAATGTTAAATAGAATTTAATCAGTTTTTTGATGACCAGACTGATACATGTATTGAACATTTCAGTTAACAAACTGATACTTACTTACTTACTTATACCTGTTTCTCCTCGTGGACGAACATAGGCCGCCCACCAGCACTCTATCTAATTCTGTACTGGGCAGTCCTTTCCAGCTCTTTCCAATTGTTACTCATCTTTTTCATATTTGCTTCTATTTTCCAATGTAATAAACTGATAAATTTTGTCGAATTTTGAAACAATTATCATCAACGATGAATTTCAGCCACACATAAAGGGATAGGTATTTAGGTTTATTATAGATTGCTTCACTCAAATGTGTACATAGTCTCAGAATTCAATTCTTATCTTCATTTAGAATTCTTTTTCATCAATCAGATTATGGCTTAAAATAATCATTATATTGTGTTGAATTTACTGTTATATTTGAATTCCTACTGTAAGACATGACAAGTATCAATAACTCTATTCTACTAGTTAAGTTAAATGGGTTTTATCCAGAAACAATGGAAACTATAGTATTTAACCAGCTGTAACAGTCACAAACCAGTTATAACGGTCGAACACTACCGCATCTGTGACAATACGGGCAAGAAAATCGCAGGAATATTGAAGTTTAGTTTACTATACAAATCACATTGTCTGGTAATTGACGGCATTTCTGAAACTGATAAGGTTTGTATCCTTGAGACCGATGATTTTTCTGACAAATACTAGAGTTATGTAATTTGATTAGCAAGATACTGAATTGTGTACGCGAATGGTTGAAACAGTCGTTATTAAAACTAGGGGTGATACAAAAGTTTTCAATAGTTTGTAAATGAAAGACAAGATTTAGATAAATTTTCCTCAAGTTTTAGAGTGCTTACACCAGCAAAAAAGCAATCGCGAAGATGTGTTTCACCGATTGACTGTTTAGTGATAGATCAAATCTTTATTATTTAAAAAAAAATGAGCTCTTCTATTTTTGCCGAGGCAGAGTATCTGGAAGTAATCGGTAACAGCTTCTAAGTAAGTAGAAGATGGTGGAGTTTTATAGGAAGCATAAGATTTCTGAACATGATACATATTTCTTTATTTGTTTCTGTAGTGAAACGGGAAAATATTTTATTATTTGAATTGCTTGATAAACATTATTTATCAATCCATTGTAAACAGCCTGTGGAAATACACAGAAAGGCGACTGTTCATGGTTTTATTATGATGATACTGATCTGATACTAATACACAACATCCTACGCATTAACCACTCAAACTGACTATTTGGGCGAGAAGACAAGACTGGAATAGGAAGTCTGTTGAGCTACCAAACAATATCCATGTGGAGGATCCCAAAAACATGGAAAATATTGTTCAGAATAATGTCAATATTAATGCATAATGAAGATAATCGATTTCATTTATTCACTCTTATTTGTTTCAGGTGGATTAGCAGCTGTTCTATATACAGATACACTACAGTTTTTCGTGATGATAATTGGTGCCTTAATATTAGCCATAATAAGTAAGTTTATTGACTAACTACTATTGAAGCTTTTAAGTTCAAACGGTTTTGAAATAGTCATTGAAAATGGATTTATCTGAAGTAACTTGTTCGATTCTTAACTTTCCTATCAAAATGAATGTATTTCTCAATAGATATCAAGAACTGGAACTCTATATTTGACAGTTTTATAAATACCAATTATAAATTACCTCTGATTTGCCTCTCGGCTCTCTGAGCTAAGATCATGTGTGTTCTGATTTAATTGAGATATCTAATTCATTATTGTCATGTTCTTTATTTCTTCTTTAACCCTAATATAATGCAAATAGCTCCCGTTAAGTTGGTTAATTACTTGAAATATAAGAATCATTAAGTAGTTGTTGCTTATTCATTAACTTAACTGGATGAAAAATTGTAAACAAATGGTAATATAAAAATTAAGATGAATTTGACGATGAATTTAACATTCATACTATATGATGATGTAGAACAGGATAATTCACTAATTATAATGGTTTGATAAGTTTATACTATAAGTCTATGCCAAATAAATATCTAATGTTATAACTAAATAAGGATTGATACTATTCTTTATCATCACTTAATGGTGTCGTTATTAAGATTAGCGTATGATATAAAGTTTACTGTACAAGTTATTTCTCCAACTAACCAGTATATAAAAATTTAAAACTAATCTCCCTGTGAATAGAGGTTAAATATTATTTGACAGTGAGATGGTTTACTATACAAATCACATTGTCTGGTAATTGACGGCATTTCTGAAACTGATAAGGTTTATAACCTTGAAACCGCTGATTTTTCTGACAAATACTAGAGTTATGTAATTTGATTAGCAAGATACTGAATTGTGTACGCGAATGGTTGAAACAGTCGTTATTAAAACTAGGGGTGATACAAAAGTTTTCAATAGTTTGTAAATGAAAGACAAGATTTAGATAAATTTTCCTCAAGTTTTAGAGTGCTTACACCAGCAAAAAAGCAATCGCGAAGATGTGTTTCACCGATTGACTGTTTAGTGATAGATCAAATCTTTATTATTTAAAAAAAATGAGCTCTTCTATTTTTGCCGAGGCAGAGTATCTGGAAGTAATCGGTAACAGCTTCTAAGTAAGTAGAAGATGGTGGAGTTTTATAGAAAGCATCAAAATCATCCACCTGAGCTACAAATCTTCTCCACCATCTCAAAATCATATGAGCGTGATACGCTTCTCGTTGTTCGAAAGTGGGAGAATTTCGCCAAAAGGCAAGCTTCCACTCGAGAACAACTATATTTTCTCCATGAGTGTCTTCGCCAGCATGTTCTACCAACAAGTGTAAGATATAGACCTCCAATCAACTGCCCATTAGGATGGAAAATAGCTGAGCAAAGTGGAAGGAAAATGGTACACCTAATGATAACAGATTCGCATTACAGAATCCGCAAATACCAACACGTCATAGAGGAACAAAAGATGAAGCTACAAAGGACACTCACGTCAGAACATTTAGAAATCTTGACAACAGCCATCGAGATATCATGTAAACGACACAGAGAACAAAGAAGAAACACCCTAAAGAAAAAACTAATCAAGATCTCAAAAGCACCCAAGGAAGAAAACACAAACAACTGCGTGATCAATCTATCAAAACAACCACTAACAAACACGGAAGAACGCCTACTCCAAAAAGGATTAAACTACAACACAAGCGACGCCTCAAAACTAGAATTCTTCGCAGCACTGGAGTCATCACTCAAAACTTCTGGATTCAGTGAGGAAACACAACAAGAAATAAGGCAAACTATAGTACCGCTAACGCAACAAGTGAAAGAAAACAACCAACTGACCCCACAAGAACAAAAAGCCTTGAAGAATCTTAGGACTAGAAAGGATATTGTCATAGTTCCAGCGGACAAAGGACGCACAACAGTAATTATGGACAAAGAGGAATACCTCAAAAAAGCCGAACAACTACTTGAAGATAAGAACACATACAAACGGATAGATATAAATCCTGTCAAAAAATTGGACAACAGAATCTCAAAGACATTAAACAAGCTAGTCAAAGCAGGAGAAATAACAAAACAAGATCAATGGAGAATGAAATCCAATGGACCAGTACTCCCCCGATTCTACGGCAGACCAAAAATACACAAACCAAGCATTCCACTACGTCCAATTGTAGCACTGCCCGGAACGCCAACATACAATCTATCAAAAGAAATTTCACGAATACTGAAACACTTAGTCGATTCATCCAACCACTCCATCAAATCCCCTACGCAATTCCTGGACCAAATTAAGGACATTCAAATCAACAACGACGAACTAATGATATTCTTCGATGTAACAGCATTATTCACCTCAATCGAACCACGACCAAACCATCCAGCTCAGAGAACAAAACTCCATCAAAATTATTTGACAGTACATACTTTACTAATGTTCTAATACTAAGATCTGATTTATACTATATAAGCTCATTAGAATCAATCGAAGAACAATTCGAAATATTTTATTGGTTTTTATAAATATTCAAACAAGAGCTATTCAAAGTTTATAGAAACACAACCGCCGTCTACCTTGATATGTGACGTTGGTTGCTACAGCAACTTGGACCGATATATATATATATATATATATATATATATATATATATATATATATATATATATATATATATATATATATATGTAATGTCAAGTCTTATGTTACTAATAACTGATTGAATTTGATCTTCTATTCTTAAAATTCTGACGAAATAGCATGTTGGATAGCTCATTTTAAAAGGTTCATTTGTTTTAACACATGTTGTTTCGTAGTGGCTAGTAATGGAGTCTACGATTGATTATTGAATTCACTAAGAGTTCGTTAGCTAGCTATTTAGGTTTTATAGTTTTAAACAAAGAAAGGAAAATAAGCTTCGAAGAATAAAATAATCAGTCTTTCTCTGCCATGGTAGCTAAGTATTAGTCAAATAATTTTTGAGTATTTTTAAAACAGATTTCCGTCTTCTAATTTTCATCTTCGACATGTTCCTACTGATTTTCACCCGAATTTTATTTTCCTTTCTATTCATATGTAATAATTATACAACCTTTTAGTAATTTCCTTATAAAATTTTGTAGTCCCCTTTCATTTTCTCTATGATTACTAGTAACTACAACATCGCCTGTTCTCCTCTGAGATATCACCTTCCAAGATATAAATACTGTAAGTAATGCATAACACAGAGTCTGACAAGTTTACACTGCTGCAAGTTGCTATACCACATGGCCGGTAAGAGTAGGGGATATTCGGAGGTTACTAGTATTCAATCATAGGTATCTTCGAAGCATTGCTCGTATATCCTGAGACCATCGATTAAGTATTGGAGTTGTTAGAAAAAGGGTATTAGGTAAGGGTGGCAAACCAATTGATGAAATAGTGAAACGTCATTAGTTGAGATGACTGTGACATGTTTTACGTATGCCCACTCACCGACTGCCCTGACGTGCGATGTTCTATGGTGTAGAAGTAAGTTGGAAGAAAGCTAGGAGCGACCATACCAAAACATGGCACAAATCCATCAAGTCACCGACAAATGGACTGAGCCGTGTTGGTAGGTGTGGACTACCTGGTTGGGATCGGCAAGATGATAGAAACCGATGGTTAGAGTCCTTGAATGACATGGCTCAAAATCGTTTGCCATGGCGCAGGTGCATCCTAAGCTCTAATCTTCTGAATTCTTCCTATCCCATTCTTTTTCTTTCTCTTTCCAGATATAATTCAATGGATTATACTCCTTGAATAGCATCTTCAAACCCTGATGTTTCTGATTACTGCTTTTACTCCTACTACCTTTACCACTCTGGGATTAGAATCGATAATTGTATCTCTATGCTAATGTGGTATGGCAACTCGAACCGATGTACGTACGTACGAAGTTTTACGTTGTTACTGACCGACTGACATCAGCACAGCAAGACAGAATCGCCAGGGAGAATCTCGGGGTAGAAGACGTAATAAGAGTATTATTCGTTACAGAAGTTAAGGATCGAAGTTACGATCCTGGAAAAAACGAATTCGGTAAAATAATCAGAAGAATTTTTGGAGAATTTGAAATCTTAAGATCTAAAAAAAGACAGAAAGTGAATACACCTGCGAATGATTTTGAGCCATGCCACCCAAGGTCTCCAATCACAAATTACGATAATCACGCGTGTCTCATCTGGTTGCTCCGAATCTACCTGAATGGATAACTCCAAATGTCAGTGGCTTTATGGAGTAATGCCATGTCTTGATTTCCTCGCCCATATCTTTTACGTATTGTTGAAGAAACAATTTAAAAATAAGGATGTTAATTTATTGTTTTTTTGTAAAACACAACTATTCAACAGACTAAAACGTCAACACTACTGTAACCAAGAAACGTTAAGTATCCATCAAACATAATGTGTGAAAGAATACCAAGACTTCTCTTCAAATATAATTGCAAATACTATGATTACGAATATTTTTTTAAGGAATTTCACAAGTGTTCGGTTTAGTTATATTTACACGTAAACGCTGAAATTTCATTTTTCTGTTTATCTATCTAGGCTATGTAAATGTTGGAGGCTTTAGTGGTGTCCTTTCTTCTTATGGTCATGCTATAGCCCCGATAAATGTCTCATCAAGTACAGATTCAGATATAATAATCAGTTTGGCGAATGTTCTTAACACAACAAATTATACTTCACTAACTCAATTGGCAAGTTCACCAGATGTCCCTTCTAGTTTGAGATGTAGTCTACCACCTGAAAATGCATTTGTATTATTACGTGGTATTGATGATCCTGATATGCCATGGCTTGGGTTTTTACTTGGTCAAACACCTGCATCTATATGGTATTGGTGTACTGATCAGGTATGTCATCGGAAATAACAATTAACCAAGTTTTATATCTTGAAAGATGACTGTATATTATTTTATTGTAACCATTTGTTTGTAGTTCAATTGAATATCAATGTGTAATGAAAGGCCAAAGATAACAGGGAATACTAAACTTTCCAAATATCTTTATTGACTATAACCTAGAATAATGTTGCTTAGGAGCAGTTATATAATCCTCAAATTACTGTAATCAGTTCTTATACACGATTTTATCGTCTAGTTATATATGTATTTTGGGTATCAGATATAAACCTTTCAAACTAGAACCAGTAGCAATGATCCACCTCTATGTTTTGATGATAACGACAATAGTGGCATAAATTTACAACTGTTTATAAGCTATAAGTAACACTCAGTAGCTAAGTGAATAACAGGATAGCGTTTGAAGCGAACGGTACTGCTGGGTTCGAGCCCCGGAGTGAACATCAGCTCCGAGATGTAGGTACATCCAGCTGAAGAGTCCCAAATAGAACGAAACACGCTTTGTCGTGGATTCCACTATCCATCTTTGCTTAAAGAACTTCTAACTTGAGGCTATGTCGAAGTAGTCCGTACGGTATGTTTCATTTATCTACTTCTCTTTTTTTACTGCTTTTCTTTATTGCATAACTTAAAAGTTAAAACTTTTTTGTTTTTGTTTAATACAATACAGATGATGGTACAACGTGTTTTAGCTGCAAAAAGTTTATCACATGCTCAAGGTGCTACATTAATGGCCGGTCTTATTAAACAGTTACCTTTGTTTTTAATTGTAATACCTGGAATGATAAGTCGAATATTGTTTCCAGGTAAATAAAATGTTATTTCTGTACAATTTAGTTTCAAATGTATTGTTTTTGAATCTATTATTTTTTTGAGAGGTTTGGTTCACGTCTTAGTTTACGATGTTAGCCAATTCTTATTTAGTCTATGTTACGTCCTTGATCTGTCTACGCACTATTGGCGCTGAGGTTAACTTGTCTAATCTAGATTAAGACCTTAACCTTGAGGCTAGTATGCGTGAGTTCGATGTGGGGTAGAGAGAAGAAAACTATTCAATCACCTGATTGGTTGACAAGCACGCGAGTAAGAGAAGACAAAACAACTGCAGCACTACTCGATCTATTCCCGATTTTCAGATTAATGTAAAAAAAGGTGCACGAACATTTAGATGACTAATCCGACAACAGTGTACAGTAATTGGGTTCGAATCTCGCGGGGAGCGAGGTCGTGGATGCGCACTGCTGAGGAGTCCCATACTAGGACGAAACGGCCGTCCAGTGCTTCCAGGCTTTCCATGTTGGTCTAGCTTCAATTGACTCATGATTTTAACCAGTGAAATTTCTAAAATATCCACACAACCCCTTCCGATAAAAGTACAATTATGTCAAAAGCTGGGGATTAGTGTAGAAAATAGGGTGCAAAATATTATGTTCAAATTACAATAGCTTTGGAACAAAAAGGGCTATAGCAGTGAATCATACATCAAACGAAATCCCACGTTCTGTAGGATAGAATAGGGACAAAAAGAAATATTAATGTTTTACAAGCTTCGAATTAACTGAAATAACGTCCTGAAAAATAGCTTTCGTGGTTTGTCAAGGCTTCTTGTTTCTCTGTTCACATCAGTCTATCCTTTTTAGTTTTTATGAAACCTGTCTAACTAATTGAGAAAACGGTTCATCAGTAACATTCGATTCTTTGTTACCAACGCTTGACTTACTTATAGGAATGTTAAAAGAGTACCTGTCTCCCTGATAGGTCAGGATAGTTGTTAAGCATAATCTGCTGTCACTGCCCTTTCTATCCCTTTTGATTCCATCGTTCACCACTGTGCACAATCATTACGCAAACTTTAGCCAGCATACTTTATAGTTGTCATTGACATTCATCGTTCTCCAAGACTGTCGAAATGGGTTTTTGAAGATTTATCAATTCAGTATATGCCATCAAAACTCGATGATGTTTCACCATCTTTGATTCAGTACCTGTTCGAGACCTATCGCTAGAGACAGAAATCTGTGTGGTAATGTGAGGTACAAAGTTTTAAAAACCAATCCTCTTTTGTGGAAAGACAGCATCACTGCAAATGCTAGTTACCTGACGGGAACACCTTACTACCGTCACATCTCAGCACAATCAGCAGTGCAACTTCATCTTTGGACCATAAATTTTCTGCTCTTAGTCTGATTGCTCTTTGTTCACTTACTTACTTACGAACTTAAACCTGTTACTCCCACTGGAGCATAGGCTACCGACCAGCATTACGTGACTCCTTATGGTAAAGAAAGACGATCAGACACCGCTGAACATTGCAAGCTTTCAGAAGAGTAAATACCAATGACAAACTTGTTGGGTTTTAAATTCTGACTGACCACATCTTAAAGTCATCACTACCCCACTAGAGGGTAGTAATCTGTAATGATAAATAAATCCTCAAAATCAATATCTCTGTAAGTCCTCGACATTTGATGCTGACCGCATTAGTATTACAGGACTCGCCTAGCTCAAGGCGTTCGGTCGCGCATCCGCGCCAGATCACGGGTGGGTACGAATTGCTTCACTTCTCCTACAACTGCTAGTCAGCTTACATTAGTTTATTTTACTTAGTTACAGCTGTTACTAATAATGGGGGAATAGGCCGCCGACCAGCATTCTCCAACCCACTCTGTCCTAGGCCTTCCTTTCTGATTCTATCCAATGGTTGTTCATTCTTCTCATATCTGTCTCCATTTCTCAGCGTAATGTGTTCTTTGGTCTTTCAATTCTCCTTTGCCATTCAGGATTACAAGTGAGGGTTTGCCTTGTGATGCAGTTGGGTGCTTTCCTCAATGTGTGCCCCGTCCACTTCCAGTGCTTCTTCCTGATTTCTTCCTCTGTTGGCATCTGGTTTGTTCTCTCACACAACAGTAGGTTGTTGTTGATAGTGTCTGACCAACAGGTCCGAAGTATTTTGCGTAGACAACTGTTAATAAACACTTGTATCTTCTGGATGATGGCTTTCTTAGTTCTCCAAGTTTCTGCCCCATACAGTAGAACTGTCATGACATTTGTATTGAAAATTCTGACCTTTGTGTTGGTTAGTTGGCAGTTGTTTTGAGTTGAAGATGTTGTTCAGTTGTAAATATGTTGCTCTTGCTTTTCCTATCCACGCCTTCACACCTGCATCAGACCGACTGTATTCATCGATGATGCTGCCCGGATATGTAAAAGTCTTTACATCTTCCAAAGCTTCTCCGTCATGTGTGATTTGATTGGTGCATGTTGTGTTGTACCGGAGAATCTTGCTTTTCCCTTTGTGTATATTGAGATCTACTGCTGCTGAGGCTGCTGCTACACTGGTCGCCGAACTTCGTCTAGAGCTCCTCTGATGTTACTGACGGTCCCAAGCTCAGATAAAAGAGGAGGGTTGGGCATAGGGTTATCGACCCCATCCCGTAGAAAACTAACTCGCTAAAGATAGAACACTAATCCCAACCTGCCTAGCATAGTAAGACTTAAATGAATAATTGTTCCAGCCAATATAATTCAATTGTATTGTCATTAATTAGTTACAGTTATGGTTGATCACTATTTAGTGAAATGTTAGACTGCTAACTATTGAATAATTTTTGAATACATTGACAAATTCAATAAAGATCATGTTTAGATTTATGTTCTTGATGCATTAAAATATCAAGGACAGATTTAACAAACTATTTTACACATTTGTTATTGTACATATCAGAATGACACTGTTGTTATCTCACTATTTATGATTTAGAAATGATCAAATATGGTAGTGTGTGTATATGTATGTCAAAATTACCGATGAAGATCTTAATTGAATAGTAAGATTTTTTATTACAGTGATCAATCTAATTTACATATTATTATTTGCCGTATTCATAGATAAACAAACGTACAAGAAGCAATACATAATTAACTAAACAAACTAAAATCAGTTGAATAGATATACACAATATAAGATAGTGCATGGTATGTGTTATTTAAGCTGATAGATATAAGTAGTATATCACAGAAATCAGTAGTGAAATGCCTACCAGCAAAAGATTAAAATGAAAAGAACATGAAGTAAACCGGAGAGCCATCAAAATAACAACAGAATTAGAGGAATCATGAAGTATGTAAAAGACAAAGAAAACGTGTGTACATGATGTATTAAATGTACGATTTTCTGGTTAGCATTGTTTTAGCGAGTCGCTAACCCCATGCTCAACCGTCTTCCTTTATCCGGGCTTGGGACCAGCAGTAGCCTCAGAGGGGCTTTAGTCGGAGTTATGATTTTCATACTTTACTAAAATATTTTAATTGTAGAATTAGATATTCACTTTTATCTCTTCAATATCTCTTATTTTCCACTGTTTATCAGATGTGATTGGTTGTAAACCTGGACCAGATTGTTATCAAATATGTGGACAAAAAAGTGGATGTTCAAATTTAGCCTATCCAAAACTTGTAATTAATATTATGCCATCAGGTTTGATGAAATAACCATTTTCCTTGTAACTAATTGAATTTCTTATTCATCTTTTAAATACTGATTAGATATTCCTACAAAGTGTAAACAAATTATATAACTGTATGTAGCGCCTATCAATCACTAGAGGATAATCAATGTCTATCTGGTGTCTGATTCTCAAAGCTTATCAAGTGAAATTGATAAAACTTATAAAAATGTATCTTGAATATATCGACTCAGGATACAATATTATATTGACAAAGAATTTGTTTCTTTTATAAAACACTTTCCAACGATAAAGTAATGAAGAATAACTTCAGCTTCATCATTATATATCGTTTACTTCATAAGATGTGAATGTAATGTCAATAGGTTTAACCACTAGATCTCAATGACATAACAAAATGAATACTCGAAATAGAAGACTGAACTGATTTAATTATCTATTTATCATGTATATCATTCAGTGTTCGCTATGCTGGCTGCCTGAGACCATAGGTGTTAGGTTTATTTATTACTATACATTTTGTTATGGTAAAGGATTCTCAGCACCACCTGAACAGTATTGGAACAAATTTCTGTTTGTTATACATTCACGTCATGATTGCTCAAGAATATATTTTATTATCATTTACAAGTGTCTCCCATTGATCGTAGAACACGAAAGTTGTTTACTAGTTCAGCCGCTTTATGATGACTTCAAGATCGAACATCCTCAAGTTATGTTCTGAAATAATCAACTATAAATTCATACAAAGTTTCATGAGTGTCTACAATCCCTTCTACCTATGAAATGTCTTACTCGAAGTTGCCATTAAAACGTCCATCACTTTGTTGGTATCAGAATTCATAATACAATCTTCATTGGTACACCAAATTATTGAAATAGAAATCTTGGTCCTGTCGAGAATGTTCATTGGTATTCATGAGCCAATGGACGCTCAGGGACAAGGGAAAACTGTGAACACATTGGGGAAGTTTATCAAATATTGGAGAAGTGGAGAGTATTTTCTAAAACATTTGTCAATTCATGCAAGCGCTACAACCATTGATAATCATTCTGCATGAAATTTTGTTGACAAAAATAATCCTATGTTTGTTTACTTACTTTTCGATTAATTATCCTACATTTCCTTCAATTCTAGGTCTTAGAGGTCTTATGTTGGCCGTGATGTTAGCTGCATTAATTTCTGATCTAACTTCGATTTTCAATTCAGCTAGTACATTGTTTACAGTTGACGTTTATTTAAAAATTAGGAAAAAAGCAAAGAATATGGAGATAATGGTTGTTAGTAGGTAAGTTTGGTCTTTTTATTTTTTCGACTTCATATTATACGCCACTTAGGGTAGCTATTACTTACTGTGTTTCTTTGTAGCCATTTTCGAATTCATTTAGCACATTTTAAACCACAACTATTGCTTGTAGGAGTGCTGTGAATAATGCATAGTTGATATAACTTACATAGATCAAAAAGGTTTAATAGAGGAAACATAACTTGTAATAACTGTGGTTAGGTTTTGAACGAATAATTTTTCAATAGTTGACCCACAGCGTTTCTTAGCGAGTTAGTTTTCTACGGGATGGGGTCGATAACCCTATGCCCAGTCCTCCTTCCCTATCTGGGCTAAGAACCGGCAGTAGCCTCAGAAGGTCTCAAAACAACTACCAACTAACCAACACAAAGGTCAGAATTTTCAATACAAATGTCATGACAGTTCTACTGTATGGGGCAGAAACTTGGAGAACTAAGAAAACCATCATCCAGAAGATACAAGTGTTTATTAACAGTTGTCTACGCAAAATACGTCGGACCTGTTGGTCAGACACTATCAACAACAACCTACTGTTGTGTGAGAGAACAAACCAGATGCCAACAGAGGAAGAAATCAGGAAGAAGCACTGGGAGTGGACGGGGCACACATTGAGGAAAGCACCCAACTGCATCACAAGGCAAACCCTCACTTGCAATCCTGAATGGCAAAGGAGAATTGAAAGACCAAAGAACACATTACGCTGAGAAACGGAGAGAAATATGAGAAGAATGAACAACCATTTGATAGAATTAGAAAGGAAGGCCTAGGACAGAGTGGATTGGAGAATACTGGTCGGTGGTCTATGCTCCACTGGGAGTAACAGGAGTAATTAAATTAAGTAACTAATTAATTCAATCCATAATTATGTGAAAGACAATAAAAATGAAAATCATATTTATAAAAATTTCAATAGTTTCTATGTTGCTATGTTGAAGGCATTATTAATTTTAACATATCACAACCAATACAATTATCCAGTTATTTCATTTATTGTTGTTGAGTCATAAAAACACATTGAATGTTCATGAATATTAAGTTATTTCATTAATACATTTGATCAGATTATTTTTTTGAATAAATTAACACCACCCCCTTCGCCTTATATTAAAGTTTTCATGCCTTTTTTTTTGTTGAAATTTTGTTCTACAATTTAATGTCGTTGTTATTGTTGTTTCTTTCTAGAATATTTATAATTGTATTAATCTTATTGAGTATTGCATGGATTCCTGTAATTCAAGAATTACAAGGCAGTCAATTATTTATTTATATTCAAGCTATTTCAGCTTATCTGGCTCCACCTGTAGCTTCAGTTTACTTATGCGCTGTTTTAATTAAACGAACTACAGAAAAGGTAAATAATTATTATCTATTCATCAATTCGATATTGTTTTAAACATTTGTTTAAAGCGTTAATAAGATACTTGTGATTGACTTTGTGAGCGAATTCTGGGAGTTCTAGTGAGAAGCCATGAACAGTGGAGCCAATCCGTGTCGGGTAAAGACAGGTATCTACCTCAGTACAATGGAAGATGATCGAGCAATTTCGTGGATTGGTTGAGGTTAGACATTAACACCGTTGGACGCCGACTCAGTGGTCCAGTAGGTTAAGCGTTCGTCCGTGAGACTGAAGGTAATGGGTTCTAATCTCGCGAGGTGGGATCGTGGATGCACACCGCTGAGGAGTCTTACAATAGAACGAAACGGCTGTCCAGTGCTTCCAGGTTTTCGATGGTGGTCTAGCATCAATCGGTTCAAGATCTCAATCAATAAAACAAGATACTGACTAGATATCAGACTTTTTGTCAAAAGGTTTTTGTAAACCTTAACAACCCATTTTGTACTATTGACTAATGACTAAAGAAAGCATAGTAAATAAACTTTGTGGTATTCCATAGACAGTATACGTTTAGGAGCTACAAACGGGACAGTGTTCAGATTTGGTACAAAATTTTAAACTCCCAATCTGATCCAGCTGTCATTTCTTTGTTTACTAAGCCACATCATGTTTCGACGCACGATGGTACAAAGGTGGCCATGTCACTAGTTAATTAGGCTATTAACTATTGATCTTAGTGGTGTCGCAACGTTTAGGATACCAGAATCGGGTCACAAAACTTTTCAAAGTTGACGGTTGAACATCATGCAAATCATTGATTTAGACCACCTACAATATTTTTGATATGTTTACTTTTCATTCATATCCACTGCACATCGGGCTAATCATTTTGTGAAGAACTGAACATGGGTTAAAAACCAGGAGTCTAAATGTCACTTTTTAGAGTACAAATTTAAGATTCAGCATATTAGACATTTTGATCTGAAGTTTGTGATCTTAATTCATTCCGGATTGAGATAGAATTCCAATCAGTGATATTTACTGTTAGTCAATCTCCATCATGTACTGAATTATTCGAAAATGTGGACTATTAATTTCTAAATTAAGGATTATCTGTCTGAATGTTTATATGAAATCAAGGATATGAATTGCTAAGTATGACACAAATTAGAAATGGAAATTATCTAGAATGCCTTGATCCAGTACTTACGAAACGTTATCAACTCATAATGTCATATATTGCTTTTCAATTCTGATTGTAACTTGCATAATGTGACTTGTGTGGTGCATATGTATTCGATGCTCTTTTTCTATCAATATTTATATGTTCAAATAAAATATGTTTTGACTATGAATATTTGAAAATATTCTCATTTATTCATCTCTTCGTATGATATTTTATTTTATTTAAACACATAAAAATTGGTACAAGGAGGCACCAAATAGATATGCGCCACACTTCATCATCCGATTTGTTTGAGGGCTGGGTTATGATATTGTCCAGGTGTCCAGATCAAAGCATGTGGTTTTCTTAAGAGGCGACACTCGGAGCCTTCGTCTTAAAGGTCTAATCTACAAGGAAGTAGAGCAATGTCAGCAGATGCAGTCCCATGGTAGCCGGTCAACAATCATTGGTTCATACGCCACTTATTCCTTCAGCATACTGGAGCCCATGTACACCATTGATTTGTAATCAGAGTTTTCCATTTTCCCTAGATGGACTCTCCCTGTCCATCAACCCAGTGAAAGCGCCTAAAATTTACTTTTCGTCCTCTCAATTGTGTAAACAACAGTAATGCTGCCAGAAGACAGTGAGTAGGACTGCCTTGACAGTGATTGTATGTACGTGGCCATATGAGAGCATTTCGAGAGGGAGAGTTGTCTCTCCCCCACCCTCGACGCCACTAGGGCATTTAGCGGCCTTTTTATGACAATAAGATACTGTTAAGATTTTTTTAGAATAAAACATGAAATTTTTAAACCTTTTACTAGAAATATTATTGTTTTAAATGCACTTAGTATTATTTATTTGAATCTTCCCATTGGTAATTAGGATTTAAATCGATCAGTTTCTTATTGGCATATGTGCATACTGTACGGATTACCTCGATGTTGCCTTAATTCACACAAGCATTATAAGTAAAGACCAATAGTGTTTAGCAATGGAATCCAGTTTGACTTGCATTTCATCCTATTTGAGACTCGTCAACTAGATATACCTATATCTAAGAGTTGATGTTCACTTCGGGACTCGAACCCAGTACCGTTAGCTACTGAATTCACTACTAACCATTATTCATCTTGATTATTGTTTTATTATTATTATTATTTTTTTTGAGAGACATATAAAAATCACATGTTAATAAGTTATTATTATTATTATTACTAATATAATTTATTCAATTGTTGCTTAACTTTTTTATTTTTTTTTAATTGTAAAGGGAGCATTTTATGGATTAATGTATGGTTTAATTATTGGTTTAATACGATTAATATTAACTATTATATATCATGAACCAATATGTGGTGAATATGATCATAGACCATGGTTTATTAAAAATATACATTATATGTATTTTGCATTATTTTCATTTATAACATGTGGTATTATTGTATGTTTATTATCATTAAATGAAAAACAATTAACAAATGAACAATTATATCATTTAACATATTGGACTGCATGGGATAAATCAATGAATCATTCATTATATAATAAAAATTTACATAATCATATTATATCTAATGAAATAATTAATAATAATAATAATAATAATAATAATATAAATAATAACAATGAAAATGATATTAATATAATTAATAATATTCATTATCATCAATATGATAATCATGAAATAATTAATAAAATAGAAATATCATCAACTTCTGAATGTCAACAACAACAACAACAACAAGAACAACAACAAGAACAACAGCAAAAAGAATTTGTAAATAATAAAACTATGGAAGGTTTGTGTTTTTAGTATTTAAATTTATTAAATATATTAAATATTATAAATATTACTGAAATTCTGTTGAGAAGTAATAACCTGTAGAGTTTAAACCGGATCTGTTAAATATCTGGGCTACCTGTTCCTCCTATCTAGATATTTCATCAAGTTATCTGTTTTTTTGTTTGTTTTAACACACTATTATGTATATTGAACTCACAATCTATTCAGGCGCGTTTATGAGAAGTTTACAAGCTTTCGTTGTACGAATTACAAAAAGGTACAACCAGCGACATTATGGTGGTTTGCTATATGCATTGAAACGAATGAACATTATTCAGATGTTGATTATCGAACTTTTAACATTGAACTGGCCATCACTCAATATTTATCGTCAGGATCGATCAAGATATAAGAAAAGGAAACATGTTGAAATAATTTATGCTGAGAATTCAATAGTGTACCACAAATATAATGTTGAATAAAGCTCATAATAATAATAATAATAATAATAATAATAATAATAACTCATTGAAAACAATGGTTGACTCTGACGCTTAATTTCGTGGATAAATTGAAGTTAGACATTAACATTGGTGGATACTGGCTGGCTTAGTGATCTACAGGTTAAGCGTTCATGCGCGAGACTGATAGGTTCTGGGTTCGAATCTCGCAAAGTAGGATCGTGGGTGCGCATTGCTGAGGAGTCCCACAGTGGGATGAAACGGCTATCCAGTGCTTTCAGGTTTTCAATAGTGGTCTAGCTTCAGTTGACTCATGATCTCAACCGTTGAAATTAATATAATATCCATCAAACCTCCTTCTGATATACAATATTTCACGGTTTAAAATGGTTTTTTAATTGATGTTATTCCAAAGATAGTAAACAATCCTAAATTTATCGACTATTCATTTTATTACTTAAGAATCAAATATTTTTATCATTGTTCTTGATAATCAGTTAAATTTCAATATTTTCATAATATAAAAGAATAAAGAACAGTTATGTTATATTAAGTATGAATCAGATATTTTATAGATGAATTTAATGCTACATATTCAACAGATAATATCAAACTAATAGCTCAATGATAACTTTTGTATAACTTTAGGTTAGACGTAGGGTATTAGGGAATGATGGTAAATCAGTGGATGAAGCTGTGAATCTTCATCAACTGAGATGGTTAGGTCATGTGTTACGTATACCTGAACACTGATTACCACGACACACAATGCTGATTAGTGTTGGGGATGGTTGGAAGAAGGTTAGTGGAGACCAAACCAAAACGTGACATCAGTCATTGAAGTCACTAAATGCAGACTATTTGGTTGAAGTCCGTGTGACTATCGTAACCAATGGTTGTAGACTGTGAATGACATGGTTCAGAATGGATCACAATGGCGTAGGTGTATAAACTCTATGTATTCCCTTAGACCGTGTGATTGAAATGACTTTACACCTTTCTTCCTGAATTATATTCTTATATGTAACCTTTTCTTTTGATATATTACTACCATTGAATTAAATACTTCTATGAATCCGGTGTTCATCTTGTTGTGCTAATGAATGAAGTGTAAGAACTTGGATTGATACATTTATGCGCTCGATCCTACATTGTAGCTAACTGACTGTCTGACATACTCATTTCATATATAATAATTAATTATCGTAACTCAAGTCTATTCTAATAAGAAATTTTCTATTTGTCTTGTTTATTTTCTTATAGATTATGATTCATCAGATAATAAACCATCCCAAACTTCATCATCAACATCACCATCATCAGATTGGTATAAAATTCTAAAAAATATATGTTTATGGTTTTGTGGTTGTGCTGATCATCCATGTTCTAATATACAAATAAAACAACAAATAAAATGTAATCATTGTTACTGTTGCTATGGTTATTGTTTAAAATTATGTCATCAATTTAAAACTAATATTTATTCAAAACATAAAAAAATTTCTATTATTACATCAAGTGATTATCATTTATCTGATAAAAATAATCAATTCGAAAATAATGATTATTATTTAAATATTGAAGAAAATCTTTCAAATATTACATCATTAAAACAAAATTCAACTATAAAATTTTGTTTATATATTGGTTTATTATTCATTATTTTATTATCTATATTTGGTTTTATATTTTTTTCTATTTATTTCAATACTATCTCTATTGGTCCATTACCTATTTATATAAATTGGATTCAAATAAATGATACAATGAAAAATGCTATTGAATTATTAAAACAATATGAATTTATTAAAATATTATAATAGTAAACCTTTACAAATATCAAATTGATTATAAAAGATGTTGTATCGTTTCTGTTTTCTTTTTTTTTTTTCTTGTTATATTATAGATAGATATACAGATAGATAATTTTGTTTTCTTTCTGTATTATTTATTATTATTTTATTGAAATACATTTAAATAAAACATGGCGGCCTGTTTGAATATCTTGGCTACCTGTTCATCCCCATCTAGATATTTCATTAAGTTATCTGTTTTCTTGTTTGTTTTAACATATTATTATGTCTATTGAACTCACAATCTATTCAGGCAAGTTTATGAGAAGTTTACAACTTTTCGTTGTACGGATTACAAAAAGGTACAATCAGCGACATTATGGTGGCTTGCTATATGCATTGAAACGAATGAACATTATTCAGATGTTGATTATTGAACTTTTAATATTGAACTGGCCATCACTCAATATTTATCGTCAGGATTGATCAAGATATAAGAAAAGGAAACATGTTGAAATAATTTATGCTGAGAATTCAATAGTGTATCACAAATATAATATTGAATAAAGCTTATAATAATAATAATAATAATAAATATTGATAATAGGAGAGGCCCAGAATCGATCACAATGGCATAGGTGTATACACTGTCTGTCTTCCTTTAAAGTAAGTGATTAAAATCGTTTCATGTCTTTCTTTCTACGAACTAATTCTATCTTCCTGTACTATCTTTTTATATGTAATCTTTCTTTTATATATTACTACTATTGAATCAACTGCTTGTATGAATTTGGTGTTCATCTTGTTGTGCTAATGAATGAAGTGTAGGAACTTGGACCGATGTATATATGTGCCTGGTGCTACGTTGCAGCTGATTGATTGTAGAGGAGATGCATTAAAGTGATGGGTGCTAAACTTCATCATTCGATTTGTTTGTGAAGATTGTAATACTACCTGAGTGCCCAAATCAAAACAGGTAGTTTTCTTAGAGAGCTAATCACACCATCCTTCGCCCGAGTATTTGATATAAAAGTCTAATTCACAAGGCAGTGGAACAATGTAAGAAGATGCAGTTCCATGGTAGCTGCTGACCAACAATAGGTTTATAAGCCATTTGTTCTCTCTGGATTAATAAGTTTTGCTAATTGAACGCTAGATTTGGTTCTTAAGCTCTTCTAGTAACCCCGAGATTAAATCTACACAGCGATTTGAACACGAGAGAAAAAGCGCGAAACACTTTACTCCAAAAGTTCATTCATCTACAAAAAATCTGGGATTTTTATACTATTTAAATGTTCTTGGGTTTTCAAAAAAATTTGCAATGCTACTAAACATAACGTCAGTCGGTATGTGACTTTTCACTTACTAGATGTTTATGGTAAAACTTCTAGGAAACGCTGATTGAACAAGATGCTTCTCAAAGTTTTCAAAGTCTTCCTTGGCTTTTTTCGAGGAGTTTTCTGGATCTTTTCATGAAGGATCCCGGAGCCCATGTGCACCATTGGTTTGGAATCAAAGATTTCCAACTCCCCCAAGTGGATCGTCCGTATCAACTAATGCGGTTAAACTGCCGAACATACGCTTTTGTTCTACCAATTTTGTAAACAACACCCCTACCGCGATAAGGTACTGAGTAGGACTTCCCTGGCAATGGTTGTATGCACGTGGCCATGTGAGAGAGTTTCAAGAAGGAGAGCTGACTCTCCCTTATCTCGGCCATACCAGAACATTTGAGGGTTAACCAGATGTAGATATATTTTCAATAAATTTAATCTACTAACTGCACAGATGGATTGAGTATTAAAACTTTATTCGGCTTCATTGAATTTATGAACGCTTCAATTAGACTAGATAGTTTCATCAAAGTAAATTTACAGAATTTAATCTGTTTAACCTTTGTACTAGTAAGATTTTTTTCTACCAGATACATTTGCCAACCCTCCTTCTTTACGCGGGCTTTGGACCAGCTGTAACTCTAGAAGAGTTCCAGGTGGCCTATGCTCTTCCATAAGGAGTAACAGGCATAAGTAAGTAAGTAAGTAACTAAATAAATTTACATACAAATGAATAATTCAATCAGTTTATATCAATTCTTACACATGAAAATCATAATAAAATTGAAGATAACTAATCAAATTGATTTGTAACCATTTATATATATTACAAATAGATTAATATAAATATGAATAAACTAAAGAATTACACACGTATATAATGAATTACTTGATAAGATTAAGAAAAATATTTTATTTTTCGGTGTCAATATCTTATAACACGTGATTGTTGAATGTTTTGCTGTTGATCAACTTGGCATTATTACTTAATAGTAGTATAGTTAAACAAATTACAAAAAGTGAATAATATTGATTTCTTTATAATCATTCATTAAAATAATTCATTGAAATGTTTTGTCAACCTTGAAGAATCAGAACTGGTAAATAATTTTGTTAATTTCTGTTATCTAATGAAATACATTTATATTAAAGTGATTAATTATAAAACTTCTAGAGTGTATTCATCACATGAATTGATGTCATTCAATATGATTCAAATTATTAAAGCTTGTAAATAAAGAAGAAACTACAACTCTCTATCATTGAAAAGTGTACCTCAGAAGTATATATACTTCTTTGTCCTTGACCGGTCTCTCTGGTTTATTATATTTCCTTGCCAGTTTCCTCGTGTCATATGGTTGTTTCATATTTCCTTCTGCTGCAGCATTTCCCGCTGTTATTGCTAGGTTTTCCACGTATTTCTGTTTGTCAGCCCTAATGCTCCTCTCCACTTGCTTCTTTGCTTCCATGTATTCAGCTTGTGCCTCGACTTTCTCTGTCCTTGTTCGACAATTGTCTTCTGCTGCTGTCTTCTTTTTCTTCTTCCTTTCTTGAATCATACGCAGGTTTTCCATAGAGATCCATTCATTACGATGATGCTTCCTGCTGCCCAGAATCTTCCTACATGATGAATTTAGTGCCTCTCTCACCCATTTCCAATCGCCCTCCATAGTTGTTTCTTTTTTGGAGTGGATTTTGTAAGACTTGTAACCTGTTTTTGAATTATTTTGAATTCGTTGGCTTTTTAACCCTTAAAAAATTGTTTCCCTAGTTGTCTAGTCTTTCTTCAGCTTCAGTTTCACCTTGGCCATAACCAGATGGTGATCTGAAGCCATGTCATCTCCCTCGTAGTTCTCACTTCTTTCATTGTCATTCTGAATTTTCTAGTGATACTAATATGATCTATCTGATTCTCTGTAGTGTGATCTGGTAAGACCGATGTAGCTTTGTTTATGCGTTTGCAGTGGAATATTGTCACCTATAGCCATTTTGTTGAATACACATAAGTTTGCAAATTCCTCATTGTTTCCATTCCTTTCTTCCAGTCAGTTCATCTCATCTCATGATATCTTTATATCCGATGTTGTCCATTCAAACTTTGGCGTTTAGGTCTCCCATCAG
Organism: Schistosoma spindalis; assembly: GCA_946903255.1. Taxonomy (NCBI): domain Eukaryota; kingdom Metazoa; phylum Platyhelminthes; class Trematoda; order Strigeidida; family Schistosomatidae; genus Schistosoma; species Schistosoma spindalis. The sequence continues at coordinate 41,115,330 of OX336424.1, forward strand.
GATGATCAGGTCCTTTACTAAGCACTTCGCTATGATTGATTGCACCTTCTCATAGAACAGATTTTTATTGCTGTCGTTTCTATCAGGTCTTAGAACACAGGCATGCTTATCGGCGTCCGATAATCGTGTACTTTCTTGACTTAAAAGTTACATTTGACTCTGCAGACCGAGAGGTTCTGTGTCAGTGTCTGTCATTGAAAAGCGTACCTCAGAAGTACATAAACTTTGTGAATGCTCTTTACTCGAACAGTACTAATCGATTGAGAGCTTATGGCGAACTATCATCTGATTTCGCAATCTCAAGTGGTGTCCGTCAAGGCTGTGCATGATCTCCATTTTTGTTCAGTTTCATCATAGATCTACTGCAGGAAATAACGTCGACTGAATTCTCGGGCATAGATCTCCCTCCAGGAGGTTCACGTATCGACTTAGAATACGCAGATGATATAGTCCTGTTTGGTGAAGACGCTGATAAAATGTAGAGTCTTTTGGTAGCACTGAGCAACAATGCCAGGATATTTGGGATGCGTTTCTCCCCCTCTAAATGCAAGTTGTTGCTTCAGGACTGGCTTGTGTCAACACCTGAACTAACGATAGGTAGTGAAGTAGTCAGACAAGTCGACAACTTCACTTGTCTTGGAATCCTGATCAGCCCTAATGGGTTAGTGTCTGAAGAAATCTCAGCACGGATTCGAAAAGCTCGTCTGGCCTTTACCAACTTACGTCATCTATGGCGAGGGCGAGATATCCGTCTATCAAGTAACGGACGAGTATACTGCGCGACAGTTCATTCTGTTCTACTTTACGGCTGTGAAACGTGGTCATTAAGAGTAGAAGATAGTCGTAATTTACTAGTATTTGATCACAGATGCCCTAGAAGTATTGCTCGCATCTGCTGCGACCACCGGGTAAGTAATAGTGAGGTTAGGCGCAGGGTATTAGGGAATGATGGTAAGTCAGTTGATGAGGCTGTGAATCTTCATCAACTGAGATGGTTAGGTCATGTGTTACGTATACCTGAACACTAATTACCACGACACACAATGCTGACTAGTGTTGGGGATGGTTGGAAGAAGTTTAGGGACTGTCAAACCAAAACGTGGCATCAGTGCTTGAAGTTACTAACTTCTAGTCTTAGTCATGTTGGTAGTTGCAGACTACTTGGTTGAGGTCCGTGTGACTATCGTAACCAATGGTTGTAGACTGTGAATGACATGGCTCAGAATCGATCACAATGGCGTAGGTGTATAAACTCTATGTATTCCCTTAGACCGTGTGATTGAAATGACTTTATGCCTTTCTTTGTATGAACTAATTCTTTCTTCCTGTACTATATCGTTATATGCAATTCTTTTTTTATATATATGACATGGCTCAGAATGACATAGATTTATACACTCTCTGTCCTCCCTTAAACCGTGAGACTAAAATTGCTTTATATCTTTCTTTTCCTTTTTTCGTGTACCATATCCTTATACATAATTTTTCTTCTATATATTACTACCGTTGAATGAACTACTTTTATGAATTCTGTATTTATCGTGTTGTATTAATAATGAGTAAGGTGTGACAACATGAACCGATACATACATGTGCTTAGTTCTACGTTGTAGTTGATTGACTTACAATTCTAACTACAAAATCTTCTACAATTTTCCAAATTATACAGAATAACTATTCTACAATTAATTACCAATAAAATCATGATCTATTTTATAAGAAGGTGTTAGGTTTTAAGAGAGAGAGAGAGAGAGAGCTATCACGGGTTCACGTAGTTTGAGAACGAGATCGAGGATTCGGTGACCAAGGTCCAGTAAGCTATCTATTGACGCGTCCCATCCCCACTATCTAGAGTGAGAAGACCAAGCTTAGAATGAAAGTATATTCTGTAACAACCAGAAAACCAGCAAACTTTTTTACAAGACAATTTCAAAACGTATATATACAATTATATATATATACGTCGATATTGTCATGGAGCTTTGAAACATTTCATCGATAGTTCGTCGATTGACTGCCATTGAAATATTTAAACATTTAATCGATAATTTCGTCAATCAACTATGTGCGTGGGCGGTAAGAAATGCCCACGTATACATGTGCATACAAGCTCCACAAGATAAATTACAAACTATGAGTTTTTGGAGATCTACCGTCCCCAAACAGAAGGAAAACCTAAATTAATCATATGTGTTTTATTTTTTAATGAATAAAACACTGATGCCTTTTATTTGTTATCAGTTCTTAGCGTATTCTAATAATTATCATAATATCAGAAGGGGTTTTGTGGAGATTGTAATAATTTCATTGATTAAGATCATGAGTCTGGCTTCAAGAGGTATATCCTGGAGTTCTAGTGAGAAGTAGTGACCAGTGGAGTTCAAACCAGGTCTGTTGTGGGATAGAAACTCACTGATAACAATGGTGGATGTGTCGCTCAATTTCGTGGATTAGTTGAAGTTAGACATTAACACCGTTGGATGCCGGCTCAGTGGTCTAGTGGTTAAGTGCTTGCGCGCGAAGCCAGTAGGTCCTGGGTTCGAATCTCGCAGGGGGCGAGGTCGTGGATGCGCACTGCTGAGGAGTCCCATAGTAGGACGAAACGGCCATCCAGTGCTTCCAGATTTTCCATGGTGGTCTAGCTTCAACTGACTCATGATCTTAATCAATGAAATTATCATAATAGTATAATCATGAAATGAATGATAAACTAAAATATGAATAGTTTGCTTTATGACAATTTCTGCGATTAATATTTCGTTTGTAATGATTTTGTTTTATTATACATCAATCACTTCAATAATTGTTAATATTATAAATTCTCAACGATGTTTAAAATCAGTAGGGTAATTCAATAAGAAACAGTAACTATAGTTAATTAGCGGATAGCAGTCAGATTATAATGCTATATGCATATCAAGTGAATTTGATTGAATAAAGCATATCAAAGACTAATAATAAGATTTCATTACATATATACATAGAGAGGTAGGCCCCCAAACGCTCTGGTATGGCCGAGAGTGAGGAGAGTCCGCTCTCCCTCTCGAAACGCTCTCACATGGCCACGCGTATATAGTCTCTGCCAGAGAAGTCCTACTCACTGCATTCTCGTCGCATTACTGTTGTTTACGAAAATGAGAGGACGAAAAGTGAATGTTCGGCGCTTTAACCGGATCCCAAACCAAATCAATGGTGCACATGGACTCCAGTATCCTGCCTGAAGGAACAAATGGCGTATGAACCAATCGTTGGTCACCGGCTACAATGGGACTGCATCTCCTTACGATGCTCCACTGCCTTGTGGATCAGATCTTCAGATCGAAGGCTCCGGGTGTGGCCCCCTGAGAAAACCACCTGCTTCGGTTCGGGCACCCGGGAAGTATCACAGCTTTCGCACATAGCAAATGAGATCTGTGTGGCGCATATGTATTCGGTGCCTCCTTGTACCAAATTAATAAAAAGGTTTAATCAATATTTAACCATAATTGAAATTAATTCTATAAGAGTTACTATAATATCAATTATAAGAGATCATTCATTAAGATCTACTTTTATTTTTGATAGTGTTATGTTCCCTAAATTACGTCGTTTAATTGCGAAATTTTCTGTGTCTTTATGACTAAATAGCATTGTAAACATCTAAATGTAGTAAATATTTTGATCATTCATGATCTACTTAGTATTTGGCTATGCATTGTTTTTCTTTTGATTATTATAAACAATTGTCATACTTGACAGTTTTATGCTATTCTCTACTTGGTACAAAGTCCATCTTTAACTAAGAAGCTTCTATCTCAATGCAATGGTTACTTTTCAGTGTTCTCAAGGGTTATTGTCATTGGAACATTGTAAGGTATGTGGCCATTGCTAACATTAATGAGTTTGACTGTCATGTCAGCTGAATAGATTAACCTCGCCTTGTTCGTGCTGTGCATAATTGATTCACGCGATCATTGATCGAAATAACTATACATGCGATGTGAATATGTATATGAATGGTGCGAATGGTCTATCAAGGTGCTTAGTACCTGTGTGGTTGAGCCACAGGATTGAGCTGCACTATTCAGATTGTATTGTTAAAACCTATATGGTGTCTGGCTCTCGTGTGAAGCAGGGTTGAGTTGTAATGTTTGGGTTGTCACGTGAAAGTCTGACCTACAAGAGTATATTATATAACTAACCTCAATGCAAAAACACTATAAAAAAAACACGTTCAAACTATGATAATGTTTACAATCAACTTAATGGTCTGTAGTTTGTTATACTTGTGTCTGTTATGTTATCTTATTCAGTTTTTAACACGTGAGGGTATACGAATAGTTAAAATAGTTTTACTCATTTATAATATTGGCTAACTAATCAAAATAAGAATAAGTTAGTTAAGAAAATTCTTATTTTGACCGTTTATATCAATGAATTTCTGAATCCATATAAACTTTTCTTATAAATATATCAGTCAGTCGACAATGTAGAACTACTTACGTACGTACATCAGTTCAAGTTGAAATACCACATAACACTACAGATTAGTTTGAGAACTGTTATTACTATTATAGTGGATCAATATAAAAACCTACTTAATACAAGCTTGGTGTCTATTGATATTGATTAGCAATGTGAATTTCCTGATTTAGAGAAACTAATGCTTCCTTTACGATATTGAATGTTAAGAGTTCGATAAATGTGAATACGAACATGGACACGATACTGATCTGTAAACTATGAAACTTGATATTTCCACTTATGTATAATCGTTGGTCAAGTAGTTTCATTCTTGATTGACCTGTGAAAATATGCACCAGTCAGTCAGCAACAACGTAGAACTCCGTATGCACGTACATCAGCTCAATTTGCCATATCACATTAGCATAGAAATACAATTATCGATTCTAATCCCATAGTGGTAAAGGTAGTAAGAGTATAAGCAGTAATCGGAAACATTAGTGTCTGAAGATGTTATTCAAGGAGTATAATTCAGTGAAATAAATTCGGAAAGAGAAAAAAGAGAAAGGGACACGAAGAATTCAGAAGATTAGAATTTCGGAGAACACAAACGAATTTAAACCATGTCATTCAAGGTCTCTAACCATCGGTTGCTATCATCTTGCCGATCCCAACCAGGTAGTCCACACCTACCAACACGGCTCAGTCCATTTGTCGGTGACTTGATGGATTTGTGCCATGTTTTGGTATGGTTGCTCCTAGCTTTCTTCCAACTTACTTCTACACCATAGAACATCGCTTGTTGGGGCAGTCGGTGAGTGGGCATACGTAAAACATGTCCCAGTCATCTCAACTGATGTTTTCGCTATAAATATATCGAGTTAACTTGTAGTTCCACATTGTCTATATTAAATTGTTAAGAATAATCATTTTGAAGTAACAATTAACATCGTTAACCAATATTTACAACTTATATCCATATAAAAATACATTTCAAACAGTTACTGAGACTATTTACTAAAAATGATAAGTTCGAACTTAACATGAAGTGACATTATCATGCAAATGGTGTGGAAGTTCACTAGAAAATCTCGACGAACTGTCTAACATAATATATAATTGTTCATAAGGAAATGGGTACCCTTGTATTGTCAGTTACCATGCTAAGCCCATATAACTTATTCTGGCTTCTGGACGGGATAATTTACCCATTCTTATTGAGTCACGTTGTGACCTTTTTAATCATTCACATATCAACCCTGACTGTTTTTATATGGGCGTCCTCATCACATGTCTGTAACTTAATTTCGTATGACTATAAATATTTAATAATGCCCTCTCCACCGTGCTTCGTTTCACGTCGCATCATTCCTCTGATTTCCTATTCAAATCAATGATTGTACAAAATATATGTATTCAAAAATCCATTTTCGTATTCGATTTATTTCATTCCGTTATTCACCGACGCGATTTAAGTCGATGAAATATATGAGTATAGCTGACATATGTATATCAATAACAACTAATCATACGATATTAATGGAGTCAGATATAGAGCACTAAAGTGGTAAGCCAGTCGAAAACATTTTCCGATCTAATTGACGTGAAAATGAATGGTAATGCTTTCAGTCAATTGTAAAAAATATATATTACTAAGTCGCGAATTAAGACTGGAGAATACAAACACAAGAAGGAGAAAAATGTTTTCATCCGACTATCATTCAAAGGTGAACAGATAATAAATAAAATGAATCAAAGACTAAAAGCAGCTTAAAAATTACATTTTGTACAATTTGAATATTGATTCCACTATATACAACAATATGCTCATTGAAACAAGAAAAGTAAATAAATTTCTATCATATGTTACCTTCAAATGGATATGCCAATTTACATGTAAATACATGAAGCGTGTACATTGGAAGGACAGAATGACAGGTTTCTACTCGTTTTAATTAGCCTCCGAGGTGAAGTTTGCGTAAGAAGTTCAGTAGCAAGCCCCCAACCAGACACGGGGTATAACGTAGGTTTAAGTTATTAATAAACAGTCCAACTACATATTTTTAAACTTCACAGTAATTAGAAAGCTTAGACGTGAACTTTGTGTGCAAAAATAGTAAGTAATTGCCCTCTAACTAACTCGATATCTGAGAGGAAACACGGAATACAATGGACAGTTAGAAATCCATTAGAAGACTTGGACTTCGCAGATCACCTGGCCCTTCAATCCCATACACATCAATAAATACAGATGAAGACAATTAGTGTAGCAACAGACTCTACTGCAATAAGCCTAAACATACACAAAGAAAAAAGCAAGATCCTCAAATACAACACCGAGAACACCAACCCAATCACGCTTGATGGCGAAACTCTAGAAGACGTGGAATCTTCCATGTATGTGGACAGTATCATCCATGAACAAGGCGGATGCGATCCAGATGTAAAAGCAAGTATTGGCAAAACAAGGACAACATTCCTACAGTTGAGGAACATATTAAACGCCAAAAAATACTCTTTGTAAGCCAACATCAAAGTCATTATCTTCAATGTGAACATCAAGACAGTTTTACTGTATGGAGCTGGGACTTAGAGAACTACCACAGCCATCATCAAAAATGTACAAGCATTTATAAAAAATTGTCCGTGCAAGATACCTAATGTTCGTTAACCGGATATCATTAGCAACAGCTTACTATGAGAGAGAACAAACAATTTATCAGATGAAGAGGAAATTAGGAAAAGATGTTGGAAGTGGATATGACATACATTACGGAAATCACCTAAATGCATCACAAGGCAAGCACTAACCTGGAATCCTGAATGGAAAGAGGGAAACCGAATAGCACACTGCATAGAGTATCAGAAGCAGGTAACAAAATGATGAACAGCAAATGGAAATGATTGCCTAGGACAGAATTGAATAGAGATTGTCTATGCTTCTTCATAAAAGGTAACATGTGTTAATAAGTCAGTATCTTGGTTACATTTTAACCCTTCTTTTAAATTAATTGTAATCATAATCTTAGTAATTGATCTCACACCTCCACTTTTCCTTTCTAATTCTCGGAAAATTCTGTTACATTAACTTCATAGTCTAGAATGATTAACTTCAACAATTATAAAAAGAAACTTACCTTTGAAATCTTTAATTATTGACTTCTCCCATACTATAAACAATTCATTTATTATTGATTGGGAACTCATTCTTTTTTTAACATAATGTTATTAATTATAAATAATTAAACACATTAGCTTGTATGTAATTGTAAGAAAAACTAAAGAAATACAACAGGTTTATGGTATTCTATAAATATTGTCATTTTTGCTTTATTTAAATCTGTGAAAGGGTATAACATTGCATAGATTTGATAGTTGCTGATTCAATTGTAGTGAGTAGAACACAGGTGGGGACAACTGGATGTATATAACAACAAATTACAGAACTAATTAGTAAAATCCAACAACCATATATTAAATCGTTAATTTGCAAATTGTTCATCAATTGTCTCAAATGACTTAGAATTCCTTTTGTTCTTGTATTTTCATATAAATTGTATTCTTTCATTGTTTATTGTTCGATCTTTTCGTCTCTCTGCTGCCAAACATTCTGTTCAGTACTCAGGTCATATACTACTTATGTCTATATAAGTAGCACACACCACACAATCAACTTTCATTCAAAGCTTTTCAAACTTCTTAAAAGCAATTCACGTCATATATCATGATTAATTGAACTGTAAAGGATCTAATTTAAAACAGGACCGTAATGTATACTGTTGAATGGACAGGTTCTTGTATTCAAACAACGTCAAAGAATCGAAGTAACACAAATCACTGGTGCTCAACCATAAGACTCAGTTCTACACTGGATTTGATCTCAATCAATCTTAACCTGAAGTTATCCGGTAGAACAATAAATTGTAAAGATATTAAACAGTACAAAAAGATGATTAATACATTGGAGTGGATGTTGAATGACCTTAATCTATTCATTGTTGACTTCATCGATATTGTCACTGTCGAATTTAGTGACATAAGTACCACATATGTCAGTGGCACTTGATATCTTTCTACATCATTTATAGGATCACAAAATTTTCAAGATGATTCCATACTACCTTCATAATCTTTTATTATTAAATTTACTTAGAAGTGAACTAAATGGATTGATGAGAACATACTATGTTGTATCATAAACATATCTTGAGCCTTGTTGAATAGCAATAATCAAAAGCACACTTACTCCACAGATATGATGATGATGAAATTATTAGAAATTTACTTAGGTCAAATTCATTATTGATAGACAACATTCAACCAATTTGTGTGTTGATCATGCGCCAATATACCACTTAATTTAAAGGGTCTTCAAACTCATTGTCTTAACATTACTTTAAAGATAATAAAGGGAAAAGTAAACTAGGACTACAAATACCAGCACATCAATTGGAGTTAGTAAATCAAATGCGCATTATATATAAAATACATCCATAAGAGTATAATTAATTTATAGAAATACTGAATATGCGGAAGTCTTAAATCACAGAAAGTGATTACCTACAAATATTTTGTTTTTTGATGTTACTTTTATTTGGAGTACATTTTATCTCTGAAAATTAACGTAAACTGGAATAGGAGAAAACTGTCAATGGAGTAGTTCCTTGATATATCTGTCTCCTTCATCAGTATGATATGGAACGATGTATTTGACCACGTCATCTGTTTTTAATGTATGTAACAATCAAGTTTGATACTACAAAACTATGATAACTGACACATTAAAAAGATCAGTGAGGCCTAAATAAATCACTTTTCGTTACTCAATTAAAAACGGTATCTAATGTAAGTAGAATATGTTGTATCTTTATGTCCGGCGTTTTATCACGTGATTTATCCGCCAATCGAAATGCAACTTATACAGTCTTAGCACGGTGCCAAACCGATGACATTCGACCGGTATGAGCAGCTTAGCATTCTTATTGGTCCAGTTGAGTCCAGAACACCAATACCGTATTCTACTACGCGATGCGAATCGAATCGAATGATTTATTTCAGATATACTGGGTTTATATATCAACTAAACAGACCGCAACGCACCATAAAATAGGAAATAACATTTGCACACAATAAAGCCAAAAAGTGGCTGTGAACATGGGAGGCAGTAGTCAGTAAACTGAACATAGCTTAAGAACAGTAAATCCTACAATAATAATATATAGGTCAAAATAAAGCTTATAACAAGACAAATATAGATACGGGTAATCTAGTTACTGAATATTTATACCATAAGAATATATAAATAATATTAGTCCATCAATAGGTCTCAGACGTTACTCGCAATGTAATCTTCACTAGGATATAACAGAACCGTTTTCGTTTCAGATATAAATCTTTAAACTTCAAATATGGTCCTGGGTTCGAATCTAGCGTGGCGGCATCGTGGATGCGCACTGCTGAGGAGTGCTACAATGGGACGAAACGGCTGTCCAGTTTTTCCACGTTTTCCATGGTGGTCTAGCTTTAATTGACTTACGATTTCAACTATTAAAATTACTTCAAATATTATCAAGTTATTGTCTATCGAACTAGTTAGCATGTAATACTAAAACTAGGTAATGAGATCGCTCAGTTGTTATCGTGATAAATAGAATATATTGAAAAGAGAAACAAATCGTTTGTTATACATTCGAACGGACAATGGTTGAATGATAACTGCTTTCATTTGACCTGTTGGCTAATGTTATACGATTTACGATTCTTAACCTATTCCCAATCGCTCCACATCAATTTCATTGACTACGAATAAGCATTTGACAGCGTGGAAGCTTCTTCGACACGATGGCGTGCCTCAGAAGATAGTCAAAATCATACGGAATTCCTATGATGGATTAAACTACAAAATCGTGCATGGAGGACAATTGACAGACTCGTTCGAAGTAAAGACCGGTGTCAGGCAAGGTTTCTTTCTCTCACCCCTTCTCTTTCTCCTGGTGATCTATTGGTTCATGAAGACGTCAACATCTGAAGGGAAGCACGGGATACAGTGGACATCTAGGGTGCAGTTGGACGATCTAGACTTCGCAGATGATCTGGCTCTTCTATCGCATACGCAAAAACAAATGCAGGAAAAGACAACCAGTGTAGCTGCAGCCTCAGCAGCAATAGGTCTCAATATACACAAAGGGAAAAGCAAGATTCTTCGATACAACACAGCATGCACCAATCCAATCACAATTGACGTAGAAGCTTTGGAAGATGTAAAAACCTTTACATATTTGGGCAGTATCATCGATGAACACGGTGGATCTGATGCAGATGTGAAGGCGTGGATAGGAAAAGCAAGAGCAACATATCTACAACTGAACAACATCTGGAACTCAAAACAACTGCCAACTAACCAACACAAAGGTCAGAATTTTCAATACAAATGTCATGACAGTTCTACTGTATGGGGCAGAAACTTGGAGAATTAAGAAAGCCATCATCCAGAAGATACAAGTGTTTATTAACAGTTGTCTACGCAAAATACTTCGGACCTGTTGGTCAGACACTATCAACAACAACCTACTGTTGTGTGAGAGAACAAACCAGATGCCAACAGAGGAAGAAATCAGAAAGAAGCACTGGAAGTGGACGGAGCACACATTGGGGAAAGCACCCAACTGCATCACAAGGCAAACCCTCACTTGCAATCCTGAATGGCAAAGGAGAATTGAAAGACCAAAGAACACATTACGCTGAGAAATGGAGAGAGATATGAGAAGAATGAACAACCATTGGATAGAATCAGAAAGGAAGGCCTAGGACAGAGTGGATTGGAGAATGCTGGTCGGTGGCCTACGGTACATTAGGAGTAACAGCCGTAAGACCGACTGATCATCCCACATTCACAACTACTTCTTGGATTGTATAATCATTATTTTTCATTTTATGATGTAATGTGGTTAGATATGGTTATGTATAAATCATGTATGTTTGGAGTATACGATCCACACAGTCGAGGTCGATGTTTGTGATCTGAACTGAACGGACTGTTTCATTTTTTATGGTTTGATGTGGTCTGTTCTTCTGGTGTATAAAACAACTATGTATGAAGTAAATGATTCACATAGTAGAAGCTGTTATTGACATTCTGGACTCAGCTGGACGGGCTAGGCGAACAAGGGACGCTTGGTGTAGGACTCGATATTGCGTGCACTATGTTGAGATTAGATGATGGTTGCAGGTAGTCAACAGGAAACTTTGGACCTAGGTTCCGTGTTACTTGGTACTCATCTGCAAGGTGTACCTGTAATCTTGAGAGAACTGATGCTCCCTGGCGCATGCGATCACGTGTCACCCAGCTTCACAATCAGAGACGTTATCACTAGGCTATGCGGGCCGTGATTGACCTCCTGTAAGACTGACATGTAATCACAATTGATTGATCACTGAGTGGGGATCAATGTCATGTGAGTCAAGTCCTCCTTAAAACAGATTAGTTGATTAATTCATCAGCAATGTGCATGAGATTGAAAGCCCTAGGTTTGAATTCCACATACAAGATCATGGATGAGCACTACTGTGGAGTCTTATACTAGAACGAAACGATCGTCTAGTGTTCTCAAGTTTTCTATGGTAGTTTAGCTTTAATCGACTCATGAATAGTCGATGTACTAAAACAAACTATGTATCAATTCATTACATATATTAGATTACTTAATTAAAATTTAGTAGTATCACATTATATAACAAAATAGAAAGTCATAACTAAACGATGTTTTACATGATAATAATGAAATAGAATCAACATGATTAAGAAGAATTTGAAATAATTATTTTTCTCGAAATCTTATAATATTCTGATTTTGTAAATAAGTAATATACTCCGAATATTGTTGATTAGGTAATACAGTTAAATTGCCTATAATAGGTAATGGACCGATTACGATTTCATTAAAATATAAAGAATAAAATAGATAAGCAAAAATAGTTAAGCATATAATAGAAACTAGACCAATTCGTAATCCTAATTTTGCTGAAGGATCTTGATGAAGACTAGATATTTTATTAAGTCTATCTTGAGTGATTTGTTGTTGTTTGCCAGTTATTTTAGAAAATATTGGACAAGGAGTATTTTCTAGACCACATAACCATAAACAAATAGATTTGAATAGATTTCTTGAATTTGATTTATTAATATTAACCTCTAGAATAGATATTAATTGCAAAACATCAATGAAATGTAAATAGCATAGTTATGTATCAATATGAATATATACATAATGAATAATGGGAATATCATGTGTTGTCAAACACGTTCCATGCAGAATTGTATTAGTACACGAGGTAATAGTTATTTAGAGAAAAGATACTTGTTATACTGTTAAGAGATTACTGAAAGAACAGTAACTGAACAAGATAATGAAGTAATTAGTCTACAGTGACCAAGATATTAGGTGAATATCTGTAACAATATGTCGCACCATTACAAACTAGTGTTTAATGTTACCATAAGTGAGAGATAGATGGAAGCAACTTCAAAGTCAAAAATGAAACAAGTTGATGACCATAACTTTTGGTTTGGAGGCAAGAAAATTTACAAACTACTAGCTAGGTGGCTGGAAGCGATCAATAGGAGACCCCAAACCTCCTGTAATGCTGACATACTAATATTAATTGCACATCGATTAGCAATCAATGTTATGTTTATTTAATTCTTAATGTTGATTGTGTTCTGTTAAGCAAGTTTCAATGTGGACACTAGTATAAGTGATTCAATATTGTGTGCAATATGTTTCGGTATTAGGTGTTTGGAAGCAATCAGGAAGAAAATCTGGATCCAGTTTCCGTGCTAGTTGCTACCAGTTGGTTAGGTGTACCTTCAATCTTGAGAGAGCTGACGTTTCTATGAGATTCTAACTCGTTTTCAACCCATAAATACCACAGTGATAATGCCTTGGGAGGACGATGAAGTGTGATGAGAATAACCAGTTCCCATGGATAACCAGCATTTCCAGAGACGCGTAAAATGATATGGAATCATAATGAAAAACATTCTGACTAACTCATTCACATCACATACACCTTAATAAAAGCTAGGAAAAAATAATGAGCTCTTTTTATAAAAGGCTGTAAAGAATGCTGAGGGCACTCAAAGTCAGCTTCCAAACGCACCCGAACAATATCCTGCCTAGTTATCGAGATAAAAATGTAAAATCAAATTTTTTTCCAATCTAATGTTGTACAATGACTATCTGCATAGCCTTAGATCTTTGTGTGCTTTTTCTAATCTGTGGGTAAACATGAACTTTTTTTAAATAAGACATGTGCTAGTTCACGGGGTAATTCAGGTAACTAGAGAGGGAACTATGAATAATCTGTGCTTAGTTTTTAACTGGTGAGTTGTGGAGTTAACACTTGATCAAAGACTAAAGATAGTGTAGTCAGATAGCTTCGGCAACTGACAAAATAGATACTGTACAGCTTACATAGGGTTTCTAAAAATACATATATTTCTGAAGTGATTATGGCAACTTAAAACATGGATAATTATAGTCTAATAGTGGTTGGAATAAGAAAATGAAATAACTTCAGAGCGGTTTCATACTTTTAATCAATGGAGTCAATGGTCATGACATGAACAAGGGACTTTAGGTTGTGTTAGAGGGATATAGATTGGATTAAAGCATGTTCCGTGCAATATTACATGGCGGCACGCTGATTGTCTATTTCTTATCTAACCAATGCTAGTGAATAATTGGAGAAGACTCTAGAGTCTTCTCATGTAAAAACTGTAAAGCAAAGTTTTAAAACATCATCACAACATTAAAACAATCTTAAAAGTTATTTTATCATTTCTTAAACTCTTATCACACTTTACTACAGATACCATAGTTAGTCCTAGTTTCATAATAGAATTACATAATCATATCTACTCATCGTACGATAATTTATATAATCAGGTTAAATAAAATTTTATACCATACTCATCATTTCTAAAACAAAGAAATAATGAAAACACAAAGTTTACATTAGTCTCAAATATTATTATTATTATTATTATTTTCTTTAGTTATGCATAAGTGATATTTTCAATGGATGATAAAGAGGTCATCTTCATTTGATCATTATCATAGAATAGGCATACATATTTAATAATCATAGAACACTGTGAAATATAAATTACTATTTGAAAGTTCATACATACATAAGTAGTCTGATAGAGAAATACTTTAGTAGATTGTAAATGTAAAAAAAAACCAAAACCAAAACAAAACAAAACAAAACAACTATGGAATGCTATAATTCAGTAAACATAAATACATATAATTGAGTTTCTATATAGATGTATCCCTTATTATGTTATTGGCATATTTATCGAATCTACCTACTATTTAATCAATATTTTGAAACAATCAGAGTAAAAGATTTAAATAATCCCTACCTCGATTTTGAATGAAGTTTGAAAATTTAAGGCTAATCTAAAGCGGCGGAAAGTAGAAATCTATAATAGATTAACCCCAGTGATCTCTAAGTGTGGTTTTCCAGTTTAAGTAATTAGTATTAGGAGGGATTTTATAGAGATTGTAATAATTTCAGTAGTTCAGAACATGATTCAATTGAAGGTAGACCACCATAGAAAACCTGGAAGCACTGGATGGCCATTTCGTCCTATTGTTGAACTTCTCAGCAGTGTGCATCCACTATCCCATCTCGCGAGATTCTATGGTGGTCTAGCTTCAATTGACTCATGATCTCGACTATTAGAAGAATTACTATAATATTCACAAAACCCCTTCTGATACTAATCAACATATGCTCACTAGTGACTGGCTTCAAGGTGTATATCCTTGAGTTCTAGTGAGAAGCAGTAACTAGTGGAGTTCAATCGAGTCTGTTGTGAGATAGTAACTCACTGACAACAATGGTGGATGTGTCGCTCAATGTCGTGGATTAGTTAAAGTTAGACATTAACACCATTGGATGCCGGCCATCTCAGTGGTCTAGAGGTTAAGCGTTTGAGTGCGAGACCGATACGTCCTGGGTTACAATTCCACGAGGTGGGATCGTGGGTGCGTACTGCTGAGGAGTCACACAGTAAGACGAAATGGCCATCCAGTTCTTACAAGTTTTCCATGCTGGTCTAGCTTCAATTGACTCATGATCTCAACTGTTTAAATAATCAGATTGATTGAGACACTAACTAGAGTTTGGGAGCTGGACATAATCACATCTGACCGGTCACCACCTCTGATTGTCTCAGTCTGCAGGAAAGAACAAATATCCTCTTTTCATAACCCCAGGAGAACCAGTTTGACTGATACACTGTCTAAAATTTTAGCTTCAATAGTCGTCTGACGCTTGGCTAGTGTGGATAAACAGCACCTCATGGTACGATTCAGCTCTATCGATCAACACGTTTTTAAGGCATTAACTGTCGCTGAAAGCCCTATCAAAGACGTATATCAACCTCTTAAAGGCTTTTTATTCCAACATTAGTGATCAAGTCAAATTTTATGGAGAAATCTCACTAGAATTATCAACTTCTACTCGATTCCATCAGTTATCTGCTTTCTCCATTTTTACTTAACTTTGTAATAGACATTCTTTTAAAAATAACTCCATCATGATGTGATTTTTCAGGAATTGATTTACATCCACTTGATTCACCTATTGACTTTGAATGCACAAATAAAATATTCCTCTTTGGCAAAGTCACTGACAAAATGCAGTCTTTCAATCATCTTGAACAAGAGTGCTAGCATATTCGATGGATTGGTGTCTGACTAAACGTCGTCATGGGTTCAGAAACTGCAACTGGCTTTTGGCAACTTACGTCGCTTGTGGAGTGGGTGAGATGCACATCTATTAACCATCGGACAAGTATACTGCTTATCAGCTCGATCTGCTCTGCTTCATTGCTATGAAACGTGGCATACTGTCGAATCGCTTAGCATCCATATCCACAAATTAAACTTTGATGTCGAAAATAAATTTGTATAGCACCTATTCCTACCTTGACCACTGATAATGAGCTATATTGCAGTGGGCAAAAACCAATATTCTCATTTCCATTTCCTTATAAGTCTCTTGTAATTTTTGCATTATTACTTTGTTAGTAATATTTTTTCAACTCTGGTGTAATATAACGACATGTTACCTAGAATCCCTGCCAATAATGTTATTAGAGATTCTGTAATCTCTAAACACTTAAAACACACACTTCAATCCACCTATAAGTAATTAACTTCTTACTATAATCACTAATATTATCTTTTTTACCTGCTTGATCACCCGTTTGACATTAATTTCACTGCTACTTGTGAAGTTCTAATTTTATTTATTTATCTATTTAAACACATGAACATTGGTACAAAGAACCATCAAATAGATATGCGCCACATAAATCATTCCATTTATGTGAGAGTTAGGATACTGCTCGGGTGCCCAGACAGAAGCAGGTAGTTTACTTAGGGGGCCACACCCCGAGCCTTTGGCTTGAAGGTCTGATCCACAAGGAAGTGGAGCAACGTCAGAAGATGCAGTCCCATGGTAACCCGTGACCAACGATTGGTTCATACGCCATTTTTCCTTCAGGATGCTGGAGCCCATGTGCAACACTTGTTTGGAGTCACGGTTCCCCAACTACCCTAAGGGGACTTTCCATGTCCATCTACCCAGTTAAAGCGCAGGATATTCACCTTCGTTCTCTCAATTTTGTAGACAACAGTAATGATGCCAGAAGGCAGTGAGTAGGACTTCCTTGGCAGTGATTGTATGTACGTGGCCAGATGAGAGCATTTCGAGAGGGAGAGCTGACTCTCTCCACTCTCGGCCGTACCAGGGCGTTTGTAGGCTAATAGCCTTATACAACACTACCAGCTGATTGGTATTACATTGTCATCCTATAACATATATACGTTAGTGGATAATAATGATAAAAACCTAATGCGATTTTGTCCTTCTGGTTTCCCAGTTGTTGATTTCTAAAACAGCAAAGATATACAGTGTAATATTTGGTTATGTATCAGTAGATGAAAAATAAGTTGAAACCATCACCAACAACAGACTACTCTAGTTAAAATAAAAATACATCTATTTAGACTCACCCGATTCTGATAGATAATCAGATTTAGACTCATTTTCCTGTACAGTTATGACACTATCGTCAGTGTGTAACTCAGAGTTAATGGAAAGGGATGAATGATTAATTTGATTATCGAAGTCTTCCTTTTTTGAATCCCAAGCTGTCCAATAAGTTAACCGATGTAATTGACTTAGTGTTGGTGATGCACTAAAGAATGAAACTATTACAACTAAAATGACTGTAGATCCAAATGAAAACATAGCAAAATACATATAGTGAATGTTTCTCATGATCCATGGTCGTGTATCGTCTTCACCACAGATTGGATCAGTGTAAACAAACGTTAGAATCATTCGAATACAGCCGATAATTAATCCATAAATTAGACCGAAAAAAGCGCCCTTTAAAAAGTAAATATGAACAGAGAAGTCTTTCAATTGTAAAACATGGAAGAAACATGAAAGCATTCAACAAGACACTCATCTTTATCAGTCAAATGAGATCACTGATTAGATCGGATGGTTTACTTACTTACTTACTTACGCCTGTTGCTCTCAACGGGGCATAGGCCAGTGGTCAGCGTTAGACTTTGAACCAAGTTTATTTGTAAAATTTAGATAATTAGTTTCTAACCTAACAACAAGGAGACACGGCTGCTGGAATCCTAAATAAACGGATTTCAAAATCGTTGAATAAAACATTCTACGCAGCTAAGCTCTGAATTGTTTTCTCTAGTCGACTTACCATTTTGGGATGTATTAAGGACAAACTCATGTGGGGCGTATTACATAGGCCGCACAAGGCGACCACTGTCCAAACGCATCTCGCAACACTATCTGGCCTGGCTCTTAAAAGGAGAACGTAAAACAATTACTAGTTCGATACAGGAGCACTTAATTAACTGTGGACACATCGCTTCAAAGGACTCTTCTTCTAAAGTAATCTACAAAGTCAAAGGAACTGGATCGAAGGGGGGTCGAATTAATATTTTATGCACTGCTGAGGCATTGGCAATCCACGAACTCAAGCCCGAACTTTGCGTGCAGAAACGATTTGTCCAAACTCTCATCCTTCCTTGGCCCTAATCCCCTTAATGAGATATTTTTTAATTACTGTTTCGACTCTTAAACTCTAGTCAGTTAGTTAATTAGTTAGTTAGTTAGTTAGTTATTATTATTATTATTACTTTATACAAGTTTTCTTAATTATTATTCAGCCTATTATTATGACCTTTGTTGTTTGTCGGTTTTCTTCATATCTGTCAATTGGACTATTATCTGACGCATAAATTATTTTCTTTCTTAGCCCTTGATTAGTACATAACCTCATTTGTTATTTACTCTCGAATCCATTTCTGTGATGCAAAATTTTTTCTATCCTTCTATAAACTTATGTATCATCCATATAACTATATATACGAATGTACAGCTTAAGTAAATGATTTCGTCGATAACATAATCATCAGAAGGGGTTTTGTGGAGATTTTGAGTAATTTCAATGGTTGAAATCATCAGTCATTTGAAGCTAGACTACCATGGAAAACCTGGAAGCACTGGACGGCCGTTTCGTCCTAGTATGGGCGGATGCCGGCTCAGTGGTCTAATGGGTAAGCGCTCGCGCGCGAGACGTATACGTCCTGGGTTCTAATCCCGCGGGGGACGGAATCGCGGATGAGCGCTGCTGAGGAGTCCCACACTAGGAAGAAACGATCGTCCGGTGCTTCTAGGTTTTCCATGGTGGTGTACCTTCAATTGACTCATGAGATAAAATAATTGTCAGACTAAACTCTCTTTTGAAAAACGAATCGACTAAGTGACTAAACTGGAAAATAATCATTACTGTTTGAATAGAGAAGTGATAAAACAGTAATATGATTATGAATCAGTTGAAATAATCAATATCTATTACATATGGTTCAATCAAAGCACATCGAATCCATTAGTTTTAGTTAATCGTAATAATAATTTGGCATGAAACTTGAAAACATTAAGTAGCCAATATACAACTCAGTATTGTTGTACAGTTTACCTTACTGCTCAATAAGCTAAACCTATTTTGCTGTCAATTGACTGACTAAAACCTTAGGGTTGGAAAAGTTGTGTCCGCTTCTCTAATCATTATGCATATCTATACATGAAAGGTCTGTATTCAAGGAGTCATGAATGGTGGTTGACGTTTATCTGACAGAGATTAAAAAAACTAACCAGTAAACCGCCTAAAACACCTTTATGACTAAAAGTATAGAGTATACATGAATTAGTATTCAGTATAGAAGAATTAGAGATAGACAAGAATGAATCAAATGAATGCTTGAGCTTGTTTACATTAATCTGTTGACTAGATAGAGGATAATCATGATCATTTAGATGTTCTAACTTGTATCAGTTAATACCCGCTGTCAGCAATACTTCATCACAATCAGTACACAATATGTAGGATAAACGTAAAGTTTTCTAGAACAGGGATATATCATAATGAAAGTAAAATATGAATTGTTGTACAGCTTGGACAAATAGACACAGCCTATTGACTATTAAATATATGATTTCTCTTCATCTCATTGATTTCTACTCCAAACTCTTTGAGATTGGCTGCTTGTATTTGTGTTGAATAAAGTATTATCTAGTCTATACTCTAGTTCTCTATTCTGGATCGGGAATACTGGTTCCGACATAACGTGACTAGTCTCATTATTTTATTAACGTATTATCGTAGTATTCCTGTTAGAGAGAAAAAATGTTTTAAACCATCTATTATATCGAATCGTTTATGCTAAAATTACCGCACAACACGTTTCATATGGTTGCGTTCCTAGTTAAATGAATCAAACAGCAATAATGAACTGTAAAATATACAACTTGCCTTTTCACTACACCGTTTCCATAATATAGCGCATAAAAATACTGATGCTATAGGAGGTGAAATGTAGGCAGCAATCGCTTGAATATAAATATACAGTTCACTTCCTTGAGACTGTTGCATTATTGGAATCCATGCCACACTTAACCCGACTAATACTGCGATAAACACACTTAAAGTAAATAAATAAGTACATACAATGGATCCGTAAAAGTTAAATATACAATAAACCGTAAATAAGCTATTAAATGAAATTGCATTTAATGTGATAGAAAATCGATGGAATAGTGTACAATCGATTGTGCGATATTTTAGATTAAGTATTCGATGATTAGACCTGAATATCAATGTTCAAAACCCTCTTAAAGGGAACATGCTCACTCAAAATCTCATAAAGCCATAGACGAGATTTTTCAACTTTTTGCAAACGTCATTATCACTTTTTCTCGTCTGTAAAGACGAACAAAACATTAAGATTACCAAGGCTTTAGCATTTAATAATTCCTGCAACCAGACAATGATGAATACGTTGACGAGCTCTGTATCTATATCAATATTTATATAGAATGTCAGTCAGTTACTATCTCACAACAGACCCGGTTGAACTCCACTAGTTACTGCTGAGGAGTCCAACAATAGGAAGAAACAGCCGTCCAGTGCTTCCAGGTTTTCCATGGTGGTCTAGCTTCAAATGACTCATGAACCCAACAATTAAATTACTATAATATCCACAAAACCCCTTCTGATATTTATTGAATACTTTGTGTCAGTTGCCAGAATATTTAGTTTTCTTTTCGCTGAACAAGTTACATCATAAAAACACTTTATAAAATCAAGACTATCGTTTTAATTACTCACCGACCAACAATCATCAATTCAATATTTTGAGCATTTCGTCGCAATTTTTGATATATATCCACTGTAAATAATGTACTTGCGGAATTAAAAATTGATGTTAGATCAGAAATTAAAGCTGCCAGCATTACACTCAACATTAGACCTCGGAGACCTAGTTATTATTGTTGCGGGAAGTGAAATATTTAAAAAAACATTTCAGGCAAAGTTCAAAGAAAGGAATACTCAAGATAAACACTAAAATTTATCAAAATATTTCTACAAAGGGACCAACCCCTGAAAGTAAATTAGCCTGTTAAGTGTTTATAGTCTACTAGCGTAACTTAATTCGCTCTTTTTAATGTGTTTAGATGACAACTTCTCTATATTTAAAGAAAGAATATTTTTGGAAGTGCAAAATTGAAGATTTTGCGTGTACACAATCAAGAATAAGATTTAAACTTGGTACATCAACAATCAGATTGTAAAATTTCATTTAACAAATTAGACGACTCTTATCAGTAACACGGAATATATTAATTTTGTTTAGGTGCAGTTTTAATTAATTTGTTTAATCTGATTGGCGTTTTTTTCAGCAAGATTTTTTCTACGGGATGGGGTTGTCGATCTTATATCCAACCCTCCTCCTTTACCTGGGCTTGGGACCGGCAGTAACTCTACAAGTTTTACTGAGAAGATTGTCAACATTATTCGGAACTCATACTCACGTACCTGTGAGGCATCATCAATGAACAAGTAAAAATCGGATGCACACGTAAAGGCGAAGCAAGGGCTGCATTCGTGCAATTGAAGAACATATACAACTCAAAATAACTGTCAACTAATATCGAAGTCAGAATCTTCAATACGAACGTCAAGATAGTCCTACTGTACGGAGCTGAAACGTCCAGAACTAATTACAACCATCATCGAAAAGGTTTCGCTCGCGCGCGAAACCAGTAGGTCCTGGGTTCGAATCTCGCAGGGGGCGAGGTCGTGGATGCGCACTGCTGAAGAGTCCCACAATAGGACGAAACGGCCGTCCAGTGCTTCCAGGTTTTCCATGGTGGTCTAGCTTCAACTGACTCATGATCTTAATGATTGAATTCACTACAATCTCCACAAAACCCCTTCTGATAAGAATCAACATATGCTCACTAGTGACTGGCTTCAAGACGTATATCCTGGAGTTCTAGTGAGAAGTAGTGACCAGTGGAGTTCAACCAGGTCTGTTGTGGGATAGAAACTCACTGAAGACAATGGTGGATGTGTCGCTCAATTTCATGGATTAGTTGAAGTTAGACATGAACACCGTTGGATGCCGGCTCAGCGGTCTAGTGGTTAGGTGCTCGCGCGCGAAACCAGTAGGTCCTGGGTTCGAATCTCGCAGGGGGCGAGGTCGTGGATGCGCAACGCTGAGGAGTCCATCATCCGGATATCATGAGCAACAGCCTTTTGTGGAAGAGAACAAACCTGCTTCCAGCTAAAGAGAAAATTAGGAAAAGACGATGGAAATTGACTGGATATACATTACGGAAATCACCAAACTGCATCACTGGGGAAGCCCTAACCTGGAATCCTGAAGTGAAGCGGAAAAGAGGAAGGCCAGAGAACACATTACGTCGGGAAATAAAAGCAGATATGAAAAGGATGAATAACAACTGAAAAGAGGTGGAAAGGATTGCTCGGGAAAGGGTTGGATGGAGAGTGCTAGTGGGAGGCCTATGCTACTTCACGATGAGTAACAGGCGTCAGTAATTAAATAGGTGTAGTTCTTGACACGAATATGTTTGTTGACATGATATAGAAATTTTCGCTAGTAATCTGGGTTGATAACTCCATAACACATTAACTATTCATAGAAATCATTATTTGTAAAATTTATATTTGAAATAATCTCAACGTTTGTATTTTAAACAATTCTATCGTTGCCTACAGCTAGTTAACCCGGAACCTTCCTATGAACATTTTTAACTTTCTATATCTAATATTTTCTACTACTTTTGAATCTAGTTTGATCAATTCATTTCACTCAACTAACGTGTTGTGGTAACTTGGACCGATTTACATAAGTCCCAAGTTCCATCTTGAATCTATCTAAAACTAACGTATTACTGAAGTAACAGGCAAGAAGTTACATTCGTAAACATAATTCAGTTGAACATTTAGAAACTCTAAAACATGCAAAACGATTTCAGTTAAAGAGAAAAACAATACCTAAATGTGATTTTTACATTTCCTCTATATTAAATAAAAAAATAGATAAACGTTAATGACCTCTAGCATCAGAAAAAGATTACAAAAGTAATGCTGTAATTCAGTGTACTCATTTCACTATAGTTTGGATTCATCGATTAAATATAGTTACTGTCCAATGCTTTTTGTTTACACCTCGACCCTGACTCAGTATCCATCACTTCAAATTTCAAACAATTCAGAACTTGACTATCAATCAATATCAATTAAAATTAATATCACAGGTAATATCAGTGCATCCCTCGAACAACCCTGTGAGTGTGTTAACAGAATTCATGGAATTCGGTTCATAATAGTATTAAATCTTCACTTTTCTGAGTCCTAAAATCGTTCTTCAACCAAACCTCACATAAAGGTGTGAAATCATGATAATAAGGTAGTACACGATTGTGAAGGTAACGTACCAGAAGGCATTAGATCAATCACAAGTTTGGGGTATGCAATATTTGAACAACCATTACTATTTCCACAAATTTTAAGGCAATCAGACCCAGGGAAGCAGCCAATCTCATCTAGAAAAAATAAATTTAAATGACATTAATTTTAAGGAAAGAAGTGATTTCTAGTTTCATAATAACTTACTACATCTTAATAAAAGTCGTTGTATAAGGTGCTAGTTGCTAACGGATTGAAACATGAATTTGTAGTTTAGAAAACAGGCTATCAAACTTTCAATTTTAACGAATTTGTTCCAGTTTGCACTGTTGGACAATTTCCATAGCTAATTCATAATCTAGGTGTTTCAAAGCTCAATACACAAACTAGAGTTGTGTGAAATCTTGTGAACTTTCTAGTGTTATCGTTCACGATTTACAAAACGAAAACAAGAAACATACTATTTGTGAAGATGAAAACTTTTAAAGAACAGATTAAAGATAATACAAGCTAGACATTCAAGTCAAATGTTGAAAAGCCTGAAACACTAAGGTGTTACTAGCCTCCTTTTGTTTAAACATCAGCTCCCTCTGGATCGCAGTTATACCTTGCTGATGAGTGTTCGACAGCGTAAAAACTAGGTTCAAGGTTTTTTGTCGACTACCTTTAACCATCTAACATAAGAACATAGAGCATGAGATGCCGAACCACTGAAACTAGTGGCCACATTGCAGTTTAATCGACAGAATTCAGTCATTACTAAAGCACTCGACAAACATGATATTGTTCACTAATTACTTAGTAATCAATCAAGTGTAATTGGTGTAAACTACGAAACCGGAAATCAACTGTTTCAGCATTGAAATAAATAAAATTCAATATTCATCTCCACTAGGTAAAAGATTGAATAAATTAGTTCTTTAAGAAATCCCCAAAGATTCAAATATCTTAGCACCAGTGTTTTCTTCTTGTTTTTAACCACTTACAATGATAAGTGTTTATGAACTCTGTAAGTATTTGACTAATAAAATGTAGTCACTTTTCCCTTGAATCGAAAACTATTTATTTTAACCGACAATATATTCCAAATTAAGACTATTGAAATAAGATATCAGTAGAGTTAATAATTCTAAACATCAAGATGAAAATATTTTATTTATTACAAATCGATTGGAGAATATATAATGTTTTTAGTAACTTTATTCAGTGAAGACATTAGAATATGAGATCATCAAGTAAATGAATTAACGTAAAGTGAACTGATAAAATGGCACCCAAATGCCCTGGTACGACCGAGAGAGAGGAGAGTCAGCTCTCCCTCTCCACATGCTCTCACATAACCACGCGTATACAGCCACTACCAGGGAAGTCCTACTCACTGCCTACTCACTAATGGGGTGTTGTTTACGGAGGCTTTGAATGATGTGGTTCAAAATCGTTTACAATGGCGCAGTGGTGCATCCACTCTTTGTGTTCTAATCTTTTCTTTCCAAATTTATTTCACTAAATTATACTTCTTGAACAACATCTTCAAACCCCAATGTTTCCGATTACTGCCTATACTTTTACTACCTCTACGACTATGGGATTAGAATCGACCATGGTATCTCTATGTTTATGTGGTATGGCAACTTGAACTGATGCACGTAAGTATGAAGTTCGAAGTTTTGACTGACTGACTAATATAAAGGATTTTTATGATATAAAAATAGTTTAAATTTATGAGAGCAATGGAGAATATAAAATTGACGCCCCTTCATAGGTGGTATTTGAAAAAAAACAATAAATTAATAAAATAAAACTCTTCAAACAACTCTTGTGCCCAAGAACAGTGAAAGAGATTGATTACTCTATGCTTCTACATTTATAAATCATGTTGAAGAAACATGAAAGTAATGATTATGGAAATGTTTATGTTGTGCCAACTATCCAGTAAATACTTGATGATCACATTGACTAAGTATTTATTTTACTTTAGTTACATAGTCAAAATGATACCTCCTTATTGTAAATATAATTTTAAGAAAATATCAACAAATTTATGATAGATGAATATATTTTCTTACTTGGATATAATACACGACTTATCATTCCTGGAATAACCATAATAAAAATTGGGATTTGTTTTATTATCCCAGTCATTAATGTTGCACCTTGGGCATGCGACAAACTTTTTGCTGCCAATGTACGTTGAACCATCATCTAAAATGTAAATAGATTATACCATAAAAATATTATATGACGAATGTACAAACAAGGGAACTATTTTAAATATTTTTGATCAACAGTTACTCTTAGTTAACATCCAGACATTAAAGTTACGGAGATTAATTTGATAAGGTACTAAAATTGGTAACTAAAACAATGTCATGAGGAGAAAACGGAATATTTGTAATAAAATTAAAATCAGTGTAGAGTTGTGGAGATTTTTTTTTATTGCGATCATGAACCAATTGACTTCAGACCACTATTAAAAACCTGGAAGCACTGGACGGCCGTTTCGTCCTATTGTGAAACTCCTCAGCAGTGAACATCCCTAATCCTGCTCGTGCGATTCGAACCCAGGACCTTCTATTAACCTCTAGAACACTGAGCCCGCATTCAAAGGTGTTAATTTCTAACTTCAACCAGTTCACGAAATCGCGCGACCATCTTCCATTATACTGAGGTAGATACCTGCCTCTATGTGACACGGATATATTTGGTGCCCACTTGTACCAATATTTATGTGTTTAAATAAATAAATAAATAAAACTTGTCACGGCTTCCCACTAGAACTCCGAGAATTCCATCCAGTGCTTCCAGGTTTTCCATGGTGATCTAGATTCAATTGACTCATGATCTCAACTATTAAAAAATTACTATAATATCCACAAAACCCATTCTGATAATTTTCAAATGTTTTACTTTGAACAGTGAAAGACTGCAACAGAAGCTTAATCAATTACTACATTCATATTAATGCAAACAAAAAACAATCAAACAGGGTGTGACTGGCAAATTGAAATTGAAATGAAGTAATGAAATTGCTAGAGTTTTTGTCGATTGGACAAAAAAAAAACCAAAATGATTTAACATGAATCATCCAAAAGTAACATTTTAACAAATATCGAAAATATATATAATAGTTTCTTGACCGACCTTTTGTAGTAAATTAATTAATTCGTCAATAGTTAAAGAACTTCTTTAATTTTAAAGTGAATTTCATTATAGTAATCAGGATGCATCAAAATCTTAATTTACACAAATTTTCTTGGCTTCTATTAGTCTATTAATATCTGGTTCTTTTTGAAGCTGATGTAGATTATTGAGAAAACCAGTCCCACAGCAACTTGAAAATATCTATACAATATTCTAACAGGTTTTACTTACTATAAACATTCAGTCGCTTTTGGTCAACAACAACAACAACAACAAATCCAAAGTTAACAGAAAATAGGTCATATTAAATTATAAGATGATTAAGGTTGGAGATTCGGTTTACAAAATTCAACGCACACACTTTAAAAGTGTACTAGACTGGTAGCAAAAATCAAATAACTAAAAGAAGCTATCTAAAGCTTCTTGATAATCGATCGTTATTCAACTGACATTCATACGTAACAAAATAATTTTTGGATTATCAGTGATGATGTGCTATTTTACAAAAAAGAGTAAAAGATAACAACATTGTATTACCATAAGTGTAAACTTTTACGTTACTTATTAATTCTTTCAATCTGTGTATAAATCACAGTTAACTATTTATAAACCTGTTGCTTAAATTTTCACTACAAAATATCCTAGTAATATACATTTTTAGATTTATTATTTCACTTGGTACTGTTTACTTGTATCTTTCCGTTGTTATAGGACGAAACGAGCGTCCTGGATTCCATTGCTAGCCACTATCCATCTTTGCTTAAAAGGTTATGATCACTAACTAGAAAACGAGTAAAAAAATTTCCAATCATTACCATAAGCAATAACTCTATTAGTGAAATTGTTGTTAGTGAGTTTAGGCAGAATTTATGAATCCATATCTTAGTTGATATCTTTTTGATGCTAAAACTAAGAATAATATAGATATTACCCAACCTTTCGCCCCTTAACACTACTATGGATTTTTAATCTTAATGTTAGTATGCTTGATTGAACTATACTTCAATGTAATCTAAGACTAAGCTAAAAAAATAATACTGATAATCAGATTAACGTATGAGGTTTATTATTGAGTTTCTATCAAGATATACAACCATTAGTTGTATTCAAATTACTCAGTGATATAAACATTTTTCAGTTACGTTGAGGTTTGTATTTCAGTCAGTCAGTCAGAAACAACGTGGAACTTCGTACGTACGTACATCAGTTCGAGTTGCCATACCACATTAGCACAGAGATTCAGTTATCGATTCAAATCCCGTAGTGGTAGAATAGTGAAAGTATAAGTAGTGACAGGGAACGTCAAGGTTTGATGATGTTATTTAAGGAGTATAGTCCAGTGGAATAAATTGGGAAAGAAAATAAAGGACATGAAAAATTCAGAAGATTAGACTTTGAGAGAACACAAAGAGTGGATGCACCTGCGCCATTGCAAACGATTTTGAGCCATGTCATTCAAGGTCTCTAACCATCGGTTGCTATCGTCTCGCGGTCCCCAACCAGGTAGTCTACACCTACCAACATGACTCAATCCACTTGTCAGTGACTTCATGGATTTGTGCCATGTTTTGGTTTGGCCGCCCCTAGCATTCTTCCAACCTATTCCTACACCATAAAACATCGCACTTCGGGGCAGTCGGTGGTCTGGCATGCGCAACACATGTCCCAGCCATCACAACTGATTAAGTTTCACTACTTCGTCAATCGATTTGCCATCCTTACCTAGTACCCGTTTCCTAACAACTGAGTTACTCATTCGGTGGTCCCAGGATATACGAGCAATGTTTCGAAGACACCTATGATCAAATACTAGTAACCTACGAGTATGTTCTACTCTTACTGGCCATGTTTCACTGCCATAAAGTAGGACGGAACGAACTGCTGCGCAGTAAACTCGTCCTTTGGTTGATAGACGGATATCTCGCCTACGCCACAAATGACGCAAGTTGGAAAAAGCTAGTCGAGCCTTCTGTATCCGTGCTGAGATTTCGTCACACGCCAGACCACAAGGGCTGATGAGACTTCCCAGATAAGTGAAGCGGTCCTCACGCTCAACTACTTCACTCCCCATCACTAGTTCGGGTGCCGATGCAACCCAATCCTGAAGCAACATTTTCCATTTCGATGGAGAAAATCGCATCCTGAAAATACCTGCATTGTTGCTCAGCAGGCTTTGCATTTTGTCAGCGTCTGCACCAAATAGAACTATGTCATCGGCATATTCTAAGTCAAAAAGTGGATCTCCCGGTAGAAGTTCAACCCCTGGAAATTTAGATGAGGGAAGTGTCATCTCTAAAGAAACGTCAACGACAGTTAAACAAGAACGGAGAGAGTAGACAGCCCTGACGAACACCACTTGAGGTAATCAATTCTGATGACAGTTTGCCATAAGCTCTCACTCGACCAGTTGTGTTCGAGTAGAGAGCCTTTATAAGGTTAATGTACTTCTTTGGTACTCCTTTCAGTGACAAACATTGCCATAGAACCTCACGATCAACAGAGTCAAATGCCGCCTTCAGGTCGAGAAATACTACCATTGTGGGACGTCTGAATATGTGTCTATGTTCTAGGACCTGACGTAGTGCGAATATCTGGTCTATACAACCACGTTCAAGTCGGAAATCAGCCTGGTTTTCTCTAGTCTACATTTCACGAGCTTTGGTTAGACGTCGAAGTATTATTGAAGCTAATATTTTAGACACTATATTAGTCAAACTAATTCCTCTGTGATTGTCACAGGAGGACTTTTGTCCTTTCTTATAAACTGGCACGATCAGTGATTGAGACCAGTCAGATGGGATTACGTCCAGTTCCCAGATTCTACCTAAGACCTCAATCAATCTCGCTGCTAATACTGGACTGCCATCCTTAAAAATCTCAGGGGTAAACCTGTCAGGGCCTACTGCTCTCCCACGCTTCAGATTTCCGATAGCTTTTTCAACTTCGTATAGAGTCGGAGGACTTACATTAACTTGCCATTCAGGTAGATTAGAGATCGTGGGAAACCGAAGTGTGGCTGAAGGCCAGTTGAACTGATCCCTAAAGTGTTCTGCCCATCAATCCAATCTCCTGGGTTGAGAATGAATAATATGTTCATCTTTCTCTGAGATTGTTTCGATAACAGTTGGGTTCCTAATAGCGGTTTCCTTAACAAGTCTGAACAGTTGCCTGCTGTTACCTATTGCCGCTGCCTTTCCATCTCTCTTTTTTTCGCTACCCACCATTGTTCACGATCATTGCGTAGGCTTCTGGTCAGTTTACGCTTAAGCTGACTCCGCTCTTCGTTATGTTTAGAGCCAGATGGAATGAGTTTTCGAGCATCTATCAGTGCGGTAGACGCTGCTGAGATCCAGTGTTTCTCCCTAACCTTATGATTTACCGTACTTGCAGACATCACTGCTGTTTCTACAGCTTTTCAGATGTCATTCCACGCTGCCTCGGGGTGGGCATCAGTTACATAACTGCCTAACTGTTTTTCTAGTTGTTCCTGAAATATACTCTTAGCTTGACTATCATTAAGTAAGACCCTAAGGGGTTTCTTTACACCATCTTTCTTATGTCCAGTAAGACGTAGACAAATACGCGCTCGCACTAGAGCATGATCTGAGTCTAAGCACGTGCTCCACAATGGGCGACAGTCTTCTATCGAGCCCCTCCATCGGTGGCTGATAGCGATGTGATCTATTTCGGTCCAGCGTTGGGACGAATTAGGGGGTCTCCATGTTAAAAGATGTTTTACCTTATGCTTAAAGTTAGTGTTTGCAAGAAACAGGCGGTTATCTGAGCATAGCTGCAACAGACGGTCACCGTTATCTGTTCTTTGAGCCGCGACACCATAAGATCCACCCAGGTGTCTTTCCCTTTTGCTTAGTTTACCTACTTGAGCATTAAAGTCACCAGCCACTATTACTACATCTGAACGCCTAGCTTTTCGGAGAAGGTCGGAAAGCTTTCTGTAAAACTCATCTTTTACATTATCTGAGCTGCAGTCAGTGGGAGAGTAGGCAGAGACGACGAAGAGGCAACGACGAGTGTCCCTATCTTTCCGAGTCCTTACCTTTCCGTTTAGTCGGACAGCGCACAAACGACTGTCTACTGGGATCCAGTCTAAGAGAGCTAGTTCCGCCCTAGGACCGTAGCTGCTACCTTGACGTGGTGGTCGGGATTGCCTATCGTGATGACCCAACCGAGCTATATTGGCTGGAACACATGTTCCTGCAGGTTTTACCATGCCAGGCAGGTCGATTGGAGAACGGTAAGACTAAAAGCAGCAACTCTAGGTCTGAGGGCGAAGTCGTACTGCTGACTGTAGAAGGGTGTGACAGCAGTAAGGTGTTTCCCTCGGACAACCAGCATTTGCAGCGATGCTGCCTTCTTACAAGGAAGGAAGGGGTTGGAAAAGGTCGACCCTAAAAATGTCACACCTCACCTTACCTCACGGATTTCCGTCTCCGGAGGTAAGGCCCTTTGAAGAACGGAGCTAACACGTTGAAAACCCCCCACAAAAAGGCCGTGCGCAACCGGCCTCAAGCAGTTGTCCCTTGGGCTCTGCGGTCACGCACCCAGGTCGTTAAGACCAACGCTAATCCGATTTCGTTTTCAGGTTCCTCAAGAAATACCCTTCCACGGTGTGGGCAGCCGGGAAGTGACACCAGCCCTCATACCCGTAACAGCACACGGTTTGTATTTAGGGGATTCTGAATATGTGAATCATTACTCCAATAATACGAAACTTGAAGATGTGTGATACAGCAGTACCCTCATTAAGTCTAATTTTTAAACATTTTGTTCTCCTTGATCAAATCAATAGTAAAGACTCATTCTAACTTCTGATTTTTAAACAAAAGGATATAAATTTTCAGTATATATAAATAACAGTGATAAACTCAACAGCGTTTGAATTGCACAAGCAGGAAACAATAAGGTCAAAGTACAAGTGATCTAATTTAAACCACTGAATTAATTAGAAATAATGGAACTGACTAATAACTAGTTGTAATTGTTTTATGAACCAAACCCTTCTATCTTTATACTTCTTATGATTCATTGTGTTGAATGTATAACTTCTTGTCTGAACTACTGGTTGTCTGAATACAATTATACTACTAGTGTTGTTGCTTCGATTGTCTTAATATGTATATGATTACTGTTGAAGTTCAAAAACAGTTATGGTTAACTCTGTATCCGTTATTACAAATAGTAAAATCACTTTCTTCGTTTATCCTTCAGAAATTATTCCCGTAAATACTCATAATAAATTTTTCGTCTTCAATTATTTATGAAATCGTATCAAGTGCAACTTTAAGAAAACTGTCAGAGTTTCACCCAAGAAAGCTTTTAATAATAATAATAATAATAATAATAATAATAATAATAATAATAGTTATAATATATATATATATATATATATAATAGTAATATTATTGTTATTCAAATACCTGGTCAGCACACCAATACCAAATAGAAGAAGGAGTTTGTCCAAGCAAGAAACCAAGCCATGGCATGTCTGGGTCATCTATCTCTCTTAATAATCTAAACGCTTTTCTAGAGGGGAGACTGCATCTTAAACGAGAATCAACTGTCGGTTCATTAGATAACTGGAGTAGTGATGTTATATTTTTCTCCTTGGCTGTCAATATCATTGTATTTAATAGGTTTTTGCCTTCAATAGATGATATGTTAACTTCGGCAATAGCTCCTCCATATGCACCAAGGAGTCCTTGAAATCCGCCAACTTTGATAAAACCTGTAATGAATTTTAGTTATCACCATGTAAACTTAGAAAAAAATGATTCAAAAAGTGGCCGTAGGTGCCTAAAATATTTATTATTCTAGACTTCGAAATGTCACAGAGAAAAATTTACAGCCAGTTTGCCTGAGTTTACTACGACTAAATCTATAAAGGAGTGAATTACGTTAACGTTATACAGAGTGTATCAGTTCACGTTATCAAAATGGTGGGAAATAACATTCAGAAATTAAAAAATATCAAAAAGCTTTGACTACTAAGTCATCATACTATGAAAGTTGTAATATTTTAAAAACTCAGTTTACTTACTTAATATTGTTAGCACAGTGGCACCAAAGATCATGATGAAAAACTGAAGGGTGTCAGTGTACAAGACAGCAGCAAGTCCACCTAAGACAGGAACACAACACAGGAAAAGGTTTTAAGTTAGTACACGATTGACTAACATAACAAACGTTACACAGTCAATCAGTAGATTTATATAACCGCCATTTGCAAACAAGGAATTCAGTGATTACAAAGAAAAAACCTTTATTCTTATAGTTTTATAATCAATAATACATAAATTATAAAATCTGATGAATAATCTAAAATCCAGACTAATTTCAGGCGAATAACGTTGACAGTAACCTACAACTATCTAAGCTAGTTGGAAGGTATACCAACAAAGTTCAGTCTTGAAGTGATTATGAAGCTATAAATAAGTCAAAAAATAAACAGCAAGTAGTTCATTTACCACTTTCAAGATGAAATTGACTTTTTTGTAAACTACACAGATAGTCAATCCATAGTTAACCATCATCCAATAGTTTATTGAGCTTACACTTTATATAATTCAGGTCTAAAAGTTTTCGACTTAATATCACATCAAACAGAATGCCACTCCATAGCCTCAAATGTTCCAAGCTTCTCAAGAGCCCATTGGTATTTTGATCGAGCATTTTGTTAAACTACACCAACAGAGTTAATATTACAAATAAAGGTAAGCAAGTTTATTTTACCCTCTCCTTGGAATAGAAGGATCCTTTGACATTCACCATTTCAGGAAGAAAGTCAAAGTTTATAAAATATCATTATGTAGTAGATTTTCAAGCACATCAGAAACGGAGAGCCAACAAAATCATAAAACTGATGTGATTTTAGGCTAGAAGGATGGTAAAATATTTTATAACTGAAGGCAATCAGTAGAAGAACCCAAATCAGGTGTTCATATACGACGAGGGTCGTAATATCCAAGTACTTATACAATATTACACTCAAAATATAACCGGAAATGTGCATATTTATACTTTTAGAGATGAAAACCAAAAACATATTTTTCAACACTGTGCAATCCCGGAAACAGCTAACCGTCAGGCAGATAAATAAATAAATATTATAGCAATTTGTGTTCAAAAAAACATATATTGTGTCAAGATACATAACTAATGCAGAAGACGATTATTAAGTTGATCATAAAACTATGTTTTATTAACTAACCTGTTACTGTAATAAGCGCTGTAATACTGAGAAGTATAATAATTGACAGCCATGTATTCCATTCCAAGGCTTCTGATAGAAACAGAGAGCCAGAGTATAAATTCACCTGGGAATAAATAAGTGTAATTTTATTTACGAAAATAATGTAACTAATCATCTTTTTCTTCTTAAACTAGCACATGCCAAAAATGAAACCATAAAAAAATAAAGACGTCTCTGAGTAACTTTTTGTCTCATTTTCTTAAAGTGTGACTAACATTTGGGTTTTATACGAGCTCCTCTAATCAGTATAAATTTATAAAAAGAACCGGTTTGTGAGTTTACTCTCAAGTGTTATTAGTGACTGCATAAAGTAGACGTGTATTTAAGATGGCGAACCTTAAAACCTGGAATCTTTTATAGGTTATAATTTCAAAATAAGATTTACTCACTAATTATATTAACCGTTTACCTAGATTTTAATGGATGAGAATGAAAATGCTTGTTAATGACATACGCATTTAATATTGCTACCGCAATTGTGAGAAGTTAGAAACTATTATGAAACTTGGTTCACTATTTTTACAACATTTAGCCTCAAAAGAGTAGATTTTACCCATGTATTCAACTAGTGTAGCCCTATAAAGACAATGAACCCCATTATCTAATGTATGTTTTTAGCCGACTCATTCAATAATATTTGAGTCTAAAAGATTCGATTTCAGTATAAACTTTAAATGATTTGAGTTTCAAAGTCACAAGAGTACAAGAAATAGTGTAAATATATTTTATTCCTTAGTAAAAAACCAGAAAATTTAGACAATGAAAAATAGCAAAAGTATACGAGTTAAATACTACTTTAACAAAATCAATTTTATTGGCAAAAGTATTATATAATGCAGCATGTGCAAGTCCGAAGTTGCTACTGACAGAATATATCAGTCTACATTTCTTTAATTCACCCAAACCATGGATTAAGCGTTATACAACAGTTCACGAGATACCGATAGTAACACTTATTCAGCCATGCATGCTAGCGGACATAAACTTATGTCGTTGGTGTACTATGTGACTAACTGGAAACATGAGCAAAGAATGCAACTACAACTAAACTGCCTCGTGAATTTGACGTTGGTTCTTTTTCTAGTGATGATTACGTTTATGTATACTAAAAGATACTCAGCTTCTACCCAAAGCCGTAGCAACGCCATATATTTGCTAAACAAGAAGCATGTTGACAAATATAAGGTATGCAATCCAATAAGCTGAGATTAGATCGTCTTTAAAACATGTCTAACAGGTGTCTGTCTAGTCAAGGAATTTGAAGGTTAGCTGAATCAAAACTCAATGACTAAGTACGGCTAATGATTTTCATACCAACCAGTTAGAGGAACTGAAGTTCAACGGAACAAGGAGGTTTATGAAACAATTTAGATTTAAACCATCTGTTCTTAAACCGTGCACGTTAAGGAAACATTGATTGTGAGTGACACATTTGTCCTCACTCAGAAAAAACCAAACAAGTGTTTCTATAAAGCCAACATTTGTTGGGAATTAAACAGGTGCATCACTTTCGACTAAATGAAAAGCGAAAGACTGAAACTCACGGAAATTTTAGTAAAAATGTACAGCAGTAAAGAAATAACAGCCAGATACATTTGGATACGATTTCCACCAAAGCGCTTTTTCATGTATTCGGGAAGAGTACTGACCTGAATAGGAATTAATCTAATCTGTTAAACTTACTCCACTAGCAATATAAACCGGAAGAAAAATCCAACCCAGTAGTTGCAATATGATTGAAGCCTAAAAGCATTATTAAAATTAAAATAGAAAGCGTACATTCAATTCGAATGCCCCAACAGCTATCCCTGATGCTGCTCCAGAACCAGCCAATCCGACAAAATGCTCACTACCAATGTTAGTGGCAAATAAAGAGGCGCCAATCTGAAAACTGTATGAAGCAAAGGTTTTTTACCGGAAGCCACGTAACAAATCGCCCAGCTAGGAAGTAGTCAGTAACAGTTCCACGTCGGTGAGTAAATAGAGACTAGAGATAAACATTAAGTGATATAATTAGGCATATGCACCAACCCAGTAGTTATGACAAGTTAGAAAGTATATTAGCTCAAATTATTGTGGCTACCGAAACCCGAACATATTTCAAAATCAAGCTTCAAACTTTAAGTATTCCGACTAATTAAATAATTACAGACTTGTGTTCTAAGCTTAAAACCAGAAATTCAGTAATGGTAATGACGACTGTCGGAAATATTTAAATCAAAGAATTGTAGCAGGTGGATCGAATTTCAAACCTAGGGGCGGAAAGCCAAATGGGCTGACCACATAATTCTGGCTTGTTGATTTAAACATTGTTTCTGACCGTTGGGTGTAAAAATGAAAATCTTCATTCATTGACTTCAGTTTTAGTCGAGAGATTAGTAGAGTGTAGTTGGAAAACCAGTCATTGTAGTTAGTCAATATTTTGACAAAGAAATTGATTATAAAGTTGGCCCTGAGTATGTAAAAGACATTATTCGTCAAAATTATGTTTAAAAAAGTCTTAGCGACAGAAATTTAAATAATTTCAGCACCCCGTCCAGAAAACTTGTTTGGGTTTCTTCGAGGTGATAAGTGAAATCGAAATTGGGAAGTTCGAGGAGAATGCGATTAAGAACCAGTAGGCTGCTTCAAAATATTTCCAGACGCTGAAGAAAATTGATCTTAAGATTATCTGGAGAAAATTCTAGAATTTCCCCAAAGTCCAGAGCTTGAATCGCGGGTTACTTTTCCACATGTTATGCAAAGCAATATGCATGAATACTGGTGTTTCATTTCAAAAACTTAACCCAATTCTCTATACATGTTTCTCTCTAACTTTAGTCCGACTCCTAAAATTAGAAATCTGGTATCTTAATTTCACGAGAACAAATGTCGGTGATGTTTTGGTTGTTGTGTTTTAATCGACAGAAAGCGGAATAAAATGCAAGTGAAATGTAAGACCGGTTGTCATCTTGAAGACAGGTTTAAAGTTACTGTCGTTTGAAACTTACCTAAAAGCCTACAAGTTATCAGAAGAACACAAATAACATTATGATCACACAAAGATTTTCAACCACTGCCCTAATATCTACTCCCATTTCCTAACGCTGAAAATCGTCTACTAAATATCAAAGAGCGAATTCAAAGCTTAATAAATATCCAAGCAAGCAAGAATCTTACGTATAATCCAGTTGACAACAAAGCTACCAAATATACAGCAATGACAGAAATATCCCAATGGTCAACTTTCATGCCCATAGCCACGAAGATAGCAAAGCTTTCTGAATTCTCCACACGAGAAATTGAATTACAAGCTTGATGTTGGATCGTTAAAACAAAATTGTAAATTTAACCTCATCATCACAATACTCATGTTCTCAATATGCTTCATGGATATATTTATCAATTCTAATTTTCTTCGACTCCGTCCAAAATTAGTCTATTTAAACGTGCGATTTGCTCGCAAAGTCAACCAAAACGTCAGTCTTCAGTCTGCAGTAAAAGGATACGAGGTCTATCGACCTGTAATAATCCTTGAAGTTTGTAGCACTGCGGAGGTCCA
The DNA here is from genome assembly GCA_946903255.1 of Schistosoma spindalis. Taxonomy (NCBI): domain Eukaryota; kingdom Metazoa; phylum Platyhelminthes; class Trematoda; order Strigeidida; family Schistosomatidae; genus Schistosoma; species Schistosoma spindalis. Next base: position 41,153,121 of record OX336424.1, read on the forward strand.
ATCTCGTTCTGAATGTATCAACAGAAGGTGTTCCGGTAGAGAATTCCAGTAATTCACTACCCGATGGTAGAAACGAAACTGCAGACGTAAACGATTTAATTTCGGTTTTTGAACTTTTTTCGAGTGTCCTCTCGAATGATCAGTCTCAGACGGAAGTGAAAGATAAGACGTGTTAATAACAAGGTCATCGTTCAGTATACGATAAGCCAATATTAGATCACTCCGTATTTTACGGTAAGATAACGGAAATAAGTTGAGGTGTCTCAACCTGTCTTCATAAGATAGTCCAGATAGACCTTGTACCATCTTAGTACCTCCTCGTTGGACTCGCTCCAGCATATCTGCTTCACACTTGAAACAAGGACTCGGTGTTTGAATTCCATATTCTAAATGTGGTCGCACATAAATCGGGTTTAGTAATCTAATCATTTCATCATCTAAATACTAGAAAGACCTACGAATAGACCATATTACTCTATAGTCGAAAGAAGAAATATATCAGCAATTAAATTGACTTTTGTTTATGGTTTGACTTCACCAAATTACCCTCTCTTTGTAAATCTGTACATCTAAGTGTGGCTGCTCCCCAGGATTCTGCGTACCTTAACCATCGAAAATTATTTTCGGTACTATGTCCCCTTACCTCAAGAGGGATATAGATCTCTTAGAACAATCTCAGTAAAAATTAACATGAAAATAAGTTTTACGCTCGGATAATAGTTAAATACCTTGTATCGAATTCTATAGCTGTGAAGAAATCCCCAAAGTCAATAGCTCTGTAAGTCTTTGACATTTGATGCAGACCGCGGTAGCTTTAATGAGCTCACCTAGCTGAAGGCACTTGGTCGCGTACCGCACCAGATCACGAAAGGTTACGCCGTGTTTCACATCCCCTACAACAGCTAGCCAGTATAGTCACTTCTCGATATATCAAAGATGTCATCGCTTTTGACTTCCAATTCCTCTGAGTTGGTACGTTTCGATTACCAAACATGCCATTGGTTAAGGCATTGTCGAACTCCGAATACTTTTGGCATTTTTAACCACAGTAAAAGTCATAGATTGAAACATGACAACAAATCGCTTATTTGAATGTTACATATTTGGAAATTTTTATTGAAAATAGGGAAATTTACAAACCTGATTACATTACCGTGACAGGTCATTGTAACTCTCAGAATTGCGACATTTTTGGGATTCATTTGAATACTTTAGTGTAATTTTATAAAGAATGTGTTTTCTGCAGTAACCACATATTTCTTCTGTTATTGCATTTGTTTATTAAATTACATTCGCGACAAATAATGCTAAATCCCGAACAGAACCTGAACTTTACATATAAGTCACATTCCAATTACACAGTTTACCAATAGAATGATTCAAATGAACCACTTCATCAAAGTTCATATAATATTAGTACTATTGACAACGCCTTATTCTTTTTCATATCCGATTCTGCTTGCTGAGTTGCCATTGCTGATTGTGAAGCAGCCATATTTCCATAGTCACAAAATCTAGCCTGATGACGATCTAATGGAAAACAATATTTCTCATTCATATATGGCCCATAGGTAGGATTAAGGAACCTCTAAGAAGCTCAGAAAGTGCTGAAGATGTCTCTTCCAATTATTTTTTGGACGAACATTATGGAATCTTTACGTGTAGCTTCCCTATTCGACAAATGTTAATAACCACTGTATGAGGATAAGATTACTCTGGCAATGGCTTTGTTTTTACTAAGAGCTATAAATGCCTGAGAGTTTGTAACGTATTTGACACTACTTGGAATAATATTCATGTACACTTTTTCTATCATCTCATTTGCTACTTGGAGGGTTCTAGTGTTTGAGTGCTCAAGTAGTACGCGGCATATCTAAGCTGTAGTTATAACAAACAACTTATAAAGTTTTGTTGCGGCCAGTATTATGTTGTGAATTGTTGGCGATGTATCGTATTTTGTTTGTCCATTCAGATCAACACGTTTGGTTTTTCGTTGCAGAATTATTTGATCGAATTTAGCTAACAAAATCTTGGTGGTCTGTTGATTTGACTCCGATTTGAAGTAACGGATCAATATGCCATGATCAATAATGTTCCGCCTAATTCCGTATATTACATCCAGGCTAAGCCCGTATATTACATCCAGGCTAAGCCCGTTCATGGAACGGTGGTAATAGAAATCCATTTACAGATCGAGTTGGTTAAATTTATTTCAGACACCCGTTTATTCAGACCGACATTAAGAATGGGGAGCGGGATAGTGAATCAACTCTATTTGATCGAGCGTGGCTCAATGTTTATGGCTAGAAACGAACAAGACGAAGACATGTGATGGACAGGACAAATTATGAGTACATATACTGTAGTGAACGGAACACGAGGGGGGACAATGTAATGTGTTTGACACAAAATTACAGGACTTGTTAATAAAATCTAACAATCATATAGTAATTGCTTAATTCACAAAATACCCATCAGTTGTCTCAAAATGACTCAGAATTCATTGTTCTTGCATTCTCATACAAATTGCATTCTGTTTCCATCCTTTACTTTTCGATCCTCTTGTCACTGCTCTGCTGCCAGACATTCTGTTCACGACCAACGTCATATACTACTTATGTCGATATAGGTAACACACACCACAATACCATCACATAGAAACAGTCAAGGTTGTTAAGTGAATAATTGACAAAGTCAGAATTTAACTCAAGAAGAATAAATTAGTTGATCTGTCAGGAAGCTAGAATAACCCAATTAAAATTCATATAACACCGGACACTACAGAGCTTAACTGCAGAAAGTTGCACATCAATTTTAAAAAATTGTCTGGTTACGAAAACACTTATGAAGTATACGGTCAGCGTTTATAATAAGTAGTGAAAAGACGCATTATATCTCATGCTATAGAATGGAACGTGAGGGGTTAATGCATGATAGGAAAGTGTGTATAATTATGGTTTTGTTCAGCACAAGCGCATTTATGTTTGCCATTACGGAGATAGGCCCAATCCCGAAATTGTAGATTTGTCACGATGTGATTGCCTAATTTACTAAATCTTACATGGAAGTCACATCGCTGACAATACTGACTCGTCCCACCATCCAATCAGCAATATGATGTTCAGCACTTCTGAAAAAAGATTTAAGCTGGAGATAGAATAACATATTTGGTATGGAAAGAGATACGCTACACAGTGACCATGCCTGCATGAACGAGCAAAGCCATTGATATTCTGTGTTCCCGCATTCACCAACTTCAACTTTTTTACTTTCGCGTGTTGAATGCAAGTTTTCGCAGCAATTGTATGTTCAGGTTCAAAGACAGTGCGGTTAAGAACCGATATCACTACAAGTATCGTATTTATGATGGATTTGCTATTCTATTAAGATAACTCATGACGTGCTAATTCAGTCCCTTGCATTGTGACCAAGTGACTGGGATTTTATGAAGAAAATAAGAATGTCAAAAAGTGATATGTGACAAAAGATATAGTTATTGATGTTTGTTAACACTTAACTGCATTTTTACTCATATTCGTTTTTAATGGACAGCCTTAATGATCCTAACTTCTACTACCTCTGCATCGTTCGATCCTACATCACGACTCCGTGTTCTTTATCATTGTATTCTCCGATCGGAGGACATTTTGTTCAAATTCCTTTCTTATAATCAGAGCAAGTGTGAATTTTATCCAGATATTTACCATTCGTTTGTCTGTTCCACAAAAGATAGGTGAGAATTATTGAGAGTTTGATTCTAAATGCTCTGTTCTCTTGTTTTTCTTTTCTCTCGTCATCACATTCGTAGTACATCGCCATAAAACTTATCCCCAGGTCTAGAACAAACTCAAAACAGATCTAACGTACGTGTTTTTCAAAACTAATAAGTTGTGTATCGTTTATGAACATGACAGTGGAATAAATTGTGCAAATAAGAAGGATATATAATATGTGAAACGACCAAACTGCCAGTATTCGGTTTGAACGCAGGACTGACGAACCAAAATGCATTCGAATAGGCCACACTACGCTCTTCTGTATAGTTTACCAAGCGCTTATGAGACACTCGTACTAAGTTATACCAAAACACAAACTCTGTGCTCAATTTAAACGGTTCTTATTTAGAAAATAGAACAAATTATATCAGAAATACGAAATACTTCAAACGTTACAGCCTGTGCAATACAGTCAGAAGTTTCTCTAACGCAAAGTAGCGCGCTTAACCATGAAAAAACAGTAAATACCAAAGGGTTTTATACCTGAGAATCAATAAAAATATTCCCAACAAAATGGGACCAAATAACTATCTGCATGGATCCCAGTAATCCTCCCAAACAGACAGTCAAAAGGCTAACAGCCACACAATGAATCACACTGTGACCTTGAGCTTAGTCAAACACGACCTCACTGTCAATAGTCCGGCAACATGCAATAGAAAATTAGGTAACAAAAGATAAGTCTTACTAAAATCACGTAATAAATCTCAGGCGGGGAAGTATGAAGAACAAAAGGTGTGGTTAAACGAGACCTGAATAAAGGTTAAAATACACGACAGGGAGAAGAAACAAATAAATGAAAGAACTGTCCAACGAAAAGCTGCGAAAGGATTCTCATTGTTCTCTTTCCGTTGCGATATGACATGAACCAATTCGTGGCGTCCGTAGAATATCAAGGTAAAAATATGGTGAATTAAGTACATGTTCTAATAAACAGCTGTTAAGTGGATAGCGTTGGTGTGAGATTAATGGTTTTGCACTTACATAGCATGGAGTCTCAGTATGTAAGGTAAGAATAATCAGGCTGTCAACTGATTATTGCATTGGTGGATGATATTTGTTGCTATACTATAATCAGTAATAATCATAAAATTCGATGATGATACGTTGTCACCGATACTATGGACAGGTGCGTCGCGATATCTTTAAACATGTACTATGAGAATAACCGGAGGATCAGAATAGTAACTACACAGTCAATACACGTGGAGTCGTATTCCATTACGATCATAAAGCCTAACGTAATTTGTTCCGTTTGAAATAATTCCAAGGCATGAAGAAAATATTAATATCTTCAGGATATTAGGCTGATGTAAAGAAACTTTTCAGACGACGGAAACATAGCAAGTCTGCAGATGTTGTATACTGTAGCTTCTCAACCAGTTTATGAAGTTAGGGAGCCTCACCTCGCCTTCAGTTCTGATATTCGTACAGATACCGTCAACCGTACTGAATAAACCATTTGTCAGTGAAACCTTGTATTGAACTAGAAAATAGGAAAACTGAGATTGCTGCCCAGTCCATATAGTCGTTCTGTTCGCTAAATCACATCTACATACAAGTATATCTAAGAAAGGAGGCGGACTGTTCTGTTCCATTTACATGAAAATTCAGTGTGATTTGGAAGTGTTAAATATATTCAATAAACAGTTTTCATCTCTTTTGTCCCAAATAACCTTCAAGTCATCAACGCACTGCTTACACATGTACATATTTTCAACTGAGATTTTGGCCACATTTTAAAAGTATGATGCAAGCGCGTCAAACAGCAGTAGTTCTTAATGTTTACTCATCGCCAACCCTCCAACATCTCAAGGGAATTCTACTACAAATGCAAACTGGATTTGTTGTTGCATAATAGTAATGGTAATTATTAAATAAATAAGAAAAACCGATTATTCAACAGAAATATTTTCGCCTTGAATATGAGTATTTTCTAAGGATACTGTGCGTACGAAAAATTCACAAAAAGGAACAGACAATTAGTATTCACAAAAAAGATTGTTGTGAAGAAAACATTTCATGTTTCCTCAGAAATGCAATAATACTCAAATTAAGGTAGCGACGAATGTGAATAAATCCACTTCTGTCAACATACAGTAGCAGGTTCCATGACACAGTCAGATCTCAGAACTTATCTATTTCTACTTGGATTACCACTGAAATATAGCTTTCTTGGGTAGAAGACGAGAATAAATAAAATACCTTTAGGTTATCAGTAAAACGGTTCACCGTTTTGAAAGAGAGCAAACGTCATCATCGAAAAGGAGAAAGAAAATCGAGCCAACTGCGCTTGCGTGTATAACCCTAGTGGTTATATTTGTAGTGGCATTGGGCCCTATCACGAGACAGTATGAGAAATAGACATTAAACATTTTACGCGGAGAAATAGAGAAGAATGGAGAAGGAGAGGAGAATGAATTGAATTAATCGGAGTTGATCGGGTGGCATGGCTCGGTCATGCAGGCGTGGTCCCTGCTGAATTCTACGTTATATCTTTTATTCATAGTTCAATATATTGTTCCATCTCTAGCCTAAGATTGTTCTCCATCATGTATTGGTAATCGTTACGATGCAGTGAGTTGGTGTAGATGATGATGTGACTTCCACGTAAGATCTTATAGATTAGGCACTTGTATCATGACAAATCTACAATTTTATGATTAGGTCTATTATTAGAAAAGTACTAATATCATAGTAGACCATAAATTACACATTGGTAAGCCCGACTTATGAAACGCAACCTATTATTATTATTCCTCCTTTTCACTTGATATTTCTCGATCGATATTTGCTTATGCAAAACCATTATTCTAATAGTCCTCTGATTAATGCTCATATGTATTATCGTAATGTTATATTGATTAATTCTCATAACTTACTAGCTCAATCAATAATAAAACTGGTCATCTGTTTTAATTATTAGCTTTGATAGTTCATTAGCATGCTTTAATAGCATTTACATGCTAAAGCAAAATAAAGTTGGCTTAACATCAAGCTCTAGCAAATATGACCTGAAAATAAACTCAATATACATTGAATAACCATGCAATCAAGGACTAAATAGTATCTGGATCTAATTCTTCATATTGTTTCTTCACTTAACTACTCATTCTGTCTTAAACTATGCACTATCCTGTCATATTTTTTTTCTTCTGACCACTGCCCGCCTAATCTCCAATTGCTGAGTTCCATGGCCAAACAGGATGCAACTGCCAGAAATTTACGGTGAGTTTGAACTATAAATTTCCTGCAATCTTAGATCTCGTTTAGACTGTTCGTAAGGCAACGTTACATATTTGGCTTAAATTAATTTTGATCTTACACAAATCCAGTTTCCAATGCTGGGTTTATCCAAGAATTTAGTCGACAGTACCTCGTGTATAATCCAGGTTCGAATTACTGTCCAATTCAAATCATCATTACCTGGAAGCGAAAATAACACAGGCGAGTTTTACTTTTTCCATTTTCTGGTTCATTTATTATGATTAAAGTACTTTTTAACTTACATAGGTTTTTTCTGTTAGATTGGTTGTATATATTTCATACAAGCCATTCCCAGGACTTAGTAGAAAAATTTAATAATTTTATACTACGAAATTCTAATAAGTAAGCGTGTGCTGTTTAAATACATTTATTTTTAGTTGCCTTTGCCACACATATCACTAGGTTAACTACGGCAGTGTCTTATGTGAGGTTTATAACTCGTCATATTCCTAACTGAAATTCCATAAGTCGTCTCAACTTTAAAAAAATATTTTTCATTTTGGCCATGTTTATTATTTTTAAATTGTCATATACCTCAACAACCTGCGTGTTCACCTGGCCCGTACATGCGTTGCACCATATCTCTATGTCTTTTAAATTTAAAAATCATTTGAATCGCCTGTAACATCTTCAATAAACCCATCACAGTCATTATTGCTATACGGTTTTGGGTTTATGGACTGGTCTATCATATTAGTAGCCTAGAAACACGAACATAGTTTGGATAATAAAGTTAAAAATTTGAGTACTAGCATACTGCCTTAGTATAATAACTAAACTATCAGGTATTTGATGGCTAAACAAACATTGAAAATTAAAACTCCGGAACCTATCTCTAAAATTAACACTATACGTATACTTTTGAATTGAAGTTTATAATATAATTACGCAGCTCGGTTTCTTTGACGCTACAAACTTCTGACAATTTCTAATCACCTAAAGCATTAATACCTATTTTTTCACTGGCTTATCCTCAATCAACACTATAATTATTTTAACATAATGGTTTCAGGATATCGTCATAAAGCATTGTCGTGATTTGACGATCACGTAATATAATTGATAAAATTGATGAAACTATTAACAAAATCGATCGGCAAATTGACTTGTAATTATCATTAAATGGTGTTGTTTCCTCGGTATCTTCGTCCATTACAGATAATTTCCAGTACGTTTTTCTATCAGTTGCTCATTCAGTAAATATCTCAAAACCTTGTCAGTCTAATTGGAGGTTTAGCGACACGATCATGCAGGCAACTCATCAGTATAAGCAGTCGAGCAAATCTCCTGCAAACATCAATGTCTAATTTACCCCAACACTGACTAGGGTTCAAGTCATTATCATAGACATGAGTTGGGAGTGTACTTGTAGGAAACAATTTCCTACAGGTTAACTAAGCTATTCTCTAAACTGTCGAATACAGAGTCTTGCTTTAGCCAAAGTCAGAACAAGTAAGCTATTTGGCCTGATAAACTTTATCTGTTTCTAAAACAATAAATTACACACCGTTAGTATACAAAATAAACAGTACAGTCTATTAACGTAGGGAAAACAGAGACATGATTAACATACCGAAAAGTAATCAGAGAATAGGAAAAAATGAGTCAACAAAGCGAATATTGTTTCAAAATGAACATAAAATTATGATTGGTGGATAGAAAAAAGTATAGTCATACAAGGTCAAGGAAAGTTAACGTGGTGGTGGGCGTTTCACCTTATCATTGGTGCGTTCATTTATCGATCATATTTTACAGTACTCCCCTTGGTTACAACTTATGTTCTCCCCGTTAATCACATGAACATCACTCGCTGATAATCATCTTGCAAAAAACCTATTTGGACGAATACATCTTGCAGCACCACATCACCTAAAATTGTGGCACATAGGCTTAACTGATTTCAATAACTTATAATCACTATATCTTAATGAAATAGTATTCCGCCTTATATTAAACTGCATGCTTGTAACTACCTTGTATGCACCATCAGCCGGTAGGTATTAATATAAATAAATAGTCTATGGCAAGTCAGAACATTGAGTCTAGAGCGTGTCTCTTACGAATACACTCATGTTTAACAAACTGCTCTTAGCAATCTGTCCAAAATTCACATAATTATCACTTTTCACGCACTAAAACGTTTGTTTTTGATAACCATTCATATGTATTGGTAGTATTACTAAAGTCTATCACGGTCAAGTAAAAATGAGGTCGAGAAAATCCCCCCATAACTAAATAAACCGTATCAAAGTAACTGAAACACTAGTTGGAATTCTTCTACACGGTTATACTTTAGTTCTTTCAGTTAGCCTATTAATGCAGATGCAATTGGAAATCAATGCATGGACAAATTTCTGATATAAACGTTATTTGATTTCATAATTTAACAAAATATGATACCTATTTTAACATTTCTAAATAATGGTTGTTTTAAATATTTCTAAACAGGAAATGTTATTAACCTACGGCTATTACTACGTACCTTACGGTGACTTATTAAAATATCCATCTACCGAGTCATTTCATCATTATTATAATTCCACTTTGTTTAGCTCAAATAAACATTACCTAAATTTTCATTTTAAGCATGTTAGGCATTAAACCAGACGTTTTAAAATTATTAAATATATTTCCCGACCAGATCCTGCCACTTTTTTGATTTATCTTTCAGCTTATCAATACCCGGTGGACTCTTATTATTTTTGGCAACCTCCGGCGCGCGACAATCCCGCACAATATGGTAACGAAACAACGTCACGTTGATTCTGGTGGGAGAGTAGTGAAGTGGCATTGGGCCCTATCACGAGACAGTATGAGAAATAGACATTAAACATTTTACGCGGAGAAATAGAGAAGAATGGAGAAGGAGAGGAGAATGAATTGAATTAATCGGAGTTGATCGGTGGCATGGCCCGGTCATGCAGGCGTGGTCCCTGCTGAATTCTACCTTATATCTTTTATTCATAGTTCAATATATTGTTCCATCTCTAGCCTAAGATTGTTCTCCATTATGTATTTGTAATCGTTACGATGCAGTGAGTTGGTGTAGATGATGATGTGACTTCCACGTAAGATCTTATAGATTAGGCACTTATATCATGACAAATCTACAATTTTATGATTAGGTCTATTATTAGAGCAGTTCTAATATCATAATAGACCATAATTCTACATATTCACAATCTGAGAATATTAAGATCCAAAATGAACGATTTGGCGAAATGGTTGTATTACGAACTGCCTGTTTGTGTCCGATTTTACCACATTAAGTATTACGGATTACATATGAATTACAAGAGTGAAATGTGCTACAGAACAAACATTTGCCAAACTTATGCTCATCTTTGAGATCTGCTCCTGAACTCTTCAATGAGTTGCCTACATAACCTTCAGTAGGCATTGGAATGGAATGTTATGTTAATGCAGCGGAATTGTTGATTTACTAACAAATCATCTTTAGGAAATTTTCCTATTTACAGCATCAGAAATTCGCACGTTGTAAACCAGAGCCTCTAAAAATGCTTTCAGCGACATTTATGAAGTTTTAATTTCGAACAAAACTAACCCAAATGCGATTTTACAGTGTAAATAACCTTATGAAACCTCCTTCGACACTATGGTGTACCTGAAAAAATCGTTAACATGATACGGCATACTACACTGAAAAGTAGTGATTAGAGGACAGCTGACAAAACGCATTCCGAGTGAGGACTAGAGGCAGACAAGACTGCCTTCTCTCTCCCTTTCTCTTTCTTCTGGTTGTTGACTGGATTATGAAGACCTCCACATCTGAGGAGAAGCACAGAATACAATGGACAGCTTGCGTGCAACTAGATGATTTAGACTTCGCTAATCACCTAGACCTTCTATCTCATACACACGAACGAATGAAGGTCAAGACAACTAGTGTAGCAGCAGACTACTGCAGTAGGCCTCAACATACACAAAGGGAAAAGCAACATCCTCAAATACAACACCGAGAACACCAACTCAATCACACTTGATGGAAAAGTTCTGGGAGGTGTGGAATCTTCCACGTACCTAGGAAGCATCATCGATGAACAAGGAGGATCCGATGCAGACGTAAATGCAAGGATTGGCAAAACAACGACGGCATTCCTACAGTTGGAGAACACGTGGAACACAAAACAGCTGTTTGAAAGCCAACATCACAGTCAGAATCTTCAATGCGAACATCAAGACAGTCCTACTGTATGGAGCTGGAACTTGTACAACTACTACGACCGTAATCAAAAATACACAAGTATTTATAAACAATTGTTTGCGCAAGATTTTAGTGTCCGTTGACCAGATACCATCAGCAACGGTCTACTGTGGGAGAGGACAGACCAACTTTTATCTGAAGAGGAAATCAGGAAAAGACGTTGGAGGTGGGTATGATACACATTACGGAAATCACCAAACTGCATCACGAGGCAAGTGCTAACCTGGAATTCTGAAGGGAAGTGGAAAAGAGGAAGGCCGAAGCACACACTGCATCGAGAATTGGAAGCAGGCACCGAAATGATAAACAGCAACTGGAAAGGATTGCCCAAGACGGAGAACACTGGTGGGCAGCCTATGCTTCTCCACGAAGAGTAACAGGCGTAAGCAAGTGAACGGTGAATCTTTTGGTACATAAACAAAATTCACCTTGAGTTCATGCACATCTCAATGTATTGTATTTCATTAAGAAAAAAAAACGAAGACACATAAACTACTTATATTGTGCGACGACGTGTTTCTCTTTTTCAGGAATAAATGGAAGGTCATTTTTATTAAATATACGAGTATTTCTTTCCTTGCGCCTTTCTTTGGCTCTGATTATTGCATGTTCTTTACTGGAGGCGTGAATCGTTTTAGGCAGATGACGATGTTTTAGAATTTTCCGGACTTCTGGATGGTCTCTGAATTTCTCTCGTAAAGATTCACATGTCTGTAGGGATGCTTTTTGTCTTGGCTGAATCTAAGCAGAATGAAATTTAATGAGTATGGTGAAGAAAAATACCGGTCCAATAATTTCGTTAGCGTGAGCTTTCCACAGTCGGACGTTTTGATCTGATGATGATGACATAACAAACCTGGTATATACTTGAATCTGTGAATAACTGGGAAGGACTTCTCAGGCCGAATTTGGACGAACGATTTTGATAGGCAGTCCATGCTCCTCCACTACAGTAACATTAGGAAGTATGTATGTATGTTCGTCCTCATTCAGAATACGGTATCTAATCTACTAGTCCATGTCTTACCAATGATGTCTTCACAGTCGCGCGTATTCAGCGTACAAGAACAAATTTATTCCAGTGTCTTTGCAAATTTCTTCATGTAGAGCATTCTGTTCTCATAAACCTCTTTCTTCTATCGTAGTTTAGACTCCAAGGTGACCTTATATAGGCACTCCTTATCTCAAGTAACTATTCGAGTGTTTGTATACTTGATGGTTTTGCTAATCCAGAACTACTTATCCTCGAAGTCATAGCAAGAAGGTTCTAAAACCGCTGCATCATAAACTTAGATTTCGCTTTTCTTATCGAGCGGTTGATGTCTGGAACGCCTTACCCGAGCAGGCAGTATCTGTAAAATCAGCGAATACTTCCAAGAAGAAGCTGGTATCTCACTGAAAAACAAGCAGCAGTGATTAAAACAGATCCTCTAACTACCTAAGTGTGAAGACTGAAAAAGGTTGTGCTAAGAAATTGGATATTGAGTGGCCCTAACCTTGGCAAATATTTGGATATGAAGGTTCGCTTACTGTCACGCAATCCTTCTGATTTTCGCAGGGAAACTGCCGATGATATTTTTAAAAGTACGACAGTCTAACATCAGCAAATTAAATCATAGTTCCTAGAAACCACAGCGCAACAGAACACCCATTTTCGTGTGAAAGAGAATATGTCAGAGCAATTAACGCTGCTAAGCTCGGAAAGATGATGAGCAAACCTTTTATAGGAGCACTTGAAGGGTCGACCGAAAGGGTCACAAGTATTTCTCTAAATACAGAGAGTTTAGGCATGGCGACTTTTGGAACAGCTGATGGGAAGGTTTGTATCTCACCATTTTGTTGCAACTAGTACGTTTAGGTTCAATTCTGGAACGTATCAAAAAGAAATAAAGTGGTTGAAGTTATTGCACATGAAAGCGAAGTTCGAGGCATCTGTCACTCCAACAGGTCTCGGTTGATTTACACTGTAAGTTATTAAATTGATTTCCAGTAAGGTAATCAATCTTCCTATTTTGGAGAAAATTTTATCCGTTTTTGGGAAAGCCGATATAGAAAATGTAGATAAAATAACACAAACCCCCAAAGTTTGTCCAGATTTGGGAAATTCATCGAAACAGGCTGATTGGGTGCTTATGGGATAAGTCATTTTGTACTCATACCTATCAAAGTTAACATTCAATGTTATGTTCATTTACGTTGAATTACGTCACTTCTCAAATGTTGAAACTACACTCGCTTCACAACAGCTCCATAGAAATCCATTAAGTTTTCTAGTTCATCTCAAAAATACTGGGAGAACACGTTATAAACTGAGAAGTAAAAAATATTAAGGTTATTTTCGACTGATATATTTGTATACTCCAACCAGATAGTAATTAATTTCTTGTCTCAGATTATATCCTCCAACAGGGTTTCTTATTAATAAGAGCGATTTAATATGATAAAATAATCCCTTTAGTACATTAACTAATTATCATAAATCGTGAGCGAGCATCAATTTGGTGGTCTATTCGTGTAGTACATATATTAGTTCTACTTACACATTCTAATTTTTAGAGCAGTTTGATGTATCCAAATATGCAAATTAGAGTCACGTTATTTTCCGCGCAAATATTTCAGTATCGATCTGTTTGCACAAATTTTTACAACCAGTTTAATACATGCTTCTACCGTGTGCTCCTTCTTTACTTCCTGTTTCTGGGTCTATTCGCCAAACTCAATTTTCAGTCCTCTTAGGTTCTGTTCCTTATTAAGAACAATGTATTTCCATATGTTTGGATGACCGTCACCAGTGAGTTTGTTTAAAACTTCATAGTCCCCCCACCTTAATGTTTGTTTTTGTAGGATCTTTCATAACAAAACTGGAGATTCCCCATGGTACATTTTGGCAAATTGAGGGTTTGCTGATTACTGTGGACTCCACTGTATACCTTGACACAAACGGCACAAATAACATTCTTGTTATGGACTTAGATATACTTGTCGAAATACTAATAAAGTTGAATATTCATAACCAGTCATAATAGTTTGGAAATTTAAAGTTAAGCTCGGTTCATTCATCTTGAAGGTGCGCACATGCAAATTAGTACCATAGTTGTCCATTAAAATATGGATAAATCGGATAACTATGCTGAATTTCACAGTATGAATTATGTAAACGCGTGTAAAAATGATGGCGAGATCTTAAATGTTCCATGCATTTACCGATGAGAACAGTACTGCAATAATTCCACATTCCAAGAGATAGAAAATGTCAAAGTTTGTTTCTCACTTAGTGCATTGTTATGCAAAAAGAAATTTCCGTCTCTTACGGTTGTCTTGTATTCAGTGAGAAGATTCAATGCCCCTGATGGTCATGTCGTATGTTCCGAATTGTTTATTTCATCCGGATCACAGTAGTAATTTGAACTGACATCGCATATAATAAACAAGGAGATACCGTAGCTACAGTATCAATCCTGTTGTTGAAGCTGCTCAGTATTTTACTTTACGGCTATTTTTCCCATCTACCATATCTGTATCCGCCAGCTAATTTTTAGTAATTTCGTACATTGTACAACAGTATGACCTACACCTCATCGTACTATATTGCCGAATTTCGTCCCAAACACTTTTTCTTTTTATTACCATCTCTATAAGGTATATAAACATAACCTGGTGTGTAGCCCGTCGCCTTTTTATATACTTATATCATTTTGAAATCTAGCGAAATAATTTCACAAATAGATACTAGCTTATGTTATATTCGGTTATACTCACCACATTTTCTGTCGCTTGAAACTTTTCTCATTATCACATTAACTTGTGAAACGGACTGCTAATTGTTTGTCGTTCTTTTCTTTTCGATGTTCTCCTTTATTACTGTATACCTTTTATCACACGCCTTAATGGGATTGAATCGTTACCAATGAAGTACTGTGTGCATGTACCCGGTCCTCTTTAAAAGTAGATATTCTGGTTTATACAAGCTGCATCATTCTGTCAACTTCATTGTTTCCTTTTAATTATTGCATATATTAATGTCAGAAGAATCTCTTAAACTGATATTTTGGCATTTCAGTTAACTGGTCAATTAATATATCTGACGGCTTCTTCACTTGAAATCCTCTTCTCAGTAGTAAACACTAGGATTAGCAGCAAGTGGATAAATAAACTTCTTAATCAATCGGCAAGATAGTTATCATCTCAACTTATCGTAATCCATATTTCTACATTCATATAGATCATTCTTTTAACAACCCAGCCATAGCTGTTACGTTGACCATCGGTTGGACCTACCTATCATCATAACCCAGTCGAGCTATGATGAACAAAACATGTCTTTTCTGAGGTCCTATGTTAATTAGGCCAATAATTGCTTGCATGTTACGGCACAATCACAGAGCTAAACAACTTGAATAACTCTGCTTATTATCTTTAGAATTGTCGGACCCATTAATTATTTTGTATATCACTATCAAAGCAAAGTATAAGTGTTTGCAAATGTATTTCTACGTAAAGCCTATAGAGATAAATTCCTCTCTGTTTGACTCAAATAATATCCCGTTTAGTGAGTATTTACGCAGGCCAAATCTCCTGAGGTTACTCGAGATTATTCAAAAGCCAGAACACCAGTTGTAGGGATAGTGTATTGTTGCTACCTTGACGTGGTGGTCGGGCTTGCCTATCGTGATGAAGCAACTGAGCTATACTGGCTGGAACAACCGTTCCTCAAGGTCCT
Source organism: Schistosoma spindalis (assembly GCA_946903255.1). Classification (NCBI taxonomy): domain Eukaryota; kingdom Metazoa; phylum Platyhelminthes; class Trematoda; order Strigeidida; family Schistosomatidae; genus Schistosoma; species Schistosoma spindalis. Next base: position 41,169,109 of record OX336424.1, read on the forward strand.
ACCATGCCAGACAAGTCGGTTAAAGAGCGGTAAGACTAAAAGCAACAAAACCAAGATCCAAAGGTGAAGTCGTACTGCTGACTGTACAGAGGTGTGACAGCAGTAAGGTGTTTCCTTCAGACAACCAGCATAACAGCGATGCTGCCTTCCCAAAAGGAGGGGAGAGGTTAGAAAAGGTCGACCCTAAAAATGCACACCTCACCTTATCCCATGGATATCCGTCTCCGGCGGTAAGGTCTCAACAAGTACGGAGCTAACACAAAAATCACTCATAAAAAGGTCGTGTGTGACCGACCTCAAGCAGCTGTCCCTTGGGCACTGCGGTCACGCTCTCAGGTCACTATGACCAACTCTAATCCAATTTCCTTTTCAGGTACCTCCAGAAGAACCCTTCCACGGTGTGGGCAACCGGGAAGTGATAACCGCCCTCATACCTCTAACAGCACTCAAGACCACTGTATTCATAATCAACCTACCTGTTCAATTCCTATTATTCCTCCTACATCGACTTTCAAATCTAAACTCCCTCTTTCGGCTTCCTCCTCAAGTGTCACCACAGCCAACGATTCTAGTGCGCAAAACACTGTCCCAGGTCTACTGAAACCTCGCTCCAAACTACACATTTGAGCCTTCAACGTACGCACACTATGCCAAATCTGTCAGCAAGCTTCCTTGGCTAAAACCTTAGAATCTCGTACGATTGATGTATGCTGTGTCTCCGAAACACACATACAGGATCCTAGCGTGGTCATTCACTTGACCTCATCTCGGCAAAACGGCGTGCCGACGAGATACACCCTCCGTGTATCTGGCGACCCGATGGCTAGTTCTCGTGGACTTGCAGGTGTAGGCATAGCACTAAGCATGAGGTCGGAACAAGCGCTATTAGAGTGGATCCCCGTTAATAGTCGTCTATGCGCTGTTCGGCTAAACGGCTCGGTAAGAACTCGAAAGGATAGGGACACACGTCGTTGCCTTTTCGTCGTTTCTGTCTACACTCCCACTGACTGCAGTTCGGATGAAGTGAAAGATGAATTTTACAGAAAGCTGTCTGAACTTCTTCAGAAAGCTAAACGTTCAGACATAGTACTCGTAGCAGGCGACTTTAATGCCCAGGTAGGTAGCTTAAACGAAACAGAAAGACATTTAGGTGGGTATTTTAGTATTCCGGCACTGAGAACAGATGATGGTGATCGTCTGCTGCAACTTTGCTCAGACAACCGTTTATTTTTAGCAAACACAAATTTTAAGCATAAGGCGAGACATCGTCTAACATGGCGACCCCCTGCACCAAACCAACGATGGACTCAAATAGACCATATTGCCATCAGTCATCGATGGAGAGGGTCAATAGAAGATTGTCGCCCATTCTGGAGTACCTGCTTGGATTCCGACCATGCCCTAATACGAGCAGGCATCTGCTTGCGCCTCACTGGACACAAAAAAGCCACACAAAAAAGACTCATTAGAACCGAATTGAGTAATGAGAAAACCAAAAGTAGGTTCCAGGAACAACTGAGGTCACACTTAGGTAGTTCTGAAAAAGAGGCTGACCCCGATGTTGATTGGAAAGTTATAAAAGCAGCTGTGGAAACAGCGGTTGCATCTACTAGTGATTTAAACCACAGGGTTACAAAGAACCAATGGATTTCTTCAAGGTCTATTGCACTGATAGATTCTCGTAAACTCATCCCATCAGGTTCTGAACACGATGAAGAGCGTAAAGAAATCAGATCTAGGTTAAGCAAAAGTCTAAGGAATGATCGTGAGCAGTGGTGGGCAACGAAAGCAAAAGAGATGGAAAAGGAGGCGGCTATAGGGAACACAAGACAACTCTACAGACTAATAAAAGAAACTGGAATTAATAAGTCAAGTGTAAGTCAGACTATTTCGGAAAAAGACGACACTCTCATCTGCTCCCAGTCCAGACGTTTAGAACGATGGGCGGAACATTTTAAGGAGCAATTCAGTTGGCCTTCAGCTACTTTACAACTACCCTCTATTCCCAGACAGTGTGAATGGAACATTGAAGTAGGTCCCCCAACTCTAGCTGAAGTTCAAAAAGCCTATAGTTAATCTGAAACGAGGAAGGGCAGCTGGTCCAGATGGATTGGCCCCAGAGGTCTTTAAGGATGGTGGTCTAGTATTAGCGATTAGGTTGACTAATATTTTATCTAAAATCTGGGAGTTAGACGTTATTCCATCTAACTGGTCACAATCACTTATCGTCTCAATATTTAAGAAAGGGTCAAAATCATCCTGTGACAACCACAGAGGGATTAGTTTAACTAATATAATATCTAAAATACTAGCCTCGATAATTTTCGGACGCCCAACTAAGACTCGTGAGCTGCAAACACGTGAAAATCAGGCTGGCTTCAGACCTGGTCGTGGCTGCATCGACCACATATTCACCATTCGTCAGGTTCTAGAATACAGGCATACTTATCGGCGTCTGACAATAATGGTCTTTCTTGATTTAAAAGCAGCGTTTGACTCTGTTGACCGAGAGGTTCTGTGGCAGTGTCTGTCATTGAAAAGCGTACCTCAAAAGTACATAAACCTTGTGAAGGCTCTTTACTCGAACACTACTAGTCGAGTGAGAGCTTATGGCGAACTGTCATCTGCTTTTTCAACCTCAAGTGGCGTCCGCCAAGGCTGTGCACGATCTCCATTTTTGTTCAACTTCATCATAGATCTACTGCAGGAAATAACGTCGACTGAATTCTCGGGCACAGATCTCCCTCCAGGAGGTTCACATATCGACTTAGAATACGCAGATGACATAGTCCTGTTTGGTGAAGACGCTGATAAAATGCAGAGTCTTTTGGTAGCACTCAGCAACAATGCCAGAATGTTTGGGATGCGCTTCTCTCCCTCCAAATGCAAGTTGTTGCTTCAGGACTGGTCTGCGTCAACACCTGAACTAAGGATAAGGGGTGAAGTAGTCGAACGCGTTGACAACTTCACTTATCTTGGAAGTCTGATCAGCCCTAATGGGTTGGTGTCTGACGAAATCTCAGCACGGATTCGAAAGCTCGCTTGGCCTTTGCCAAGTTACGTTATCTATGGCGAAGGCGAGATATTCGTCTATCAATTAAGGGATGAGTATACTGCGCGGCGGTTCGTTCCGTTCTACTATACGGCTGTGAAACATGGCCCTTAAGAGTAGAAGATATTCGTAAGTTACTAGTATGTGACCACAGGTGCCTTAGAAATATTGCGGGTATCTGCTGGGATCACCGGGTAAGTAATAGTGAGGTTAGGCGCAGGGTATTAGGGAATGATGGTAAGTCAGTTGATGAGGCTGTGAATCTTCATCAACTGAGATGGTTAGGTCATGTGTTACGTATGCCTGAACACCGATTACCACGGCGCGCAATGCTGACCGGTGTTAGGGATAATTGGAAGAAATTTAAAGGCGGCCAAACCAAAACGTGGCATCAGTGCTTGAAGTCACTAACTTCTGGTCTGAGCCATGTTGGTAGATGCAGACTGCCTGGTTGGGGTCCGCGTGACTATCGTAACCAATGGTTGGAGACTCTTGGTGACATGGCTCAGAATCGATTACAATGGCGTCGGTGTATACACTCTCTGTCTTCCTTTAAACTAAGAGATTAAAATCACTTCAAATCTTTCTTTCTAGGAACTAATTCTTTCTTCCTTTACTATCTCCTTATACACACTCTTTCTTCTATATATTACCACCACTGAATTAACTACTTCTATGAATCCGGTGTTCATCTTGTCGTGCTAATGCGGTATGGCAACTTGGACCGATGCATATACGTGCCTGGTCCTACGTTGCAGCTGACTGACCGACTGACTGATAGTGTATTGTTAATAACTGATAAAATCCTCAAGCTCTCAGAAAGCAAGCACACAGGGAAACCACTGAGTATGCTCTTGTGAGTGTTAAAAATCCATATATATTTATGAGTGTTAGTCGATTGTGGGTAAACTATTGATTGTCTGTGTTTTCAACCAATCGGAGGATAGATAAAGATTGATGCACAGGCTTGCGTTCAATCAGGTTCATACATAATTTTACATAGTGGGTTAATTGTCTAAAGTACAGTTCAATGGGCTTACTACAAGCCTTTACCCATAGTGAAAACTTGATGTTGGTACTCTAGTTTAAATCTAACCTATTTACATTGGCTTTCACCTCACAAAAATAAGTAACAAGTACTATCCAAATCGATGCTTCAGAAATCATGTTGGTTGATTTACTAATTTCGGTCTACGGACGAAATTCTGAATCTGTAGACTAATATCAACCTATAAGCAAAAATGGATAGTGGCTAGCAGTAGAATCCAGTTTGACGCGCGTTTCGTCCTATTTGGGACTCGTCAGCTGGATGTACCTGCATGTCAGAGTTGATGTTCACTCTGTGACTCGAACCCAGTACCGTCCGCTTCAAACGCCATCGCGTTATCCACTTAGCTACTGAGTCCTGATAGCCACTTGCTTTTGCAATGGGGTGAAGTTTAATTCACTTGATATTGTTTTACTTGATCAAGTGCAGTCCTAAACATCAATGGGAAGATTCAAGTAAAACAATATCAAGTGAATTAATATCAACCTATTTACTAAAAGCATCTTTGATCTAGGCGGTACAAATTATTATTAGATGGTTATCTAAAGATAACTAAAAGTAAGTCAGCTTGTTTTCCTTTTTCACTTTGTTCCTCATTTCTTCATATGTATGTAAAACTGTGTTGTCTTTCAGATTCTTTTTGTTATATCCCGATAAGAATAGTGAATGGAAACTTTTGGGATCCATTTATGGACCAATACTATGTCTATACTTTTATCGTATAATTGTTGTGTAACTTAACTATTCATATTTGTGTTTCTCTTACCACAAGCTTTATTTTGACATATGAATTATTATTATACGATATGAGAGGACGAAAAGCGAATGTCCGGCGCTATAACCGGACACCAAACCAATGGTGCACATGGGCTCCAGTATCCTGAGGGAACAAATGGCGTATGAACCAATCGTTGGTCACCGGCTACCATGGGACTGCATCTCCTCACGATGCTCCACTGCCTTGTGGATCAGACGTTCAGGTCGAAGGCTCCGGGTGTGGCCCCCTAAGAAAACCACCTGCTTCGGTTTGGGCACCCGGGCAGTATCACAGCCCTCACACATATCAAATGAGATCTGTGTGGCGCATATGAACTTGGTGCCTCCCTGTACCTATACTTATGTGTTAAAATAAATAAATAATAATAAATTATACGATTTACTATTATCGAATTATGCCCTGTCTATCAATTACTATCTCCCACATTCACAACCGCATTTGGCTAAATCTTATACAAATGTCGTTTCCTATTTTATGGTACAACGTAGTCTGTTTGGTTGGTATATAAACCGAGTATGTTTGAAATAAACTATTCATATCTCAGAGGTTGTGATTGGTATTCTGAACTTAACAGACTGGGCTAGGCAGGAAGCAGGACCGCTAAATATTCTAGACGGCTCGTACAGGTTTTAAGCGTCATTAGTCCGATCGCTAAGTTACTGTTCTCCAATTGGCGGTATCATGACGTTATACATTAACAGGGCACACAGGCCAAAAGTTATAACGATTGGCGACAGGGTGAAGAACAAAGAACCAAGGGCACAAATCTACAATTTATAACAGTTTTTGCATAGATCACTGACTTGGCTAATTAATTAGAAAATTTTTTTGGTAAAGGAGTTGGCTAGTTTATCCTCTTACTAGTGATATAATCTTGATGCAGTATAATCATATACGTTTCTGTTGAATTATTTAATAGTTGATGAAATTTTTAACTGAAATAAATCTACTGATATAACACTTTGTAGTAGTAGCTTTTCAAAAAATAGATGTTTTTAGTTAATTATGTATTATTCATTAAACATTGACAAATCAGAATCTATAAAAATCAACTGAGTAACCTTTATAGTTTTTACATCACTTCACATATGGTATAAGTGTTACTTAAGGTTAGTACAAGTAAACATATAGATAACGTTAAATTATATGAAGGGGTTAATACTTTAAAGTGGAGTTCATTGAATCCGATTAGAATGTATTGATTATTATTTTTATAGTTCTTGATCATTAACGTGCAAATTAAGTTATTCACTTACATATCTATCTATCTATCTATCCCAAATCCATTTCTTTATCAACGATTGTCTATGTTAAACGTGTAGAAGGCACCAAATACATACATATGAGCCACACAGATCTCATTTGATATGTGTGAGGGCTGTGATACTGCCCGGGTGCCCAAACCGAAGCAGGTGGTTTTCTTAGGGGGCCACACCCGGAGCCTTCGACCTGAAGATCTGATCCACAAGGCAGTGGAGCATCGTGAGGAGATGCAGTCCCATGGTAGCCGGTGACCAACGATTGGTTCATACGCCATTTTTTCCCGCAGGATACTGGAGCCCATGTGCACCATTGATTTGGGATCCGGTTAAAGCGCCGGACATTCGCTTTTCGTCCTCTCATTTTTGTAAACACCCCCGCCACGAGAAGGCAGTGAGTAGGACTTCCCTGGCAGGGGCTGTATACGCGTGGCCATGTGAGAGCATTTCGAGAAGGGGAGCGGACTCCCCCCACTCTCGGCCGTACCAGGGCATTTGGGGGCTCATAAAGCATTATAGAATTATCGTACAAAAAACTGAATTCATCTCATATTTTATGAAATAATCTAATTAATTATTAGTTCATTTTCTTTCATTTTTATTATAGTGTAGTCTAGATGGTCAACTGAAACAATGGCGGATGAATTATGATGATATTGTATCATGTTGGAAACAACCGCTGAGTAGTGTTCTAATGAAATGGACTCCTCATTGTATGGATCATCATCCTTCATCAAATGAGTTTCTTATTGGTGGTCCAGAGTCATGTTTGCTATACTCTTCAGTTAGGCTTGATGTACCATTGCGTGAATGGAGTTGGGGTCAAGAGCCAGTTCATAACGCCAAGTTCAATCCAGTCGAACATAATATTGCATGTGCTTTAACCAAAGATAATTCATTAATTCTAATCGATTGCAGACAGGATCAACCTATTCGCAAGGTGATTAAATATCTATATAACGTTTTTATTCTAGTCGACTATAAAGTCTTGCATAGTTAATCTTGTAGACTAGGCTCCTTCATCAGAATCATAAAACAACGTAATAGGTATCTACAACACTAAATTATGCTTATTAGGAAGTTATTTTATTGCTTTTTGATGTCTATTGTACATCCACATTTTCATTTAAATTTACAATGCTATAGCAAACTGAAATATCTTTATTTTGTATTTTTTAATTTGATACTACTGATTCTTGTTACTTTTCTTATTTTAATTATTTTAATTTAAAATAAATATTGTTGTAACGTGCAGTGTCTAAGAGCTAATACTGATATCTAACCTTCCCAATCAACCACTCAAGCGAAAAGACTAAGAGTTGGAAATGCTTATTAACTAAACCGAATCGACATGTATGTGTACCCACTCATATATATATATATATATATATATATATATATATATATATATATATATATATATATATATATATATATATATATATATATATATATAATGGTGTTTGGGATTGCGAACGTCCGGTACTTTAACCGGATTAGTGGATATGGATCGTCAACTTAGGGGGTTGGAGACCCCTGATTCCAAACCAATGGTGCACATGGGCTCCAGTACCCTGAGGGAACAAATGGCGTGTGAACCAATTATTAGTTCACGGCTACCACGGGACTGCATCTCATTACGTCGCTCCACTTCATTGTGGATCAGACCTTTAAGTCGAAGGCTCCGGTTGAGGTCCTTTAAGAAAACCACCTGCTTCTCATTGGACACCCGGGCATTATCACAGCTCGCACGCAAATCAAGTGACTTTTGGTGCATATTTATTTGGAGCTTCCCTGTACCAATGTTTATGTGTTTAAGTTTTCAAGGTCTAAATCATTAGTTTTTCACACTAATAATCCCGAATATTCAACAGGGGTCTAATCGGAAATTGTGCTTTTTGTAAATATTTTTGTAGATGGACTTACTTTATTTAGTGATTGCAAATAAAAATTTTGGTGATTGATTCTTATCACAACTGAAACAGAAGCCTGATTTATGTAGCCCGACTCGAACTAAGTTATTGGTTTCGTTCTCTCACAGTCAAATTTAGTTGCTAACTGAACTTAAATTTTATTTAGTTAATGTTTTATGATTATTTGAAAATAATTTGTTCCCTCATTTCCTGTTTTACCAATGAAATACCATGTCATTGCGAAATAAACATATTTATTTATTTATTTTAACACATAAGTATAGGTACAGGGAGGCACCAAGTACATATGCGCCACACAAATCAAAATTGATTTGTGTGAGGGCTGTGATACTGTCCGGGTGCCCAAACCGAAGCAGGTGGTTTTCTTAGGGGGCCACACCCCGAGCCTTCGACCTGGACGTCTGACCCACAAGGCAGTGGGGCATCGTAAGGAGATGCAGTCCCATGGTAGCCGATGACCAACGATTGGTTTATACACTATTTGTTCCCTCAGGATACTGGAGCCCATGTGCACCATTGATTTCGGGTCCGGTTAAAGCGCCGGACATTCGCTTTTCGTCCTCTCATTTTCGTAAACAATACCCGTGGTACGAGAAGGCAGTGAGTAGGACTTCCCTGGCAGAGGCTATATACGCATGGCCATGTGAGAGCATTTCGAGAGGGAGGGTGGACTCTCCCCACTCTCAGCCGTACCAGGGCATTTGAGGGCGAAATAATAAACATCTATAATCTATTTAGATATTAATTCTGAATTACCAGTTCAATGTTTAATTTTACTAGGCTAGAAAATCTCATTACTTATAGTCTTTATCCCAGTTGCTAAATTGATGGTCGGTTAACTCAAATAAGAGATTGTATTTCCACAAAATTCAGTAATTTATTGAAGCGTAGTTCTTTTTACGTGTTTCATCCTTTTTAAAGCTATACCTCCGTTTGCATCATCCTGGGTTGCATACCTGATGTTCTGTTTTGTCTTCAATTCACCAACAATGCGAAAAACTTAATAAGGTTATGTAATTTATACTAGTGTTTCGTATTGGTTTGAAATCTAACACCAGTACACAATGAGTTTCATATCTCACTCTGGTTAAGTTAAAAAGAGCAAATTATAGTTCAGAAGTGTAAACCATCTGATTCCAATCAAATAACTTAGTGACTGCATCTGTACATAAAAATCCAAAGTTTCACGGGTCATCAAGTGAGTGTCACCTCTTAGGATTATACATTTTAGATCAAGAAGACTACAAACAAATCACGAAACTGACAGATCTTGGGCTCGAATCTCGCGGGGCGGGATCGTGGATGCACACTGCTGAGGAGTCCCACAATAGGACGAAGTGACCATCCAGTGCTCCCAGGTTTTCTGTGGTGGTCTACCTTCAATTAACTCATGATCTCAACCATTTAAACCTTATTTTGACTTGTTTTGATTTTTCCAAAATAGTAAAGCTCTTAGTAATATGCATGTCTTTGTGTGTTTTATCTTATTGCAAAATGATACAAGAGGTCCTCCTTACATTTATAAAACTCATTTCGTATACATTACTTACGGATTTTGTCAAGCACAATGTAGATTTGTATATCGATCGTTCTGAGTGGCTGAATAACCTGGAGAATAGGAGGTACTCATCTTTCAGTAACTCAGCCTAATTCTTACATATTACATGGAGTCTGTCGTCTGTTTTTGATCTTGACTCACAAAATATTTGGAGATTAACAAATCTCATGTATCCATCATCATTTGGATCAAAAAACTACGTAAAGATATATTACTATAAAATGGTGTTCCTAATATTTCGATCCAAGGTGGGTGTTAATTTCTAACAGAGGTTCCGCATATTTCAGGTTAATTTATACATATTCTTCATTTGAAATGACGATACTGTATCTCGTCTTAGAGTTTGAATAAATGTTTACTTTTACTAAAACCGTAATATTTTAACTTCATGTTATTCGTGTTTCAGGTCAAAATGGATTTGAAATTAAATGCATTCTCATGGAATCCAATGGAACCATTCATATTCACTGCTTCATCCGAAGACTATAATGTTTATACATTCGACAATCGTTTCTTCAAATTCCCTCGCAGAGTTCATCGTGGTCACGTAAATGCTGTACTTGATGTAGACTATTCACCAACTGGAAGAGAATTTGTCACTGGAAGCTACGACTCAACAGTAAGCATAATTGTTTTCTGACTTCGTTTCTCCACAGATTCGACTTTGGAAGTGTGATTCTACAGAATCGTTTGATGTTTATCACACCAGACGCATGAAGCGTGTGCTTGTTGTCAAGATGACATTAGATGCAAAGTTTGTTCTGTCATCATCATCAGATCAAAACGTCCGACTGTGGAAAGCTCACGCTAACGAAATTATTGGACCGGTATTTTTCTTCACCATACTCATTAAATTTCATTCTGCTTAGATTCAGCCAAGACAAAAAGCATCCCTACAGACATGTGAATCTTTACGAGAGAAATTCAGAGACCATCCAGAAGTCCGGAAAATTCTAAAACATCGTCATCTGCCTAAAACGATTCACGCCTCCAGTAAAGAACATGCAATAATCAGAGCCAAAGAAAGGCGCAAGGAAAGAAATACTCGTATATTTAATAAAAATGACCTTCCATTTATTCCTGAAAAAGAGAAACACGTCGTCGCACAATATAAATAGTTTATGTGTCTTCGTTTTTTTCCTTAATGAAATACAATACATTGAGATGTGCATGAACTCAAGGTGAATTTTGTTTATGTACCAAAAGATTCACCGTTCACTTGCTTACGCCTGTTACTCTTCGTGGAGAAGCATAGGCTGCCCACCAGTGTTCCCCGTCTTGGGCAATCCTTTCCAGTTGCTGTTTATCATTTCGGTGCCTGCTTCCGATTCTCGATGCAGTGTGTGCTTCGGCCTTCCTCTTTTCCACTTCCCTTCAGAATTCCAGGTTAGCACTTGCCTCGTGATGCAGTTTGGTGATTTCCGTAATGTATATCATACCCACCTCCAACATCTTTTCCTGATTTCCTCTTCAGATAAAAGTTGGTTTGTCCTCTCCCACAGTAGACCGTTGCTGATGGTATCCGGTCAACGGACACCAAAATCTTGCGCAAACAATTGTTTATAAATACTTGTGTATTTTTGATTACGGTCGTAGTAGTTGTCCAAGTTCCAGCTCCATACAGTAGAACTGTCTTGATGTTCGCATTGAAGATTCTGACTTTGATGTTGGCTTCCAAACAGCTGTTTTGAGTTCCATGTGTTCTCCAACTGTAGGAATGCCGTCGTTGTTTTGCCAATCCTTGCACTTACGTCTGCATCGGATCCTCCTTGTTCATCGATGATGCCTCCCAGGTACGTGGAAGATTCCACACCTCCCAGAGCTTTTCCATCAAGTGTGATTGGGTTGGTGTTCTCGGTGTTGTATTTGAGGATGTTGCTTTTCCCTTTGTGTATGTTGAGGCCTACTGCAGTAGTCTGCTGCTACACTAGTTGTCTTGACCTTCATTCGTTCGTGTGTATGAGATAGAAGGTCTAGGTGATTAGCGAAGTCTAAATCATCTAGTTGCACGCAAGCTGTCCATTGTATTCTGTGCTTCTCCTCAGATGTGGAGGTCTTCATAATCCAGTCAACAACCAGAAGAAAGAGAAAGGGAGAGAGAAGGCAGTCTTGTCTGCCTCTGGTCCTCACTCGGAATGCGTTTTGTCAGCTGTCCTCTAATCATTACTTTTCAGTGTAGTATGCCGTATCATGTTAACGATTTTCTCAGGTACACCATAGTGTCGAAGAAGGTTTCGTAAAGTTATTTACTCTCTAAAATCGCATTTTGGTTAGTTTTGTTCAAAATTGAAACTTCATAAATGTCGCTGAAAGCATTTTTAGAGGCTCTGGTTTACAACGTGACAAATACGATAGATGTTTTTGTGTAGCATGAGCTAATCTCATTGGCTGCTTACAACAAACTCAGTAGGTCTGACCACAAACGTGTGTGTTTCTGTGGTGTTTGAATGAACTAATGATTCTTTTGTACTTGGTGTCTGTCTGATTTCGAGTCCCAAAATCAGTATGTTTGTTCGTGCTCATTTAATTCTTCTTCTAATAATCTTATTGGCGTCGCGATGGAGCCTGTGATGGAACATTTGGACATGTATACAAGTCTTGAGGATTATATGAAATGGTTCGAAATCTGGACTATAAACAAAGGGGATGTCGATATTCTGTCTCGTTTCTTTATATCCATGGAAAAAGAAGTCTACAGTTTATTATTCGTATTTCCGGAAAAGCCTATTTCACTTCATTATCCAACCCTCGATGAACTTCTACACCATGTGACATGTGCAAATTTCGGATGCTGTAAAAGAGGAAAATTTCCTAAAGATGATTCGTTATTACATCAACAATCCCGCTGCACTACCATGTCATTCCACTCCAATGCCTACTGAAGGTTATGTAGGTAACTCATTGAAGAGTTGAGAAGCAGATCTCAAAGATGAGCATAAGTTTGGCAAATGTTTGTTCTGTAGCACATTTCACTCTTGTAATTCATATGTAATCCGTAATACTAAATGTGGTAAAATTGGACACAAACAGGCAGTTCGTAGTACAACCATTTCGCCAAATCGTTCAGTTTGGATCTTACTATTCTCAGCCTGTGAATATAACCACGGGTTATACACGCAAGCGCAGTTGGCTCGATTTTCTTTCTCCTTTTCGATGATGGCGTTTGCTCTCTTTCAAAACGGTAAACCTTTTTACTGATAACCTAAAGGTAGTTTATTTATTCTCGTCTCCTACCCAAGAAAGCTACATTTCAGTGGTAATCCAAGTAGAAATAGATAAGTTATGCGATCTGACTGTGTCATGGAACCTGCTACTGTATGTTGACAGAAGTGGATTTATTCACATTCGTCGCTACCTTAATTCGAATCCGGTTATACAAGTACACACTGAAACCTTTCTACACTGTTCGTGACGTAGGTTTGATATATGGCATCAATTTGAACTTTTCCGATCACACTGCATCTCAATTATCCGAAGCTAGAAATCTCACTGAATTCACAATGATAAACTCCTATAATATCAAATCAAGGATGTTATTAATACACAGATAATGTATTTTAACCATTCTTCATTATTGTATATTAGTTTTCAGTATTTTCGGGAATAATGACCTGATTAAAATTGAACAGGTTCGAACGGGAGCTTGAGTGACATTGCGCTTCTCAGCCTGTTTCTGTAGTTCAAGTGTAGAGTCCTAAACTTTCTGATCATTTTATAAAACTCCCACCTCTCTATATATACATTCAAATCTAGCGCGTTGCACATGACTAAGTAGTGACTCCTTGAGGAATTCAGATGTTAGTGAAATTAGTTTATTTGTAAGACAGTTTCTTTAGAAAAATATAGGCTTCACTGTCGATAAGCTTCAGAAAATAAACTGTGAACTTATCATTAGTGTCTTTTTTCGTCATGCACCAGGGTTTGAACTACTCAATATTCTCCGAGTTCGTCCCCACTTAAATTAATATCCAACTGCTCAGGGTTTAACTCTATCGCGACGCCAGTATTAAAAATAAATGAATTTGAATTAATGTACTAAGTGAGATTTCAGACAATGCTATGTAAGGACGGTAGGACTAGATGTGCACAATTGGATGTGCTATTTGTGATTCGTAATAAGAGCACAATCAAGTACATTGTTATCATTATTTGGTACAAATCCCACATAGGCCTGCGGTATATGCTGTCAGACCATACCGAAACTAAACAGTTCTCAACGGATTGTCTATGAAAAACACTTCCTTGTGCGAAGTAGGCAAGCTTTAATATGATAGTTGAGTATATGATGAGTACTATATGGAGTGACCATACCATAGTTCAACATTTTCTATTCTTATATCTCACAAAATACATATACATACAAATATCCGCTAAGTAGCAAATTATCCAAAATCGGATGAATCAGTTTTTAAGAGAAGAATCCGTACAACTGTGAATAGTCAGCATGCTTACGAATGCATATTTTTGATTAGGTCGGCTTTACAATCCACTCTTCAAATAGTATGTGCACTAGTAACAGCGTTGTAGAGCTCTTTTACCTGTACCTGCATCTCGCTCTACGGGAAGATACAGAAGGGGAATTGGTGTTTAATATCTGGTAAAACAACACTTTCCACTATCAAAAATTCCAAAGGTCTATCCGCGACCACATTCTTATATTGGTATCGGGAGCCTCATCTACCAACTAACTTCAGGACACTTTGCAACGCAGTAAAATCTGTCAAAAACTCTGGAATGAATGATGGGGTGCATTATAGAACTAGTCCCTGAGTAATTTCAACAAAATGTACCCCCTTTATAAAGTGTCCCGTTAAACACTTCGTTCATTATCAACATGTTAGGACTAAGAGACATAACAATTACACCAAGATGAATGAAATTTGACATAGCCTCAATTGTGGGGTCTTGGAAATTACAAAATTCCAACAGGATATATAAGTGTAATGGCTAATGTTAACATTCCAGAGGATTAAGTTTGAGACTATTTGAAATATCACTATTTGAGTGCCAAGAGCTCATTCATTTCAAGGAAATCTTAAACGGGAGAAACTGGTACTCTTACAGTAGGATCAAAGACACACTTATAAAATGGGCTATTTCAGAAGATGCCATATCTTGTAAAAAAGGACGAAAAAGTATGGAGAACAACTTTAATTGGCACGCCACCTTTAGTTAACAGATCCAGAATATTTTCCTCCACACAATATATAATCGAAAAAGCAATTAACATTAGCAACAATACTGTTCTCTCTTAGAGAACTAAGAATAGCGGTTGGTTACACATGTTGTAGAGTCAACGCTGGAAATTTCATGTAATGATAGTGCTCTTCAAGCAGACTAAGATGTAGGTACAGTACAGAAACGCGCATCTAACAAAATAACCACCCCTTTTAAATCTGAAGCAAACTGTCATGGATCAAAATGCTCTTTTAGTACGGGTCCACGTGATAGTTTCTCCATAGATTCGAACATGCGTGAAGTCATTTTTATATGTGTGAGCTTTACATTCTTATCACGAATGGGATCCTTTCTTTAACTACATTTTCAGCAAAAAGTATAGAAAGCGGTTTGTTGAAGATGCCCGTAATGTATGAGTGTGTGTTTCTTAAGAAAGCTCAGAAAATGGTCCGGATCCTAACGTTCAAACAAGTAAGCAACTTCGCACGTTCCAAATATATGTCCCTATTAAATTTGAGAAGCAGTTCTTTTAATTTATGACGAAAAAAGAAATTTACACTGAAAAACTAAATAAACAATTGCTTTTAATAATATATGGTGTTAAAAGGAAATCCATAAAAATAAAACTCTTTCAGACTGCTGAAACCATAACTATTAAAAAGAAAGAAGAATGTCTTCACAAAAACGTGTTCAGCTGTTCGTTCAATGTTTGCAAATCCTGGTCATTTGGAATATTCATAAAATACAATTCAACCCCACTAAGTATTTCGCATTTACATAGATAAAGGTTATCTAAATCGCAGAAAATATCAATATAATAGAAAATATTATCATCGTCATTACTAGAAGAAGAAACGACGATGGAGGGCAATTGGAAATGGGTGAGAGAGGCACTAACTTCAGCATGTAGGAAGATTCTGGGCAGCAGGAAGCATCATCGTAATGAATGGATCTCTATGGAAAACCTGCGTATGATTCAAGAAAGGAAGAAGAAAAAGAAGACAGCAGCAGAAGACAATTGTCGAACAAGGACAGAGAAAGTCGAGACACAAGCTGAATACATGGAAGCAAAGAAGCAAGTGGAGAGGAGCATTAGGGCTGACAAACAGAAATACGTGGAAAACCTAGCAATAACAGCGGGAAATGCTGCAGCAGAAGGAAATATGAAACAACCATATGACACGAGGAAACTGGCAAGGAAATATAATAAACCAGAGAGACCGGTCAAGGACAAAGAAGGCGAGCCAATCACTGAGATCCAAGAACAGGGGAAGAGATGTGTAAAACACTGAGGAACTTTTGAATAGACCAGCTCCGATGAATCCACCTGCTTCAGTTTGGGCACCCGGGCAGTATTCCAGCCCTCACACAGATCGAATGATGAAGTGTGGCGCATATCTGTTTAGTGCCTCGAATGTTTATGTGTTTAAATAAATAAATAACCCACCCAACATCGGAACAACACCTACAGACCTTACTATAGATGTTACTCCACCAACGACCAGGAAAATCAGGATGGCTATCAGACAAATCAAGAGTGGGAAGGCAGCAGGACCTGACAATATACCAGCTGAAGCACTCAAGTCAGACGTAGAAGCAACTGCAGGCATACTCCACATTCTATTCAGGAAGATTTCGGAGGAAGGACAAGTGCCACAGACAAACCGGAAAGAAGGGTACCTCTTTAAGATACCAAAGAAAGATCTGAGCAAATGTGAAAACTACAAAAGCATCACACTACTATCAGTACCAGGAAAAGTTTTCAACAGTGTTATTGAGTCGAATGAGATATTCAGTAGACGCTCAGCTTCAGGAACAAAAGACTGGATTCCGTAAGAATCGATCGTGCACAGACCAAATCTCAACACTTCGGACCATTGTTAAACAATCAATTGAATGGAGCTCGTCACTATGATCAAGTTCCCTGACTATGAGAAAGCATTCGGCAGTGTGGATAGGAAAACCTTATGAAACCTCCTTCGACACTATGGCGTACCTGAGAAAATCGTTAACATGATACGGCATACTACACTGAAAAGTAATGATTAGAGGACAGCTGACAAAACGCATTCCGAGTGAGGACCAGAGGCAGACAAGACTGCCTTCTCTCTCCCTTTCTCTTTCTTCTGGTTGTTGACTGGATTATGAAGACCTCCACATCTGAGGAGAAGCACAGAATACAATGGACAGCTTGCGTGCAACTAGATGATTTAGACTTCGCTAATCACCTAGACCTTCTATCTCATACACACGAACGAATGAAGGTCAAGACAACTAGTGTAGCAGCAGACTACTGCAGTAGGCCTCAACATACACAAAGGGAAAAGCAACATCCTCAAATACAACACCGAGAACACCAACCCAATCACACTTGATGGAAAAGCTCTGGGAGGTGTGGAATCTTCCACGTACCTGGGAGGCATCATCGATGAACAAGGAGGATCCGATGCAGACGTAAGTGCTAGGAATATTTCATCAGATTTATTTTTGGAGTTGGACGAATGAATGTGTGTTTGTAGAGTTGGATGCAAGCTTCTATATATATTTCAAATCCCAGTGATACTGTTGTCGGGACATGCACTGGATGTCATGATGATCAATGCACGCTGATACCCAATTATGGTAGAGAGGGTTTCGGGTCCAAGTAATTCAGACATAGCATCAGTCTCTGGAATTATTTACTGTCGCGCTGGAACGAGTCAATAAGTCTAAACTTTCTATTTGGAGTTTGCGCAATATCTGTAATCTATGGTTGGACATTGTGTAACACGACTTCTGAATGATGGCATGTAGACGTTATTCATTTTATGCAAATAGCTAATCACTTGGTTGTTGCGTGCATGGTTTTCTTGTTTATTCCTTGACTGATCGTCTTGTATGACTTTCTCAAAACCAATATAAAGAAGCTAAAACCTTGTTCCTCTCACGGAGTCGCTAATTGTCCGAAACCTTTTCCGGAACATTTAACACCGCTTCTCTACTTTCGATGAAAGATCGATTCTTCAGAGAAATACGGATCCTGAGGATTAATATAGTTGACTAGATCAATCCATGCCACTGAATCTACCATCTATAATCTCGTAAGAGGGAACGAGGTTAAATATGGAATACGTCCAAAAGAATCGAAAATTATTTCAGATACTTTGTGATCCTGTTTCCATGTTCTTCAGGCAACGAAATTTCCAGTAAAGTAGAACAATTTGTTAGCAAACCACAAGCTATTTATCACCAAATAATCAACTTTAGTGCATTCTTTGAAGGCTTAAATAGTTGCGTACTAAAAGCATCTATCTGGTTCGTGCTATTTAAAGATCACCATCTTTGTGATACCACAATATTTTTAACCTACAGTAATTGCAGTAGTTAGTTCAATTTGCCGACGACCATTACGGGCGCCTTAATCAAAATATTCCGCTAATAGGAGAAATTGTAGTAGTTTGTTCACTTAGTGGTGTTTTATTGATTACTTCTTGCATATGTTGTGTTGCAGTATGACACTTGATTAGTGGTAAACTTCAAAGTTGTTTACTGACCTTGATCATTCTACAAACTAACCATCAAATATGCAAAAGCGACGTAAGAACAATGGTAAAAAAAACTCTGTGAATGAGGAGTTTGATAAAAATGTGGATGAAGTTTATTGTGTCTGTCGTTCTTCTGACGCTGAACGATTCATGATGTGAGTTGTTTATAGAAATGGTAATAAGTCTGTAGAGCATGTGACCAATGCGAGGAATGGTATCACGGAGATTGCATTAATGTCACTCCTAAGCAAGCAGAGCAAATAAAAACTTTTTACTGTCCTCAATGTCGATGTAAGTGTCCGAGGATTTCGTCTATTTTTTGAGTAGGTAGGAATCCGTCTTTGGAGATTGAATATAAAAACACCAGAAGTCAAAGACCAAGACAAAATCGTCCGAATTTAAGTCCTAATAACGATGTCAATACATATACAGACCAATTCTCATCAGGTAAACAGTTCAAGGGAAAACGAAGACCTTCAGATGCCCCGGTCAGTAACTCAGGTAGTGTGTTATATAGACATTTATATCTTGTAGAAACTGGTACTCGCTCTAATGCAATGGACCACACATTACATTTACCGCCTCGTAATATTCGCAAATTCAATTCTCCTGGTTCTGACACGTCTCCTAGATCACCTAATGCCTCAGATTCAAGTACTTCAGCTGTGTATAATCGCGTATACTGGGGACGAGAAGATCAGTCTGGACTTGGAGAAGACCAAAAGTTGTCTAGCACATTTGTCCCTAAAAAGCGGTCTGGGTCCCCTCGTTTACGTCCTTGCGGTAATTGCACGGGCTGCAGCATACAAGAAGATTGCGGAAAATGTGAATATTGTAGAGACAGAAGAAAATTCGGCGGCCCTAACAAAATGCGTCAGAAATGTAGGTTAAGACAATGTGCTGGAATGAATGCTTCTCGTAGCAGGAATCCTTCTAATTCTTCTCAAGGTGTTGTTTCTCGACGCCGCAAACAACCACCGATACAGTCTGCACCTATGGATACACCGCCACCTCATATGCAATCGTATGCGGATTTCGATGACGAACAATTCGAAGTGCCGTTAGATTTTTCCCCACGACCATATTCTGATAATATTACACAGTCGTTTTTGTCTCATCACTCTGCAAGTTCAGCTCCATTGGGCAGCAAAATGCGTAGAGGTGACCACCGTATTCCAGCCACTAATGAAATTGACGGAATTACTCATCGGCTTTTTGGACGATTCAGTCACGATGGTAAGTTCTAAAATTTCTCATTTTAATAAGTCGTATGCCTTGTTTTTGGTAAACTTGGGTTCGTAAAGTACTGTATTTATTTTTTCAGCGTAGATAATCTAACGCAAAATTCAGTACTGATTTCTCTTAGTATAAGATTCTGCTTATAGTAACGACATGAATGCTATCGACTATCGTTAAATACTATCCAGAGATATTAAACGTGATTAAATAAGTCACAATGACGATCTAGCCAGTAATAAACATATAAATTTTTTCAAATTGTATTTCCCAAAGACCAGTCGTTTCTCCGGTCACTCACTATATGGTTGGAAATAAGTATTTGGGAGAACTTAGCTGTTCAAAAGACAACTTAAACAGTCTTTACCTCCGTTCAAATGAAATTCTCCGTGTGTGTGAAGTTTGTCCTGATATTGCACGCAATTGTTGTGAGCGATAGAAGCTAACTAACTCACGGACAGTTGTAAACACTGTCTTTAAAAGAGCAGATTGGATAACGCACATTTTGTGACAAACAGTCCCAGTGGTCCTGGTATTCTAAGACAATGAGATATTAACCTGGATAACAAATCAAGGACAAAAGAAAATCAAAATGCTGTATTCCTTTGTTGGAAGAGCCGTTAGACAAGATACTTGATTAGCCTAGAAATAATTGAGATTTTAGGTCTGCTAATGCATCTGTTCACAATACATCTATCACTTCCAGTAATTGTTGCGTTGCAGCTCAAAACTCTTGCAACAATGTTAGTCAGTCGATTCCACATAATCAGTCTGAAACAACTAAAGACGCTGCATTTAGATCACATGTTCTCTCAGGCATAAAATTAAAAATCAATGGTCAGTGTCATATTTGGTTTATCAGGTCAACCAGTAATTGTATGACGTCGTGCATTCAGTAAACCACTTACAACGTAGGACGAGGCACATATATGTATCGATCCAAGTTGCCACACCTCACTCATTAGCACAACAAGATGAACACCAAATTCATACAAGTATTTAATTCAATGGTAGTAATATATCAAAAGAAAAGGTTACATATAAGGATATAATTCAGGAAGAAAGAACTAGTTCGTAGAAAGAAAGGCATAAAGTCATATCAATCTCACGGTCTAAGGGAATACATAGAGTTTATACACCTACGCCATTGTGATCGATTCTGAGCCATGTCATTCACAGTCTACAACCATTGGTTACGATAGTCACACGGACCTCAACCAAGTAGTCTGCAACTACCAACATGACTAAGACTAGAAGTTAGTAACTTCAAGCACTGATGCCACGTTTTGGTTTGACAGTCCCTAACCTTCTTCCAACCATCCCCAACACTAGTCAGCATTGTGTGTCGTGGTAATCAGTGTTCAGGTATACGTAACACATGACCTAACCATCTCAGTTGATGAAGATTCACAGCCTCATCAACTGACTTACCATCATTCCCTAATACCGTGCGCCTAACCTCACACATATCAAATGAGATATGTGTGGCGCATATGTATTTGGTGCCTTTTTGTACCGATATCTATGTGTTAAAATAAAAAAAATAATAAAAAAACCTCACTATTACTTACCCGGTGGTCGCAGCAGATGCGAGCAATACTTCTAGGGCATCTGTGATCAAATACTAGTAAATTACGACTATCTTCTACTCTTAATGACCACGTTTCACAGCCGTAAAGTAGAACAGAACGAACTGTCGCGCAGTATACTCGTCCGTTACTTGGTAGACGGATATCTCGCCCTTTTTTATTTTACTTTAACACATAAGTATAGGTACAGGGAGGCACCAAATACATATGCGCCACACAAATCTCAATTGATTTGTGTGAGGGCTGTGATACTGCCCGGGTGCCCAAACCGAAGCAGGTGGTTTTCTTAGGGGGCCACACCCCGAGCATTTGACCTGAAGATCTGATCCACAAGGCAGTGGAGCATCGTGAGGAGATGCAGTCCCATGGTAGCCGGTGACCAACGATTGGTTCATATGCCATTTGTTCCTTCAGGATACTGGAGCCCATGTGCACCATTGGTTTGGTGTCCGGTTATAGCGCCGGACATTCGCTTTTCGTCCTCTCATTTTTGTAAACAACACCCGTGGTACGAGAAGGCAGTGAGTAGGACTTCCCTGGCAGAGGCTATATACGCGTGGCCATGTGAGAGCATTTCGAGAGGGAGAGCGGACTCTCCCCACTCTCGGCCGTACCCTCGCCATAGATGACGTAAGTTGGTAAAGGCCAAACGAGCTTTTCGAATCCGTGCTGAGATTTCGTCAGACACCGACCCATTAGGGCTGATCAGACTTCCAAGATAAGTGAAGTTGTCAACGCGTTCGACTACTTCACTCCCTATCCTTAGTTCAGGTGTTGACACAAGCCAGTCCTGAAGCAACAACTTGCATTTGGAGGGGGAGAAACGCATCCCAAATATCCTGGCATTGTTGCTGAGTGCTACCAAAAGACTCTACATTTTATCAGCGTCTTCACCAAACAGGACTATATCATCTGCGTATTCTAAGTCGATACGTGAACCTCCTGGAGGGAGATCTATGCCCGAGAATTCAGTCGACGTTATTTCCTGCAGTAGATCTATGATGAAACTGATCAAAAATGGAGATCGTGCACAGCCTTGACGGACACCACTTGAGATTGCAAAATCAGATGATAGTTCGCCATAAGCTCTCAATCGATTAGTACTGTTCGAGTAAAGAGCATTCACAAAGTTTATGTACTTCTGAGGTACGCTTTTCAATGACAGACACTGACACAGAACCTCTAGGTCTGCAGAGTCAAATGAATGGATCTCTATGGAAAACCTGCGTATGATTCAAGAAAGGAAGAAGAAAAAGAAGACAGCAGCAGAAGACAATTGTCGAACAAGGACAGAGAAAGTCGAGGCACAAGCTGAATACATGGAAGCAAAGAAGCAAGTGGAGAGGAGCATTAGGGCTGACAAACAGAAATACGTGGAAAACCTAGCAATAACAGCGGGAAATGCTGCAGCAGAAGGAAATATGAAACAACCATATGACACGAGGAAACTGGCAAGGAAATATAATAAACCAGAGAGACCGGTCAAGGACAAAGAAGGCGAGCCAATCACTGAGATCCAAGAACAAGGGAAGAGATGTGTAAAACACTGAGGAACTTTTGAAAAGACCAGCTCCGATGAATCCACCTGCTTCAGTTTGGGCACCCGGGCAGTATTCCAGCCCTCACACAGATCGAATGATGAAGTGTGGCGCATATCTGTTTAGTGCCTCGAATGTTTATGTGTTTAAATAAATAAATAACCCACCCAACATCGGAACAACACCTACAGACCTTACTATAGATGTTACTCCACCAACGACCAGGAAAATCAGGATGGCTATCAGACAAATCAAGAGTGGGAAGGCAGCAGGACCTGACAATATACCAGCTGAAGCACTCAAGTCAGACGTAGAAGCAACTGCAAGCATACTCCACATTCTATTCAGGAAGATTTCGGAGGAAGGACAAGTGCCACAGACAAACCGGAAAGAAGGATACCTCTTTAAGATACCAAAGAAAGATCTGAGCAAATGTGAAAACTACAAAAGCATCACACTACTATCAGTACCAGGAAAAGTTTTCAACAGTGTTATTGAGTCGAATGAGATATTCAGTAGACGCTCAGCTTCAGGAACAAAAGACCGGATTCCGTAAGAATCGATCGTGCACAGACCAAATCTCAACACTTCGGACCATTGTTAAACAATCAATTGAATGGAGCTCGTCACTATGATCAAGTTCCCTGACTATGAGAAAGCATTCGGCAGTGTGGATAGGAAAACCTTATGCAACCTCCTTCGAAACTATGGTGTACCTGAGAAAATCGTTAACATGATACGGCATACTACACTGAAAAGTAGTGATTAGAGGACCAATGGTGCACATGGGCTCCAGTATCCTGCGGGAACAAATGGCGTATGAACCAATCGTTGGTCACCGGCTACCATGGGACTGCATCTCCTCACGATGCTCCACTGCCTTGTGGGTCAGACGTTCAGGTCAAAGGCTCGGGGTGTGGCCCCCTAAGACAACCACCTTCTTCGGTTTGGGCACCCAGGCAGTATCACAGCCCTCACACAAATCAATTGAGATTTGTGTGGCGCATATGTATTTGGTGCCTCCCTGTACCTATACTTATGTGTTAAAATAAATAAAATAAATAAGATTAGAGGACAGCTGACAAAACGCATTCCGAGTGAGGACCAGAGGCAGACAAGACGGCCTTCTCTCTCCCTTTCTCTTTCTTCTGTTTGTTGACTGGATTATGAAGACCTCCACATCTGAGGAGAAGCACAGAATACAATGGACAGCTTGCGTGCAACTAGATGATTTAGACTTCGCTAATCACCTAGACCTTCTATCTCATACACACGAACGAATGAAGGTCAAGACAACTAGTGTAGCAGCAGACTACTGCAGTAGGCCTCAACATACACAAAGGGAAAAGCAACATCCTCAAATACAACACCGAGAACACCAACCCAATCACACTTGATGGAAAAGCTCTGGGAGGTGTGGAATCTTCCACGTACCTGGGAGGCATCATCGATGAACAAGGAGGATCCGATGCAGATGTAAATGCAAGGATTGGCAAAACAACGACGGCATTCCTACAGTTGGAGAACACATGGAACTCAAAACAGCTGTTTGAAAGCCAACATCACAGTCAGAATCTTCAATGCGAACATCAAGACAGTTCTACTGTATGGAGCTGGAACTTGGACAACTACTACGACCGTAATCAAAAATACACAAGTATTTATAAACAATTGTTTGCGCAAGATTTTGGTGTCCGTTGACCGGATACCATCAGCAACGGTCTACTGTGGGAGAGGACAAACCAACTTTTATCTGAAGAGGAAATCAGGAAAAGACGTTGGAAGTGGATATGATATCTTTAATCTATGGTTTTACATTGTGTAACACGACTTCAAACAGATTGAAGTCTCATTTATTCTTCATTTTTCATTAAATCTCGAGCTTAGTTTCATTTTGTATTTCCCATACTTCGGTTACTTCTTTTCTTTGGGAACTATTTGCCGTGATTAGCCTCCTATTAGATTAATTGTTCTTTGCTCTCAGTTTACTGTCATATTGATTTCCCCTTTCGTCGATCTGCGATGAGAACTGGAACAAATACACATTCGTTTTAGGTCCTATAGCGACTATGGCTATGTACTCCATTTTGAGGTGGTTAGTGATAACAGCTAGTTGTCACATCGAAGTAGGTAGGTGGTGAGTAATTTGGACATGTAACTAAATACATGAATATTGATTGTCTAAGCCACGAGGTTATTGCTCCATAATGAATTAATGAAATGAGTAAGACAGGTATCTTCAAGAGATACTGTCGAAAAGTGCTAGAGAAAAATGTAACTCACTTTGTGAATAAGAAGCGAATATTACATGAAAACGAAAACGAAAAGTGGAACTAGAAGTAAACAGAAGATAAGGCAGCAACTCATAACGTAAGATTATTGATCATCGGCGCCTATGGGCATCGCTCAGGTTCCTGAAGTCAGTTAAGTTGAAATGGACGAATAAACCGATGAAGTGAACATGCGTTTACAGGAAAACAAAACCACTGAAATAATTTTCCAAAGAAATGAGTTCGTAGAGCATAAGGCTTCGAAACTTCTAGAACTGATTAGGCTCGATACACATTGTTACTCTAATTGACGAAGTGGTGAAACTTCATCAGTTGAGATGGCTGGGACCCGTGTTACGTATGCTCAACCACCGACTGCCCTGATAAGCGATGTTTTATGGTGTAAGAGTAGGTTGAAAGAAAGCTAGTGGCAGCCAGAACAAAACATGGCACAAATCCATCAAGTCACTGACAAGTGGACTGAGCCATGTTGGTAGGTGTAGACTATCTGGTTGGGATCCGCGAGACAATAGCAACCGATGATTAGAGATCTTGAATGACATGGCTCAAAATCGTTTGCAATCGCTCAGGTGCATCCACTCTTTGTGTTCTTCCAATTTCTAATCTTCTGAATTCTTTACGTCCTCTTTTTTTTCTTTCCAAATTTATTTAACTGGATTATACTCCTTGAATAACATCTTCGAACCCTAACGTTTCCGATTACTGCTTATACTTTTACTACCTCTACCACTACGGGATTCGAACTGCCTATATTGACCACATAACGCGTTATATGCAGGGAATCGACGGAGTTGAAATACATCATGTCAGTGATACCACTTCATCGTTAAGATAATGCATATACATTCGTAAAACTATACCAAAATTATACACTGCTTCATCACCTAAAGACTTCATTTATACATTAAACGAGTGATTTAGGTAATTTGGGAATGTAATTCCCACCATCTATCTATAGATATTCTAAAGCTTAATTCATTGATACAAAAGCAATCAGTCTCACTAAATCGGCTTCTGAGAGCTAAGTTGTGGACCTCGATTCCTAGGTGGGGCACAGGTTTAACATTCCTACGTGCCTCAGGAAGTTGAAGATATAAATACACCCAAATGAGTAAGCTCCAACATTGATAGATATATTGGCGATTTTTAGTTTTCTTATTAATAATAAGTCCAACGAATGAATAATTATAATATTACTGACTAAAGACCAAACGCCCTAGCCAATACATGACTGTCCTACTGCCCATTTAGGCGGAAGTAAACAGAGAAACTGAAAGTACTATTCAGATCACATAAGTAATTGAAACACCCACTAGACTCACATATTTCAGATTGAGAACTTTACCTTGAACTGTTAATCAATAGTAGAGAAAAAATTGGCGTACATTTGCGTGTGGAATAGGTGAGTATAGTTGTGAATGCACAAAACTATAGTGTTTAGCCCAGTCATAAGAACTACCGTCAGAGTCGCAATTTTCACGTGATTCAAAACGACACCCTGAAACGTTAAAGCACGAATGCTATCGAGAAAGTTAGAGAGATTGACATAATAGTTTCTCTGCGATAAGATTCTTTATTCTGAATGAATGAGGTGGTATTTCTTGACTTAAAAGTTGCATTTGACTCTGCAGACCTAGAGGTTCTGTGTCAGTGTCTGTCATTGAAAAGCGTACCTCAGAAGTACATAAACTTTGTGAATGCTCTTTACTCGAACAGTACTAATCGATTGAGAGCTTATGGCGAACTATCATCTGATTTTGCAATCTCAAGTGGTGTCCGTCAAGGCTGTGCACGATCTCCATTTTTGATCAGTTTCATCATAGATCTACTGCAGGAAATAACGTCGACTGAATTCTCGGGCATAGATCTCCCTCCAGGAGGTTCACGTATCGACTTAGAATACGCAGATGATATAGTCCTGTTTGGTGAAGACGCTGATAAAATGTAGAGTCTTTTGGTAGCACTCAGCAACAATGCCAGGATATTTGGGATGCGTTTCTCCCCCTCCAAATGCAAGTTGTTGCTTCAGGACTGGCTTG
This sequence comes from Schistosoma spindalis, assembly GCA_946903255.1. Taxonomy (NCBI): domain Eukaryota; kingdom Metazoa; phylum Platyhelminthes; class Trematoda; order Strigeidida; family Schistosomatidae; genus Schistosoma; species Schistosoma spindalis. The sequence continues at coordinate 41,196,133 of OX336424.1, forward strand.
TGTCAACACCTGAACTAAGGATAGGGAGTGAAGTAGTCGAACGCGTTGACAACTTCACTTATCTTGGAAGTCTGATCAGCCCTAATGGGTCGGTGTCTGACGAAATCTCAGCACGGATTCGAAAAGCTCGTTTGGCCTTTACCAACTTACGTCATCTATGGCGAGGGCGAGATATCCGTCTACCAAGTAACGGACGAGTATACTGCGCGACAGTTCGTTCTGTTCTACTTTACGGCTGTGAAACGTGGTCATTAAGAGTAGAAGATAGTCGTAATTTACTAGTATTTGATCACAGATGCCCTAGAAGTATTGCTCGCATCTGCTGCGACCACCGGGTAAGTAATAGTGAGGTTTTTTTTATTATTTTTTTATTTTAACACATAGATATCGGTACAAAAAGGCACCAAATACATATGCGACACACATATCTCATTTGATATGTGTGAGGTTAGGCGCAGGGTATTAGGGAATGATGGTAAGTCAGTTGATGAGGCTGTGAATCTTCATCAACTGAGATGGTTAGGTCATGTGTTACGTATACCTGAACACTGATTACCACGACACACAATGCTGACTAGTGTTGGGGATGGTTGGAAGAAGGTTAGGGACTGTCAAACCAAAACGTGGCATCAGTGCTTGAAGTTACTAACTTCTAGTCTTAGTCATGTTGGTAGTTGCAGACTACTTGGTTGAGGTCCGTGTGACTATCGTAACCAATGGTTGTAGACTGTGAATGACATGGCTCAGAATCGATCACAATGGCGTAGGTGTATAAACTCTATGTATTCCCTTAGACCGTGAGATTGATATGACTTTATGCCTTTCTTTCTACGAACTAGTTCTTTCTTCCTGAATTATATCCTTATATGTAACCTTTTCTTTTGATATATTACTACCATTGAATTAAATACTTGTATGAATTTGGTGTTCATCTTGTTGTGCTAATGAGTGAGGTGTGGCAACTTGGATCGATACATATATGTGCCTCGTCCTACGTTGTAGCTGATTGACTAATTTCTATCATTTGTGGTTGCATAGCACTGACTAATATTCATTGCGATTTCCTCCTTCTTTGTTTTGACGGATGCTTTGATGATTCTGTTTGCGTGAGATTCCCATGTGTTTCTTTGGACAGCATAAGTGTAACTCGCTATATGTGTGTTGTATTTATTTCTTCGTTACCAGAGTGCAGCAGCATGTTTCCCGTGTGTGGCCTTTTCTGTCCAGCTTGGGTCCAATGGGTTTCACTTATTCTGCGAACCGTTAAGTTGTTCCGCCTCACTTCCTCAGCTATTCGACTGATTCCCTTGGTCTCCCACACTGTACATATATTAATTGTGGCTCTGGTTGTTAGAAGAGGCACCGACCTCGTCACTTCCGAAGAATCTCGGCTTTGATCATGAGGCGTCATATTTGTTCGTTCAACTCTGGGGATAGAGTTTAAATGGTTTAATTTGTTTAGTTATGTTAATGTTTTTTTAGCAAGGTAGTTCTCTATGGGATGGATTTGCGGACCCCATGCCCAACCCTTCTCCTTTACTCGGCAGTAACCCTAGAAGATCTGCGAGCGAAGTTGTTATTCGATGCATTCACATTTTAATTCCTAGAAAGGCAATTTGATATGACATTATTTGTTTCTTATGTGTCGAGGTTCCGTTGACTGCCAACTCATTATGGCTAATAATTTTTTCAGGATAAGTAAGGTGGTGATTGCGGCTATTTAATTCACTTCATATGGTCGAAATAAGCATTGACACAATCCAATCCTGATGTATTGGTTCATATTTTCAGTCAGGGCATTCAGTAAACTTCATTTTCTCACCGTTTTTACCACAGAAGAACGTCACCGTAGAGAGTTCATAGGTAGATCGATTGATAAATAAAAGTTGAAATAATAACTTGTAGGATCATATCTATAAAATTGGTGATTGTGTAGTTCTGTCAAACACTACGTGACAATTGATTGATCATTGAGTATTGACCATTCCCTTGTTTCTGTAGTCCTTTAGTGCTTATCGAATTGTATCAATCGAGTTAAAATATTGTCACTAGTCTAACTAACTTGACATCGCATCCATTATGTGTTTGAAGATAGTCGATAAGAAACCCCAAACTTTATTTTCGTGCTATTTGACACTCGACAGAAAAACATACTTGTAGTTTTGAGAGAACTGATTCCTCCTGATAGATTCGGACCTGCATTGCCTAGGTTCACTTTTCGAGACGTTACTGTTGAGCTATTCGTTCTGAAATTAATCTCCTTTAGGGTAGATATTTGCATTTGACTGATTATTGAGTTTGACGCACTGTATATGAATTTAGTTTTTAAATAAGTACTTTTTTAAAATGATAGGTCAGCTTCATTAAGTTATCAAATAGCAGCTGTGCATCTTGTTTTCTGTCGGGCAATGGAGGTGGTTACTTCGCCATATACCCAATCCACTGTGTGGTCCACCTAATCGGTGCGCCAAATGACCACCTTCGCTATCCCGTCATTTATTTTGCCCTCAAACGCCCTGGTATGGCCGAGAGTGGGGTGGGCCCACCCTCCCTCTCGAAATGCTCTCACATGGCCACGCGTATACAGCCTCTGCCAGGGAAGTCCTACTCACTGCTTTCATGGCGGTGTTGTTTACGAACTTGGGAGGACGAAAAGCGGATGTCCGGCGCTTTAACCGGATCCCAAATCAATGGTGCACATGGGCTTCAGTATCCTGCGGGAACAAATTGGTCACCGGCTACCATGGGACTGCATCTCCTTACGATGCTCCACTGCTTTGTGAATCAGACCTTTATGTTGAAGGCTCGGGGCCCCCCTAAGAAAACCACCTTCTTCGGTTTGGGCACTCGAGCAGTATCATAGCCCACACTCAAATAAAATTTTGCGTGGCGCATATATATTTGGTATCCTCAAGTACCAATATTTGTGTTTAAATAAATAAATAAATGGATTTCTGCAAACACTTAATCCGCATACCAATTCGGTTAGTCATATTTCTGGAATTTCTATTTCATCTAGAATTCACAATTACATTTTATGGCGTTACTTTCACTAAGCGTATAAGTTAAATCATTGCAAGAGTTCTGTATCCAATTCAAATTATGACCTCATTAGTATGGATCACATACCATTCAGATGGTTCTTGTGTCACTGTCTGACGATAAAAGACATCTGGAGTGTTTTACTTCCAGCAAACCACAACCTCAATCGATTTTGGTAAATTTTGAATTCGTTTTACTTTTGTACTTTGAGATATAACCACCTAGATTGTACATAGACTTGTGTCTTTTTTGAATTAACGACTGTCTTCTCTCACTTGTAAAATTTTATTTGGTGGAGAATAAATTTCAGTTGCCAGTTACTTTTTCCAAGTCTTTTCAATTAGTCGTATAAATAAAACAATGTCATACGTCTTTTAAAATGCACCTGCCTCATTGGCCACATTGAACTTTTCGAAAAAGTTCGAACGGAAGTCAGTTGTTGCGAAACTTAACATTAGATTTATTTTATTTTGCTAAATTTCATATGAACAAAGTACTTTCACTCTGTTTATCAGGTCTCCAACCACATTCTCGCAGTAAAGGACCCATACCAAATATTTATCCCATTAACACTGATGAACCCATAGATTTTGTGGACAACGATTCGGATGATGACATTGTGCTTCCAGAAATGGCACATTGTGCAGGTCCTGCTTGCATGCTGGCGGCTATTCCTGGTGAGAAATATTGTTCAGAATCCTGCAAGCTGAAACATACCAAGTACGTCCACTGTTTTTCAACTTTCCAACAATACCATATATTAGGTCGATAACGGAGATATTTTCAATTTGAAGAGATGTTTCTTTGGAATACTGACGTCAACTGAAGAACCACTAAAAATAGAGAATCGCTACACAACCTTTGTGTCCTGATCTCAGACTCAGAATTTCTCACCCACGACTCGACCCGAAATAAAACTCAAGACCTTAAGGTATCAATACGGACACAACGCTATTTTCACTTTTTCCGTCGAAACCCATGGTTCTGCTTGAAATTTGGTTATGGCATAATGTGGACCTGTCAATAATGGCTAAATACCTCACCTGTTGATTAAGGCTTTTGGTTACAGCTTTTTGTCATAACTGCTGAAAATGTATTTAGCAGCACACTTACTATTTAGTTAGGTGGTTTGTAGAAGTCCACTAAATTCGGAATTGTTTTCTGCACAGACGTTATATCTTGATACAATAGGTTCATTTTCTTGTACTGTCGTGGATACTCACTACTCTGAATTTCCGGACCCGAACGAAATATCTGCTCGATTCTCTGGTTTTCAGGTCCCATGTTTTAAGCCACCCCAGTAATCACATTTTTATTCTTTGCATTCCTTTTCAAACGTTGACTTTTGCTCATCGACTATCATCGTCGTTATGAAACCATAAAGGTCCTTCATTTTTGATCATTTGATTGACTGGACTGTAGATTCTAAAGTTTTATAAGCCCTATATGATGGGTAGTGTATCTATATATTTCGTCTAACTTTCTCAACACAAAGATTCTCTTGCAAATACCAGTTTGCCGCGATTGTGTATCGTCAGTGTATTATAGTCATTATATATAAGGTAATCGGATTCTGTACATCCTCATCGTATTAGTCTTATTGTTATTACCCAACCGTCAAATTCCAGCATATCATAACAGATTCTTCAACTGATAACAGTTCTTAACGAAAACTTTTTAAATATAATAATTTACTACTCACAAGTAATACTATTGTGTAAGTCAATTTTAATCAGACAGGCAATGTGGAACCTATGTCATTTCGAGTTGTGTAGGTCCACATCAGCACAACAGAAGGATCTATTTATTTAAACGTGAACATCTATCGTTCCTCTCACTTATATGAAGGAAGTAGTCGATAATTACAGCAGGACAGCCACTGGCTTCTGCTTCGAGCCGTCGTATAGCATCTCAAGCTACTGTATTTCACTATCTCTAGGACCCCAACCAGGGAATTGTGAAGAATCAACAAATTCCAGTCTTTAATGGCTATTTTTCATAGAACTACATCATATCATACACTGACCACCTCTGTGATTTTCCCAGCCAATTCTAGTGTTATCAAACAATGTAGAATTTGATAACACGACATTCGTAGCACGCATCCAGACCACCGAAGTCGTTGTTTCATGATGTTGTCAGCAGTTGAGTTGTCGTCGCTCCGCCTTACTAAAATTGTGTTGCTACTGAATATCAGCAATCATTTGGAGACAACGATGTTCAAACACTGAATCACTTTACATCCTTAACTTGGAGAGGCCAGGTGTCACGAACAAAGCTTAACCGCTTTCACGGACGCGTTTTAGACTCGACCTTTTACAGCCTGACATCGCGAAGACGCCGAAGATGACACAGATTAACATAGCTCGCTCTGGCTTTCGCTATTCATAAACTGATTTTATCATTCATGCCACCACCAGCACTTACACAGCTATCCAGATACACAAACTACTCGACTATTAACTGCTGACTACCAAGCGTGAGGGTAGGCATAGTGTCCTGCCAATATTGTAAAAGTAATTTGACCTTAGTAGGTGCAAAGCCTATATCATGCTTACGGACACTGATTGCCAACTGATTAAGTGTGGGTTCTATGGCTCGGTTATCATCTCACAATAAAATACTATCCGTCTACTCAAGATTCTCACTAGGTAACAGAACCACATTACCACTACCTACATCCATTAGAACTGTTTCCAAAATGTCATCCATGGAAAAGTTGAAGAAAATGATGAGATTCGGCAACCCTGTCTAACCTCACTGCTTGAATAAGACAATTGAGAGAGGTGGTTGTATGCCCTCACTCTACTCGAGGTGTTTGTATATAAAGTTTTCATGATGTTAGTATATTTCTCAGGCACATCCCTCTTCAATGAACAATCCCGAGGAACATCACTGTCCGACGAATTGAAGGCAGCTCTAATGTCAAGAAACAACGAATGTTGCCTTGTGATAAGTATGAAGGTGTTCTAACATTTGGTCAATATATCCTCGACCAGAACGAAAACCAGCCTTCTGCTCACGAGTCAATCTTTCTCGGGTTTTGAACAATCTACGAAGTATGAAGGGAGCCAACAGTTTGGACGCGATCGGAAGTCGACTTATTCTCCTATAGTTGTTGCATAGATGACATGAACGCTTTTTAAAAATAGGGATAAATATCGACTCATTCCACGATGTTGGGACTCTCTAATCGCCAAACATTTGTAAACAACTCAGTCAGTTGCCTTTATTATTTTATTATTTTTATTTTAACACATAGATATTGGTACAAGGAGGTACCGAATACATATGCGCCACAAAAATTTCATTGGATATGTGTGAGGGCTGTGATACTGCCCGGGTGCCCAAACCGAAGCAGGTGGTTTTCTTAGGGGACCACATCCGGAGCCTTCGACCTGAAGGTCTGATCCACAAGGCAGTGGAGCATCGTAAGGGGATGCAGTCCCATGGTAGCCGGTGACCAACGATTGGTTCATACGCCATTTGTTCCTTGAGGATACTGGAGCCCATGTGCACCATTGATTTGGTTTGGGATCCGGTTATAGCTCCGGACGTTCGCTTTTCGTCCTCTCATTTTCGTAAACAACAGTAATGCGACGAGAAGGGAGTGAGTAGGACTTCCCTGGCAGAGGCTATATACGCATGGCCATGTGAGAGCATTTCGAGAGGGAGAGCGGACTCTCCCCACTCTCGGCCGTACCAGGGCATTTGGGGGCAGTCGGTTGCCTTACCAAAAAGTCTCCGCCATCTTTGAAAAAGGGTTAATTGTAAGTCGTCTGGGCCTGGTGATTTGTGGCGCTTCAGGGGTTTGAATTCGTTGCGGAGTTTCGCCACGTTAGGCGGATCAGTTGTCACCGGCCATGGAGGAAAGGACAGTGTAATCGATGACGTTGAAGCAGCAGATCAGTTGAACTGCTCTTCGAAAATCTCTGTCCATCGTCCAAGACGTCGGTAGATGTTATTGATTGGCATCCTGTCAGCTCCATAGTTTGTTTCACATACACCTGACTTGCTGTCAGTGGTTTGAATGAGTTGAAAGAGCTGTCGTGAGTTATCAGTTGTTGCTGCTGCTTCCAACTCGTTATCACTCTGCAACCACCAGGCTTCTTAGTCTGCACGCAAACTGCACAATTTCGTTACTCAAGAACCTACATTTATCATTGAACTCGCTATCACACGGAGCAGACCAATATGTTCCAACGAATTATAAGAAGCCTATAGGAACTCAGTGCTTATAAGCAGGATGTTTCGTAAAGCAATAAGCTACTTTAACTCCATTTTCATCACATTATGCAAATCGAGCCATTGCTCATCTATGCTTTTCGGTGGGTTGATAGTTACCCTTGCATTGGCCCAACCTTTGCTGCTACCTCGACGTGGTGGTCGGGCTTGCCTGTCGTGGTAAACCAATCAGGTTTTACTGACTGGAACAATCGTCCTACCATGCCAGACAGGTCGGTTGAAGAACTGTAAGACTAAAAGCAGCAAACCCAAGGTCCGAAGGAGAAGTCGTACTGCTGACTGTACAAAAGTGTGATGGCAGTAAGGTGTTACTCTCAGACAACCAGCATAACAGCGATGCTGCCCTCCCACAAGGAGGGATGGGGTTAGAAAGTTTCGGCCGTAAAAAAATCACATCTCGCCTTATCCCACGGATATCCGTCTCGTGAAATAAGGTTTCAACAAATACGGAGCTAACACGAAAATTACTCATGTAAAGGTCGTGTGTGACCGACCTCAAGTCGTTGTTCCTTCGGTACTGAGGTCACGCTCTCAGGTCACTAAGACCATCTCTAATCCAATTTTCTATTCAGGTACCTCCAGCAGAACCCATCCACGGTGTGGGCAACCGGGAAGTGATAACCACCCTCATACCTCTAACAGCACTCAAGACCACTGTATTCATAATCTCCGAAACACACACGCATGATCTTAGTGTGGTCATTCACTTTAACTCACCTCTCCAAAACGGGGAGCCGAAGAGATACACTCTCCGTTTAGGCATAGCACTAAGTACGAGGACAGAAGATGCACTTTTAGAATGGATCTGTGTTAACAGTCTCTTATGTATTGTTCGAGTAAACGGTCCCGTAAGAACTCGGAAGGATAGGAGCACACGTCGTTGTCTTTTCGTAGTTTCTGCCTACGCTCCCACTGATTGTAGCCCGAATGAAGTGAAAGATAAATTTTACAGGAATCATTCTGAACTTTTTCAGAAAGCTAAACGTTCAAACATTGCACTAGTCGCAGGTGACCTTAATGCCCAAGTAGGTAGCTTAAAACAAACAGAAAGACATTTAGGTGGGTATTTTAGTATTGCGGCTCAGCGAACAGATAATGGTGACCGTCTGCTGCAACTTCTGGATACAGTTATAATAAGACCCACATTGGCGTAAAACTGGCAGAAAAAATGGGAACGAAATCAACAAATTAGTGGGTGTAAAATGTAGAATATTCTTATTTTGAAGAAGAGAACTCGTGTATCTGGACCGCTGCGACATTATGAATATCTCTCCATTAATTTCTTTCCGGTGATAATTCTAGTACCTAGGAATTTTCATGGATATTCGCTGTTAAAATATTCAGTATCAAGCGTTCATTTCGTAGGCACTTTAATAATAAGATTTGTTGTCCATTCTTACTAGTTCAATTTTTGTAGTTCTTGTCCTCCTAAACTTTTATTCCCACCGTTCGTAGCCTGTGTATGAGCATCTTTGATGACGTAAGTATTAGGCGGTTTTTGAATTTGCCTCTCCCATTCTGTAAGCGACCGGTTGCTATTATTGAATTTGACATGAATATGCAATCGGCCACTTAGTTTTATTATTTTCCATTATCGTTATTATAAATCCTAAACTTAGTGGTGGGATTTTCAAACCGTTGTCACGCTCGGGTCGATTATGCAGTTATAATACTTATCACTAATAAAGTCCGTTGATGCTTAATGATTTAAAGCGATAAAGAACTGTGTATCCAGGTTTTAAAATATAGTATGCAATTACTTCGATAACTCATAATTTCATCAAGTTATCAGTCCATTTTGCAACACCTCATTTGGACAGATTTTTATCATCTAAAGTTATACAAATCTAGGTTTTATTGTACATTGAATCGACTTTATCATTTCCGTTTGAACTCAAAATGTTAGGCTATTTAGTGGTAAAAAGCCGAACTTTATAACAACCAAAATACACACATTTGATTGTTTTATTCACTTTATATTTCATATTTACAACCTCCAGTTCTCGCTGCTCTGTTCGTTCAGCTGTTTCTAATCTCCGTCCTTCAATAACTACTATTTCACCCCGTGAAGCTAATCCTATTCCGTAAGTGTATATCAGTGAAATATTTATTGTTGTTTGTATTCTCGTCGAATTCGAGCTATAAAACCTGTTATAATTTCTCAGCTGTTCCTATCGCTTAGTATTCTTGGATACTACTTCACTCGACAAGTCTTCAAATTAGAACAATATTGAACAGGAACTAAATTATATTCCAAATGGCAATGGTAAATGAAAATAGGGATTACAATCAGAAAAACGTTAGTATATATACAGTTTTTACATGAGAAGATTCTAGAGTCTTCTCCAATTATTCACTAGCATTGGTTAGATAAGAAATAGACAATCAGCGTGCCGCCATGTAATATTGCACGGAACATGCTTTAATCCAATCTATATCCCTCTAACACAACCTAAAGTCCCTTGTTCATGTCATGACCATTGACTCCATTGATTAAAAGTATGAAACCGCTCTGAAGCTATTTCATTTTCTTATTCCAACCACTATTAGACTATAATTATCCATGTTTTAAGTTGCCATAATCACTTCAGAAATATATGTGTTTTTAGAAACCCTATGTAAGCTGTACAGTATCTATTTTGTCAGTTGCCGAAGCTATCTGACTACACTATCTTTAGTCTTTGATCAAGTGTTAACTCCACAACTCACCAGTTAAAAACTAAGCACAGATTATTCATAGTTCCCTCTCTAGTTACCTGAATTACCCCGTGAACTAGCACATGTCTTATTTAAAAAAGTTCATGTTTACCCACAGATTATAAAAAGCACACAAAGATCTAAGGCTATGTAGATAGTCATTGTACAACATTAGATTGGAAAAAAATTTGATTTTACATTTTTATCTCGATAACTAGGCAGGATATTGTTCGGGTGCGTGTGGAAGCTGACTTTGAGTGCGCTCAGCATTCTTTACAGCCTTTTATAAAAAGAGCTCATTATTTTTTCCTAGCTTTTATTAAGGTGTATGTGATGTGAATGAGTTAGTCAGAATGTTTTTCATTATGATTTCATATCATTTTACGCGTCTCTGGAAATGCTGGTTATCCATGGGAACTGGTTATTCTCATCACACTTTATCGTCCTCCCAAGGCATTATCACTGTGATATTTATGGGTTGAAAACGAGTTAGAATCTCATAGAAACGTCAGCTCTCTCAAGATTGAAGGTACACCTAACCAACTGGTAGAAACTAGCACGGAAACTGGATCCAGATTTTCTTCCTGATTGCTTCCAAACACCTAATACCGAAACATATTGCACACAATATTGAATCACTTATACTAGTGTCCACATTGAAACTTGCTTAACAGAACACAATCAACATTAAGAATTAAATAAACATAACATTGATTGGTACTCGATGTGCAATTAACATTAGTATGTGAGCATTACAGGAGGTTTGGGGTCTCCTATTGATCGCTTCCAGCCACCTAGCTAGTAGTTTGTAAATTTTCTTGCCTCCAAACCAGAAGTTATGGTCATCAACTTGTTTTATTTTTGACTTTGAAGTTGCTTCCATCTATCTCTCACTTATGCTAACATTAAACACTAGTTTGTAATGGCGCGACATATTGTTACAGATATTCACGTAATATCTTGGTCACTGTAGACTAATTACTTCATTATCTTGTTCAGTTACTGTTCGTTCAGTAGTCTCTTAATAGTATAACAAGTACCTCCTATATAATTTATCTGTTAGCAACTTTGTTTTATTATAATTAATGAAATCTCATTTGATGCCTTGGTTTAGATATAAATAGTCAATGTCAAATGTGATGTATTATTCTGTCTATCATTCTCGTGTTTCTATTAGTCCAGTGTGTTCTAT